>JAWMRA010000162.1:5054494-5137089 GCA_035584735.1 Pseudotriccus pelzelni | reverse complement strand
GGCAGGGCCCAGGCTGGGTCCCCCCTGTCCCCACGGGCCTCGTCCCACACGGTGACACGAGACAAAGGCACCACGGCTGTCCTGACGTCCCTCCTGCGCCGGGGGGGGGGGAAGCTGGGGGCGCGTCCTGCCAGCCGGGCGGCGGCGGGGAAGAGCGTGACACCGCTCCGCGTAACCGGGCGGGGAGGCGCGACCTGAACGGGCAGCGGGGCTCCGGCCGCCCCCCCGACAGCCGTTCAGGGCCCCGTGAGGCCGTGCCCCGGCGGGAGCGGGGCCCAGGGCCGCGCCGGGGGGGAAAACCGCGCAGGGAGCGCGTCGCGACGTGTTTCCATTGCCCGGTGAGCGCCCTGCAAACGCCAGAGACCGGGGAAGTTCTGGGAGGCAGGCTCAGGAAGGAAGGGCCTAGAGGGAGCGTCTGGATGGCACAGGCCCTATCCGTGGGGGCTTAGAGAGTTTACCAGGGCCCGCTACTTCTTTTAACTTCAGAAGGCAAAATCTGTTAAAACCTTAAATCAGTAATTACTGTGCTTAGGCTAAATCGCGAAGGAACTTGAGCTGAAACACAGATGTTCTGAAAAAAGCAGCTTCACGAAAGCTAGTCAGATGTTAAACAGCCTAAATTGGCAGGTCTCTGTCCCATAGACACACAGTCTAGAAGAGTTAATTCCCTGCTGCCTTACGGTTTTTTATCAAAGCTGTTTCTTGCCCCTGCCTCAGATGTGGTGAGTGCTCCCTTACAAAACAAGCTTTGGTCCAGCAGTCCAGTGAGCCAGGAGCAGCATCCAGGAATACAGCGGTGGTGCTTCCAGGACTGAGTTTGATCCAGAAACTGTTCAGACACTGCCATGCGAACCTCAGGGACTTGTGTCAGTTCAGTTTTTAATCAAAGCTTATTTACTCCAGCACGGTGTCAGCTCTGGCAAACCCTTAGAGAGGCTCCATACAGAGCCAGTCAGATATTCCTGGATCACCCTCTCTGATTCAGGAAGGCTTTTAGGATTGTCACTGCTGACCATCCATGGAATTAGAAATTAGGAAGATGAGGAGTTTATATCCAGACCAGTGGTACAGAACCTCTCTGGATATGTCAGCATTACACTGTCTCAGACTTTTCACTCTGTGTGCTGAAACACTGATTGAAATAAGGAACAGCAGGAAGTAGAAAAGCTCTTATAACCTGTTGATATGATGGGCTTAAAGTCAGGCAAACAGGCAGCACAGTAATGCAGGAGGGATAAACTGTAGCTAATTTCACAGATCCTGTAAAAAAAGTAGATCTAGTGCTCTAGATCTCTTGGGGAAAACAACAATTGTATATTCACTGTTAAGTGTCTGTAAGCAGCAGCTTTTTGACAGAGCAGGTGTCATCAGTCAGGAGTGTTTCAGTAAAAAACCACTTAGTAAGAGAGCCATTAGAAGGATTGTAGGAGTAACAAGACTCTGACTAAAGCCTGGCTGATGATCTTATGACCACAACAGGAGTGTGCAGGTACCACACCTGGGTAGCACCAGGCTGACAACAAAGTCAAGGCGCTGCTGGGTTAACAGATAATACATGAAAAAAGGTACTTTACGTACTTTTGTACAGAAAATTATGAGATTGCCTGCACATCTGTTTGCGCTGCCTTAGAGTGACCTGAAATACCAACACACTGTTTTGAAAATGCTGCACGATATCCAGGGAAGGAGCCAACCTCCAGTAAAAGAACATCCATTTAAGGTGTTTATAATATCCAGTGTGATCTATTTCACTCGCTTCTATAAATCCGTTCTCTTACCTAAGTCTAGTTCCTGTCGATAGAAAAAGCACAACTTTTTCCAAAGGGGAAAATAAAGCTACCAAAAAACCAAAACAAACAAAAAACCTCAAACCAAACCCACCAAATCACCCAACACCTAAACTACAAAGTTGTTTTGGAGACTGTAATCGTTAGCCTTAACTGCTGTTGATGTCTTGAGTACAAGACATTTCCCTTTCAGCCTATCATGGCTTTTTCACAAAATTGATTTTTCTTCCGTTAAGGCATTTCATCATAATTTACTACAGTACTTGGATGTTGCTTTGCCCTGTGAACCTTGTTTGTTAGTTGTGGATTGGAGCATCTAGTCTTTTTGGAAAGTATGGATACTGTCCTGATTTTCTGGGCAGCTGAACTGACAAAAAAAAAAAAAAAAAAATTCCCTTACAGCTGGCATGCCATAGCTTGTTGTGTTCCACTGGTTTCAATTATGTTCTTTTTCTACCTTGTGACAGATACATTTCCCTCAAAATAATGTTTTATCTTTATGGAACTGGGCTTAATGCCTTAAACTATTGATTGTATTTCTTTCTTATGTTTAGCTATATTTTGTTTTCCCTAATTCACTGATTTAGTTCTGTAGATGGCACTAGACACAGATTTGCTTTCCAGATACGCTGAAAATATATATAAGTACAATATTTTTTGTTCAATGGAAGTTTTAATTGCTGACCTTCAGGTCTAATTACTTCAATGAGAAATGGACCCATCTCTTCAGAATTTGACCTTATTTAGGTCATTTATATGCAAATTTAGTTCTCCAGACTTTTTTTCCCATTTTAAAGTTATAACTTGTTGTATTCCTTCTGTGCCACCGTTGCACACTTAGCAAATAATCATGCCGAGTCTGACCCCAACTTTCCTTCTTTTAGCCTTTCTAGGACTTGTGCTACAGTACTAACTGCAGGTTTGATTTTTCCACTGAGCTGTCCTCAAGGTATTTGTTGTACCCAGTGGTCCTTCCTTTAGGAATAGCTGAAATAACTTTTCCAAAATCTGTGGCCATTGTCCAAGTTGACAGAGCCACTGGAAAGTGTTTTCGTAGAATCATTAAGATTGGAGAAGAACTGTAGGATCTAAGTCCAGCCATTCACCCAGCACTGCTAAGTGGGCCACTGAACCATGTCCCTAAGCAGTACATCTGCACGTCTTTTGAACACTTCCACGGACAGCGATTCCACTAAGGAGGAAGGTTTTGGGACAACCCTGATACTGAAGTGTTCATTTTATCTCTTCTCCTTCCCCTTTTCCCTCCTTCTCTCTCACTCCTGCAGATGAGAAACATGATCTGATTCTGAAAGAAAAGGTTAAAGCCCTCATCCTTATGCTTTTACTGATAAGGAAGCCAGTTCTTAAACCCTGCAAATAAAACATGTAGGTTATGCTCTGGAACTTAAAACCAGTATCAAGTGCAATTTCTGCACCTGCAGACAGCCATGTAACAGGTTTCTAGCCCAGCTGATTACTTATTTCACAGATAACCCAGTGTCAAAAACTTAAGGCATATCAACATTCTTCTACAGATTAAAGCTTCTACTGTAAAAGCACAAAGATAAGTCTCTCGTGAACACTGCAAGTTCTTACAGAGCATCTCAAGAGCTTCTTGGTGATATTTACTGTAGGGGCAATTCCTGCTGCCATCTGATTTAGGCAAAGAATTCTGATCTCACATCCAGCAATAATCTTAACCTTAGGTATAGGAGCAAGAGTTACAAGTTAAGAAGCACAACCATACTCTGCTGACCATCAGCAGCTCGGAAAGAACACAGTAAAAATGATGCATATAATATCAAACCTCAAGAAGAGACTAGAAAGAAAACTTGTTCCTTAAACAGTTTAGGATCTCAGAACTCTGTAGATTCTACTTTTAACACCTCAGTGCTGTCCTATAGCTAAGGAGCCATACCACCTCTACTTTGTATTCTTCCTACAAGGTAGTGATGTTTGTATGGCTTATAATAAAACATAACCCAAAATCTGGTGAGTACTTGTCAGCTCTATGTTTCTTGAAGTGTAAGGGACCCAGCTTGAGGAGCTGCTGTTTTGGTGAAAACAGAAAGCACAGACCAGTGGCTGGAGTGAGAATAACACAAAATGTATACTGCAAAAATCTCGTATAATGAAAGCTTTTAATAATACTGCTGTAAACCATTGGTAGCAACTACTCCAGTGGAAGCCAGTCAGTGGTTTACTTCAGGAAATGATTTGAAAGTGAGGCGATTACTACATCCACACAAAGGCAAAATAACAAGCAAAATAAATATGCAATATGGAGGTGTAGGAGGAAAAAATAGAAAGCATCTATGAAAGTTCGCTAGAGACCAAAGGATTTAAACCACACGGGCTAATGTCTTTGAGACTCATTGCCAGCCTGCACCTCTGTTATTTTGATTGGAAAACCAGGAATATTATGTTAATCTACAGGAGCATCCACTGAACCACACTTGCTTTCTTTGATTTTTTTTTTTTAATAAAGCTTAACCTGCTATACTTGATCTTCCAGTCAAAAACGGAACCAGAAAAAGGGCAGATGCACTCAATTCTGAACTCAAATAAGAGAGGACAAGCTTGTAGGTAATACAAAGGGGGGAAGTATCGCTCTATAGATGTGCCTCACACACAGTCTGTTTTTACCCCAGCGGTGGGTGAACCACAAGGTGTGAACCCACAGAGGCAGCCCCATAGCTGAGTGAAGTGACTGGAGGTGCCAAGGTGGTGCATCAGGTGCTCAGCTGAACAGCCGGATCAGTAGCAGCCACCTCAGTGTTGTATTCGGGTGCATAATAGCTGTTAAAAGCACCACACAGAACTGTTCCATGTGACACATAAAACAACAGTCAAGAACATAATTAGCTAAGCTATGGGTAGTTGACAGAAGCATTATTTCTTCACTGTGTCTGTGCTGTTTGGGTACCTACCAGCAGTGCCTTCCCGCTGCATCACATGCCTGTCGTCACAGGCCACGCAGTTCAGCTCTGAGTCAGCATGACCAGCAGTTTAAATATCCAAAGGAAGGCACCTCCTGGAGGCCTGGTGAGGCAGCAGATTGAGGTCACGGCTGAAACCTCTCTGCCCCACTTTTTTTTTTAACTTGTTCCTCCTGGAATAGATTGTTTACTGGACAATTTGTTGTGATGGCTCACTTGTTCCCTAGTGAGGAGTAGCTCAGTTGCTGTAACAGCTTGGGCCATATGGTTTAAGGCTACATATGGAAGCCCAGGTCCCTGTGGCTTATCATCAGGGCAGTGGAACGGTTCTCATTCAGCAAGACATGCTGTGACACTATATGTGGGGACAAGAAAAACATCACCAAAGCAGCTGAGAACTCGAGGCATGCAAAATGCCCAGGGAGGTGGTGGAGTCACCGTCCCTAGAGGTGTTTTCAGGAAAGACTGGACATGGCACTTAGTGCTATGGTCTGGTTGAGGTGGTGATGGGTTGGATTCAGTGATCTCAGAGGTCTTTTCCAGCCTAATAGATTTTGTGAAAATGGCTCTGACAAGCAAGTTGAAGCATTTGGTGCTTTTATCCCACTGAGTGGATGAAAAGGAAGCGAGTGAGGTTGATTTGACTATGCAGTAGGTAAAAGGATACCACACCTTAATGAAGGTGCAGGTGATACCCGCCTGTATGGGGTTTGGAAGGCTCCACCTAACCTGAGCAGTGTGGGTGCAAGTTGGTTTCATTCCAGATCTCTGAATTGCGTTTGCACGGTGAGGAACTCAGACTAACCATTTTATCTTAAACGTGGGATAGGCTGGGAACACACGCGTAGTCAATTAGACCTATTCAGTGAATTAATGTGGGTTGGCAAAACAACTGGTTGCTTGTCTGCCTGTATATTTAAATTCTAATACCATTGCTTACATGCCAGTTGAACTTTAGCATCTTTGCAGTTCAATACAAAGCGAGTGAGGAGTCTGTCAGTGCTGAGAACACATTCTCATGAGAGTTTCACATAATTGTTTTGCTCCATAGGAACACTAACCTGTCATTTACACAGCTGAGTCATTGTTCTGTCAACTTGGCTAAGTACAGGCTTACAAAGACAGACAGTTGAGCTCACGTGTGACTTGTGGTTGAACAGCCACAATGGGTTCTGCCATTTTTTTGGTTCTTAAGTCATCTTTCTCTACAGATTACAAGTATTTAAAAGTGGGGGCTTGCTTCTGTTGGTAAAGCTACACTTTACCATTTCTTTAGTCTTAGTAGCAAATATATTCCCATTATTTAGCATAAGTCATAGTACAATTCTACATTATTTTGGCTTTAGTATAACTGCCTATAAGTACAAGCATTTTCCATAGGCACCCTGATAGTGACTGTACTTTTTGTTTTTTAAATAAATGCATGGCCACAGTTTATTCTCTGACCTCTCAGGTTCTTTCTTCATCCCATTTTTTCAATGCATATGAGGACATACACATTGAAGCCTTCCTAAGTTCACTATTTCCTAGTAGGAATGATGTCTGAAACACTTCTGTAGATATGGCACTGACAGAGTGTGGGGTGGGCGTAACCCTGGTGCACCAGCTCTTCCCACCCTTTGTGACCCACTGCTGTAAACATCCATGTGGAAAATACAGCACTCTCAGATAATATGGAAGTGACACAGCCTGCACTTTCTGACTCCTCACTCTTAGGAAAACAAATACTCAAATAGATCCCTCATCTTTCAAAAGAAAAAAAACAAAACCAAAAAAAAACTTCCTCTTTGCTTTCAACAACAAGAGACCACAGGTATTGATCCTTTCTGGCAAAAATAACTGCTATCCACAACCTATAGCATAAAGTAGGTGATAGGTAGCAGCAAACAGTGGTTTCACTTAAAACACTTACAAACAAACTTCCTGCAGTTAAGCTTCCATCAGGCTCCCTTGTTTTAGCAGCTGGGTTTTCCTGCCTTTATTAGTCACCTTTTCAGTTAGGCACTATAATCTGTGCTTCAGAGTCATATTAAAATAGATAATTTTTTAGAGAGCCCCCTGCAATGTACAAAGGAGGCTGTAAACTTAACATCTTGTGCAAAGCTTTGTCCATGTGAAGAGCTGTTGTCCCATTAGTGGAAGAGAGACAAACAAAACATACATAGGACTGTCTCAGGCACAGGAGCACTGTTGCAAATTACTGCTCTTAGGAGAGTGTAGTAGACTTACTCTGTTTAAAAATGAGTAGTAGTACCATAGTAGCACATCTGCCTTTTAAAAATATCGTTGGATTGAGCGTGTTTTTTTTCCTGTTATGCTCCTTTCATATCTAGCCACCAACTGGAATTCTATGGGAAAAGCAGCAGCTTTTCTTTTTCCCCAGCCTAAGCTAGGATCACACTGTGGTAATCCTTTAAGTTGTAACAGTACACTGTTTCTAGAGAGAAGACTTTTGGTTTTTTAGTTTGAGAGAACACTAATAGATCTGGCAAGTGGGCCTTCTGGCTTCATTTCTCACAGCATGCAGTCTCATCATGGTCTAGTTTATGGTGCAAAAAAAAGGAGGCTTTTTATCTTGGCCATCCTTCCCTCACACCTGCTTCCTTTTACAAGAGTCAAATTGTTACACCTGTCCATTTGCCTACTGGGAATTCCTGCTCTTTAGGATTGGGAGGCACACCTGGAAATGGTTTGTCAACCGGCTTCCCCCCTTCAATTCCATAGCTTGTTAATAAATTATAATTATTCTTACACCCCGCCCTACATTTATTTCCAGCACTGCAAGTGGAAGAGGAAGGAGAAATCAGATCCATAAAGCCAGCAGAGCCAAGCAGCAGGTGTTTCTGTAACCACAGCAGCAGGACCAAGGTCAAAGCAGTCCTGCTGGAACGTGCTGGGAACCAGCACAGCAGCTCCACAAGTGTTGTGTAAACACCTTCCTTCAGCATGACATCAGGCCAGGGATAAACCTGAGAGTCATTTTGTTCCCTTTAGGATATGGGACTATTTCTTCCACTGCCAGTTTTGTAACGGGATACAGGCCCCTCTGAGTTCAAAACAGACTTGCTAACAATGGTTGGAAGCTGTGTGGCTGAGTGGAACTGAGCATTTCTTGCAGTAAACCTGCAGACTAGACAAGATGTAGAAGCTCATCCATCATAATGGCCATTAAGCATCCAAATACTTCTGCTGCAGCTTCCTCACTTGCTGCTAGGAAACAGCACCACTAATTTCTCCAAACTGCTTATTGAAAAATAAGCTACCGTGAAAACGGGAGAAATTCCTTGGTCCTTCCACAATCAACCAATTGGCACAAATGCAGGGTGGAATAAATGAGCAAATATTTCCTTGTCGAGCTGGCAGGAAAAGATAGAAAACGAGGAATTCCTTGTCCATGACTGACTGCAAAACACCTCGTTTTCTCACACAAAGCTGTGCTTAAAACGGATTTTTCTCTGCTGTAGTTTCTATTTCCATTGGGAAGTTTGTTGCATCACAGTAAGGTGGCCTGATGTGTATATTTTGATGTAAGAGCAAGAAAGGCATTTTGACCTCAGCAGAGAATCCTGTTTTCTTCTTGCTAGCATCTATGCACTGTTGTTTTCCTAATTTTATTCACAGTCCAGCCTGACTTCGTCAGACTCCCTTCAGCTTCAGTGGAAGTTAATTGAGAATGGAAATAATTTAATTGCTCAATCAAATAGAACTGACTGCCCTCAGATGTGCTTAAGAGATTTGAGTAACTACTCCAGTAGTTTAAAACATGTGAGAATAGCCTTTGAAAACAATTACACAAATTCTTTTATGTAGAAACTAAAGAATGGAACCAGTCCCCTGGCTTGTTGAAGTGCTTCCTTAGCCCTTCTGTCTCTGGCTATCCTGTTTCCTCTTACCTTGTTTTCTCAGACCTGCCCGTGCAGTTTGCAGCAGCAGCAGCTGTATCAATACTAATTTATTGAAAAATTGTTTTGCAAAGAGCTAGCTCAGGTGTTTTTATGTCCATGACACAGCTAATTTGTAACGGGATGAGGTGCCAGGAATAACCAAGGAGATGACTCTATCTATGCTGATGCTGTTTGTTCATTCCCATGGGAAATTAGTTTATCTTTCTGGCATATGTCATTTGTAGGAGTCCACAGAAAAAGGCCATAAAATAGATGATTTTCCAATAGAAAAACACTTCCACTTCTGAGATTATTTAACCTCAGGGCAGAAGAAACAGGAAATGCTGACAATGCTCAGAGGATTCAATGAAGGTGAGGAAGAAGAATTTAACAAAAAATGTTGGTTGTGAAGAATCAAGGAACTGTGTTTTGTTTTCTTAAGAGCTCACCATGTTAGCATACGAAATCGGTTTTAGAAAAGCCAAATGTCTACATGCAGTGATATAACTGCTAGGGATTGCTTAAGAACAGCTGCTGCCCAAACGAGCGTTTTCTGTACAAGTCACTCTCTTCTGGGGTGTCAGAGCTGCCAAGACTGTGGTAGAAAACCCAACTTACTGTAACACTGCCGGGGATAAGTCCACTTGGAGGACAAAAAACCTGACCTGTATTTTGCAGCTTGTATTTTAAGTGGATGTTAATAGAAGTATCACGTAATTATCAGTACCTGATGTGTGCTTAACTTCAGCAGCCCTGAACTGTGTAACTGAGACTCTCGCCAGGTAGTGCTTGTAGCGTTTCACGTTACACAGCTTGTCCTGGAGGAGGGACCACGAAATTCATGGCTTGTAGGAATGACAAAAAGATTTGCTTCCATGAGTGTTGCAGTGCTGGTTAGGCAGTACTGTTTCTCACTGAGCACATGCAAATACAATTGCTCGCTTACAGCAACATCCTTGGTCTGTGCTGGGGGTTTACATTAGTGGTTTACAAATCCTAGTGTAGACTTAACTGTTGTACAGCAACAACGTGACTTTGATATCTTTAATTATGGCTGTGCTGCTGCCATTAACTGGTGTAAGCTGCAGACACACACACAAAAAAAAGCAAAGATCTTTTGTAGTTTGTTCACCCAAGAGGCAAAGCCTCTGGGTGGTCATGGGACAGCAGAAAACGTCAGACCAGCTATAAGATGTAACACATTTCCAATATTTTGCATTCTGCCAGGTAATTGGTCCTAAACATACACAACTTCTCATCACTTATTATGGCCTAATGGTCTTTTTACACATCTGTGGTAAGTGCCTGCCTATAAAAGAGCACACGTACTTTCTGAGGAACAGCTTCAAAAGGATTTTGTTGTGTACACACCACCTTCGCTGCATTACCAACCTTCAGTTCTTACCAGTACAGACTCTTGTAAGGTACTATTAAAGAAGAAGAATCCAATTATAAAGCGTGGAAGGGAGTGGGAGATCTGAGCCTAAAAGCCTGAGAACTGGAATCAGTACAGGTTTCTCAGATGTACTGATTACTTTTACCACAGGTATAACTCTGTCCACAAACACTCATTGATGTGATGCTCTTTTGTTTTGAAGGCTCACCAGCAGAGCAGAAAAGCAGATCGCTTGTTGGCAGCAGGGAAATACGAAGAAGCAATTTCTTGTCACAAGAAAGCTGCTGGTGAGTAGGTCATTTCTCACATTCCAGCTCCAAAAATCAGTTCCTAGATTTGCATGCTCTGTGCACCAAGCCTGTCTGAGCTCAAGAAGCGTTTGGACAATGCTCTCAGGTATGTGGCATGACTCCTGGGGTGTCCTGCCTAGGGCCAGCAGTTGGACCCAGTGATCCTGATGGGTCCCTTCCAACTCAGAATATTCTATGATTCTGTGTAAGTAGAATATCTAGTTACTTGCACAGTTTTTATTTTTGAAATGTGAGTTTGTTTTTCAGTCCAGATAAAGAGCCCTTTCGGAAACTTTTTTTTTCTCATACGAGCAGCTCAAGTCAGACATTTCCAAAGTTGTTTTGAGTGGGGGTTGTTATCACTGGGAACGCAGTTTTTGACAGACGATGAAGCCAACGCCTTGTGTCATGCACAGACTAAAGCTAGGTACCTGCTGTAAGCCAGTTTCACTTTTCACTTTGTTTTCTTCACTGCTTTCACAGCTGAGGTCCCCTGCTTCCCCTGCCGATAAAGGAAATACTTAGACAAATGTTTGCTTACAAAAGTTGACTTCCCTTTCCTAATGTCCGAATCGAGGCAGCTGAGAACAGGTGATGAGCTCAGCTTCCCCAGAGCTGGAGCAAAACAGCAGATTGACACCTTGTCCTGCCTGAGACCTCTGTGCATTTACCTGTCCGTTAGTCCTGCCTAATTATCGGTGTTGGAGTCCCTCAGCTCTCTGACAGTGCAGCAGCTACTTGGCAGAGGAAGAAAGAGGAGGTCTTAATTGGTGCAACAAATGGGACATTTTCAGTGACAGGGCTTTGAGGAGACAAAGTAAGTGGCTGCTCTGAACATCATAACCTAGATACCAGGCCTTCTCACTGTCCATCCATAAATACTAGAGGTTAAAGTGAGAAACTGATAGTTCCTTTGGTTTTTATGAATACTCAGAGTGATCGGGGTAACACATTCTAATATGCAGACCTTTGGTTTTCTTTCAGTTCATATACCAAGACAAAACCCAGAAGGGCACTGAACATTTCGTGCTTTTCTTTGTCTGATGATTCTATGCCATTGTCTTGCATCATTCCAAATTTGGTTAAGAATTTCTTACACCTTGTCATTTTCAGCACTAGCAAGATATGCTCAAAGTGCTTCTCTGACTCTTAAGCTGGCACAATTTCTGGTTTGGAGGGGAACTTGGGGAAAAAAGTGAGGAACTAAGGACCATAACTTTTCATTACGAATATAGTTTAAAAACATGACTTCACAATACTGGTGTGCCATGGGCAAGGGGATCTTACTTACCACGTTTTGTCGTAAAGTGCTTATACGCTAAAAGTCTGGTCCTTAGCTGTGTTCCTTCCCTTCATGGGAAAGTTATTCTTCTGGAACTTTCTGGCAATGGCTGTTATCCTTTTCTGAAAACCAAATTTGAGCAACCCAAGCCACCAGGATAACATGGAAGGGGTGTAGTGTGCCTTGCAAGATCTTACAGCAATTTTTTCCTGGCTTTTGAAAACCAGCAGGTGTTTCCAGCCACTGTAACTCCGTAAATACTTTGCCTGTAGACTGCTGCCTTTTTGTGGGGGTTCAGCACATGGAAGGCCTGGAGCCTTTCCCTCGGTTTTATGGGAATGCTGAGGTGGTGTGGGCCGTGCTGAGCGCTGATCCCTTCTCTCTCCGCAGCGTACCTCACGGACGCCATGAAGCTGACCCAGTCGGAGCAGGTGAGCCCCGAGTGCAGCACAGCAGCTGCCAGAACCAGCCACGGCCCCCGTGTCCCGCTGATCGCACCCCCCCTCGGGCATTACCCTCCCTCCCCAAAGCTTTCTGAGCCCTTGGCAGCCGCACCGGGAGTGTCACAAGTGTGGTAACACCAGTCTTCCTAGAGAGCTTTTCCAAGTTTATGTGGAGCAGGGACAAGAGATAACTAAGCCATCCAAGGGGGTCTCCAGTTTTCTAGTCTGCTGGGCGTCTTCAGGGAGGTGATAAAACTAGGTTCATGTTTAGCTGTTGCTGGGAGGCACTTTGCTGAGACACAAAGCCGAGCGTCTCATCTACAGTCTGTAATTTTGAGTTTATTCATCCTGACTGGGGGATCTCCAGAACGACAGCCCCAACACCTTTCCTTATTCATTGCACAAACCTGCCTGTGAATGTAGCAGTGTAGTCTGCTCAGCACTGTTACAGCAGCAGGCTTTGAATTTAGCCAAATATTATGGGAGCAAATAACCCATGGAGATCAGGCCTCTGTCTTTGCTCCAAAGGGTCATTCTTACAGAAAAATGGTCTCTCACCCATGTGGTTCCTGTGAGTTATTAACCACCGTGCCACCCCCTTCATTCAGTATGGCTGAATTGTTTGGGACTGTATCTGGCCTTGGAGCAATTTGCTGCTTGGTTTTGGGTGTTACTGACATGTCTACACAGATACCATCTCAGAAGCATGCAGAAAGTTTGCATTGTTTAGCCAAAGCGTGGCTGTGCGTGCCAGGAGAACCCCTTCCTTCCTGGTGCTGTTCATAGGTCAGGGGTTGTAGCCTGGCCAGTGACTTACAAACAAAAAGACCTTTTTTTTTTTTTGCTAAATTTGGGTGACATACCTGAATCTGTTGCATTGTACAAGCAGAAAGCACTTCTTGCTGGATTGAGTACCTGACTAACAAAAGTTCCTCCCCCTCACCCGTGCTGTGATGCTGTTTATGTAAATATTTACACACATGTAACTTTATCTGCATGAATATTCAGGTGGGATCATCCACTAAAATGTTTAATCTTGTTCTTACCCAGGCTCAGCTGTCACTGGAATTACAAAGGGATAGTCACATGAAACAGTTACTGCTCATCCAGGAGAGGTGGAAAAGGGCAAAGAGGGAGGAAAAGCTGAAGGCCCAGCAGAATGCTGACAAGGAAACAGCCGCACACCTTCAGACTTCTTATAAGCCATCTGCTGAAGACTCTGATGATCAAAACATACTGGTTCCCGTTGCTCAGAAATACAGCCCTTCCACAGAGAAACATTCACAGGATATTCAGGGTGTCTTTGACAGGGACCCGGATACGCTGTTGTTTCTGCTTCAGAAAAAAAAGGAGCCGGTGGAAGCATGTATTGGGAGTAAAGCTCCGAAAGATGACAAAACAATAATAGAAGAGCAGGCAACCAAAATTGCAGATTTGAAACGGCACATAGAATTTCTTGTAGCTGAAAATGAGAGATTAAGGAGAGAGAATAAGCAGCTGAAAGCAGAAAGAGCTAGACTCCAAAAATCTCCAGTAGACAAGGAGCTGGATGTAGATGCTGACTTTGTAGAGAAGTCAGAGTTGTGGGGTCTGCAGCAACACTCAGAAAGCGCTTCTTCAGCTGCAACTTGGCAGAAGTTCGCAACAACTGCTGGGAAGGCAAAGGACATTCCAATACCCAACCTTCCCCCCCTGGACATCCCGTCCCCTGAACTCCCGCTGCTGGAACTCTCCGAAGATATACTGAAAGGACTGATGAACAGTTAAAACCCAGGAAAAGTGCTCAGTGTAGTTACCCATACTTAAGAAAAGGGAATGCCACCAGGACAATGGTGATCTGAGGGCAGAAACATCTACCACAATCCTACTGTTGGAGAAAAGGCATTAAGCAACTTTGTTACTGTGAAATACACATCATATCTGATCTACTTCATGAGAGTTAAAGGTACCATAGTTGGTATAAGGTGGTGAGCTCTTTAGTCTTTCTCCCAACGTTCCAAACCAAACGACTGCCTGGAGAATGTTTCAAGTAACACAATCCTTCAGGGTTTTTAAGTATGCTATATGTAATAGTTATCTATAATGCCATAAATGATGGTGCAGAACCTAACTGTTACGGTTGCCAGTCGGCCGCCACTTCATATTGAAAAATGCTTTCTAGCATGAATTTAAACTGTGCATTTCATTATGCATAACTTCGTTAATTCAGAGACAGTGCAATTTATACACCTCCTAGATGGATTTATGTGCCACACTCAGTACTCCTGACCATGTTAACCTCAAGTCAGGAGAGATTTTGATTTCCATTCTATGAAGGAACCAACTTATTAGTTCTGTTGACGAGGGTTTTTTTGGGGGTTATCTGTTTACATAACTAATCAGGGTGCATTGAATCTAGCTTTTGGTTTCTGTATAAAGTGACATGGTTTAAAAAAAGAAAAACCTATACTTAAGGAAAAATACCCTTTTTGTTTTCAGTGATGCATGAATGGAAGTAATTCTAGCTGGCAGTATTTGATTGAAACAGAAATTGTTTACAGCTTAACCTGATTCAAAAAGGATAGGAAAATAAAAACCAAGGTGTTTTGACACTAAACGTGTGTTAAATCTCTACAGATGTTGCAGAGTATAAAAACCAAATTAGTACTTGTATTAACAGCATTAGTACACATGTACAGCTGGGCTTCTGTGCTCCTCATCCAGCACATTTAAGCTGGAATGAATTCAGAGGGTCCAGCCCACCCCGGCTGACAGCTGGGTTAGAATCATAGAATCAGCTGGGTTGGAAAATACCTCCGAGTTCATCAAGTCCCACCTTGATCCAACCCCGCCGTGGTTCCCTGACCATGGCACTGATGCCACATCCAGTCTCACCTTAAACACCTCCAGGAATGATGAATCCACCGCTTCCCTGGGCAGCCCATTCCAGTGTCTCATCACTCTCTCTGTAAAAAATTTCTTCCTAATATCCAACCTAAACCTCCCCTGGCACAGCTGAAGACTGTGCCCTCTTGTCCTACTGCTGGTTCCTGGGAGAAGAGACCAAACCACACCTGGCTACACCCTCCTGTCAGGGAATTGTAGAGAGATCTCCCCTGAGCCTTCTCTTCTCCTTACACTGGAGCGTCCTGGGGCAGCTCAGTGGTTCTGCCAGGCCATCTGGAGGCGCGGGGACAGCGCTGTGAGCGGGGCACACCCCTGCGGGGCCGCCTCCTCACACCCGGCCCTTCCAGCGGGCTCAGCCCCTGCCCTGCCCCAGTACCCGAACAGGGCTTTCCTCAGGGTGTTCCCCTGTGTGGTGGAGGCCTTGCTTAACCTCAGCTGCTACTGATTAATGAAAAGTGTTCAGCGTTGCAAGCTACCTCATTTTAAGTTACTGTTGTGCGGTTAAAAGGGGAGCTTGCTTTCTAAAGGTGCGTTTTTTTTCCAGAATAGGCTTGGAAGTGCAGCAAGAACACCTTACCGCTGTGCAAACTGTCCCCTGGCCTCTCTATACCTGGTGTCTTCTGTGCTTGAAGGAGAGTAGGGACTGGAGGCTAGAAAAAGTCTATGGAAGCGGAGGTAAGATGAGGTCATTAGAGGAGGCCCCTTGTGCTGAATTGTAGCTGGAATCTAATCTTGCTGGGGGAAAAAAAGTTGTTTTTCAGTTGGTGAAAGTGGCCTCACAGCCCAGCTGTGATGAGGTGACCCGTTCCAGGGCAGCCCCAGCTCGCTGCTCCCACCGAAGGGCAAGTCACAGTCTCTGCTGACACCTGCCTGGCAGGCTGCTCAGGTGACAAGGCAGAGCAGCACAGTAAGTAAAGCAGAGAAAATGGCATGTGCTTACAAGGTGGAAATAAAGTGACTTAGGCAGCTATAGGAGGAGGAAGCAACTTTTAGCCTGGCTACCTCTGCTAAAGAGCCAGGGTTCTTCAGAGGTGGGGGCATGTGACTCCCAGTTCTGCCTGTTTGTTTTTAAGAATAAACTGTCCCTTCACCTAGAGCTGCATAAACAAAGACCTGAAGGAAGCTGTGGGAAGGGGAGCCAGGTGGGGGCAAAACTCCACACCGCCACTTTGGGAAGTGGTGGTAAAGCTTTTCTCTCTCCTGTAGTGCGAATGTTTGTTTGTTCTTGCAGTCTGCCTGCTCACCACAGGACTGCTGCTGAATCCCAGCTGTCGGCAGTAAGGCTGAGCACGAGAGTGTTCCACTCCCGTGAGCGATGCCGAATTTTAACAAGTAAGGAATTCTTCAGTCTGAATCCAGAGCTAAGCAGTTACTCAGTGCATGGGAAGAAAGGTAGGTTGTACAGAGAATACTCACCACTAGAGGACAGGTTTTACAGATACACGGCAATAAACCTAAGGAACGCCCTCTCCCGTGGCTGTCAACAATTAGTTCAAGCCCGAACAACTTAGCAGGGGTTTGTTGTCCCTGCGCTGTCCGCAGCCCCCGGCTGCACCCTGGTGTGGGCCCTGCCCCTGTTCTGCCACCGCCAGTGTTCTGCCAGCGGGCTCCTTCCCGCGCCGGGGAGAGCAAGGACCAGCTGCGGTGCGGGAATACCGTGCAGGAGGTGACCGGGTGCAGCAGCAACAACAAAGCGGTAGGTAAGTCGCTGGTGCTCACACGGCGTGGCACCAAAGCCTGGCAGAGTACACGGAAAGATTCCCATGGGCAGGGAGTCCGGGCTGCGCTGTTTTACACGGGACAGAATTAAACAACTCTGTGGTCCGTCATTTCAGAGTGTCTCACCAATGTTAAATACACGTCCAGACACTGCCTTCTATTCATAGACTTTGCTTTAACCACAGAAACCATCCTTGTCTTGGGAACCCAGAAATACTGGCCCCGTTGGGTACAGCCAACATATGCTGTGCGAAAGAAACTGTAATTACCCAATCTCTGGTTGTATCACCACAGAAAGAGAAACCAAAGAAAAGCAACTGGGAAGCAACGTGAAGAGTCTCTTGAGAATAAAATCTGCAGGCTGCACCACCAGTTGCTACTTAGAATGATGGCTAAAACCAAAATACAGAAGTGTTGGGTTTTGTATTTTGGTTTTATATAAAGGGGAAAAAAGGATCTTGTGACTGCTTCCTCTGAGAGCGTTTCCACGTTCAGGAACTCCAGTCTAGAACTCTCGACAGCAGCTCTTCAGCCATCTGCAATTCCTGTCGACCTGCCTTCAGTGGCAGGGACTACACCTCGTCTAGGCTCCCATTTCTCACAAAAGGTTGGACCAGATGACTTTTTAAGGCCCCTCCAACCTGGGCTCCTTTACAGTTCTATAAAAGCAGGCCCGAGAGCAAAACAGACGGAGAAAAGCAAGTACAGCCACGTTTCCTGTACTGAATTGGACTAAAAATAGAGCAGAAAACAAAATCAAACTGTTCCAAAGCAACTGGAGCAGTGGTGTGGCTGCCACGAGTCAGGTAGAGGCTGGACATTATTAGCCAGACCTTCCTGCCCGAGTATGTGGAGTTCAACTGTATAAAAAGTTCATTACTCCCTCAGGACTCAGAACTATGGCTGTCTTTTCCTGCACCTCCTTTCTCTCCCATGTTTGTTTTCCCAGAAGTAACCCTCAGCTTAACCAGGGTTTGTCTTGTAGTCATTTGAAGTGTTCCCTCAGGCCCATTTGCTGCAGGAGTTAAGGTATTACTGAGATCAAACAATATGAAATCCTTAGAGCTGTGAAAATACAGGATTTCCTGCCCCAAAGCTACTAAACCCTACTCTTTAATTTCACTAAGGAAGCACAGAGCTACGGTAAAACCACATGCCCAGGGACTGGAAAAAGAAACAGGCATCTGGATCAACAATGTATTGTCTCGGGATGGTTGGAAGGCACCAGAAATGTTCACTTTGAAACAACACGACAGAAATCCTTCAGTCTTCCACCTATTTTAGAAGGGCCCATGTTTAGAATGCCACTGTTTGCACACATCAGGTAAATGATGCCTTCACTCTGCTGTGAGGCAAGATTTTCCTACCAGCTACATATAGACAGTGACTTCCTTTTCAAACCCCATGAGAACTAATGAAAGAAGTAGGGAGGTACGGCAGTTTGTGTGTGCTGCAGGGCATTTGCTCCTTGGGCAGTTTCCTGGGCACCCTGCTGAGACTGGAAAGAAGGAACGTGGTGGTGGATTACCCAGGGCACCAAGAGCTCACTGCCCTGCTGGGGCACACACCCCTCATGGGAACACAAAGGCAGGGAAGGAGAAGCTCCAGCCAACAAAGCACAAGTCAAAAGGTGGAAAGCAGGAGTGCAGGGCAGAGCTGACATTGTCTGAGGCAGAGCTGGGGGTCAGGAGGGGAAAGCACAGCAAAGCCTCGGTCCAGGATCTCAACAGGGAGAGGCAGCTAGTCCAGCGCGGATGTGGGGGAGAGCACAAACATCCTGCTCAGGGAAGCAGCAGAACAGGCCATGGTGGCTGTGGAAGGAGGAAGGAGGGGAAATTCCCAGTTCCAGGCACAGGGTAGGGAAGGCTGTCAGCTGTGAGAGCAGCAGAGGGGCTGACAGGATGTCACGGGAGAGGGTACAAACAGAATTACCACCTACTGAAAAGGTCAGGGAGCATGAGAACACAGAGCTGATCAGATGGGGGTTCTGCTCACACGCACAGATCTGAGCAACTTGTGTGAAGCTGGGGGAGCAGAATAAACAGATCTGCAAGTCAGACTGTTAAAACCCCTACAATCTGACCTCTGCATCGGGGGCCACTTCCCTGCCAGTAATTCCAGCAATTTGTTTCTGCTAAACCATACACACAGCAACCATCTGTGCTGAAACACCTCAGGTCATCACAGCCCCACTTCATTCTTTGCTAATTGCTTACTCTTCATTAGTTACCTCTGCAGTTCAATAGGAAGATCACTGCTGTGGTAGTTTTACTGCAAGGCAGTGCTGAGGATGGAGGTGATGGTAAGGAGCTGGGAAGGAGGGGGTGTGAGGAACAGGGCTCACAGTTTCGAGGAGTCTGAGATGTGATCTCTCAAAGGACAGGAAAGTGAATTTCATGGAGAGCAAAGCAGATGAAGACAGAGCTTGGTCTCAACAGAAAGGTGACAAAAGATGACACATGGTACTTCATATCCCTGTTCCAGGAGCTGACAGCATTCCTGCACTCAAACAGCTTCAGCTCATCTCACTGAATACTTTTGGCTGTACTAAAACAGTTGAGACTGTAGATCAGAACCCCCCCTGAAGAGTCTTTAAGAAAGGAAGATGGGAAGAACATGCCTCACAGCACATGGAAATGGTCAAGAGGGAAAAACTAACCTGAAAAGAAAACCCCTCCCCATAAACCCCTCAGGTCTCAGACATCAGCCATGAACACCACAGGTCACAGCCACAAGCACAACCCAGCCCGATTTCCTGCTCCCGTTTCCTGCAGGGGAGCGGGGAGCTCCCCTTCATTGTGACAGAGCCAGGAACCTTAAGGCACCGAATAAGCTGCATTTGGTACACTAAGGACTTTTTAAAAAACCCAAATTTTTTTGCTTTTTAGTAGTATTTGGAGTAGCCACTCACTTTAACAATTTCTTGAGGTCTGCCAATCCGTGCAGCACGTGACTTGCAGAGATTTTTCAAGCTGACAGCAGTAAACAATTTACAGTGCTCCCCGTCACAGCCTGTGCCACGTTGTCCTTGGTCACTTGCTTTTGGCTTCGTGCCCTCCCATTAGTTACTGGGAAAAATGGTCATTGTGGTGGGCAGTTTGTGAGGACACGTCACCCCCAAGTGCAGCAATTCCCAAACCAATTTGCAAAATGCGATGTTTTCCTGCATCACAAATCCACACCAACCACAACATTTCAAATAGAACTACACACCTCGTGTAACTACCACGTCAGTTTACTGCAGATAAAGTACCAGCAAATTCAGTGGAGAGTTAAACTCTACAGTGACACCCTATTTAATGCAGTCCAAAGCCATTTATCGTTTCTCTTTGCTACAAAAGCAGCCAAGATCTACTTACCCAGTGACAGCGCTGCACACCATGCAACACTGCAGCTCGAGCCTGGCAGTTTTGCCTCTCCAAAATCACACTTTTAGTCCTAAAATCCTGTCAATCTCTCAGGCTCTTCTTTGGGAACATTCTTACTGCTTCACCACCCGTTCCACCCACACATTTTTTGCAGGTTAAAAAAAAAAAAAAAAAAAGTGAGTCCTTTGTCTTACGCTTAAGGATTGATCAGCAAAGGTGGCAGGAAAAAGGTCACATAGGAAGAACTTAGAAATATTAATACTTGGAAATACAAATTAGCCCCACTTCAGCAACTCCTCCAGTTCCCCTTGAGGAGATAAAAAACCTCTCCAGGCTGATAGGGAGGTGCAGGGGATCCCTGCAGACCCCGAGGGGTGGTAGAAGCAGCTGGCAGTGCCCCACAGGCCCAAAGGATGGTGCCACGGCTCAGAGCTGCAGGCACAGGTACCATCAGCTGTCAGGCACTGCCCCCAGAGCAGGAAGCCACGGCTTTGGGCACGACAGGCACAGCACCATGACACACTTTGTGAGAGTGAGCCAGGGGAAACCAACCTCTTCCACTCACTGCAGACACAGCAGCACAGGGACAGGACAGTGATGGCCAAGGCCCAACACAGCTCTCGGTGCAGGGAAACAAACAAGGGGGGATGTGACCCTCTGCAGCAGGAACTGGTAACTTCAGCAGCCTCCAGACATTTCACAAATGTTACAAGTACCTCACCAAAACTCAGTGTGGGGGGAAAACACTTAAACCTGATTAAAAAAGGCACTCATTTACATATCCTGAACTTGAAAAATAAAGTCCACCTGTCATTAAGCAAATGTAGACTGGCAGGTCCTGCACCTCCAGGCAGTGCTCCAGTGTTTGACGTCTGATGTTAAGAACAGAGTTTGAATCAGGTTAAGAATCAACTGCCAAGCACAGCAACAGTAACCCCACGGTGTTTCTCTGCAACTTGACACAAATTCCAAGTTTTCAAGACAACTAAACAGAGACTTCTAGAATGAGAAATTGCTTTTGTATTAAGGGTAATTTTATATGGCGTTTGGGGTTTTTTGGTTACCCAAACCCCAGTGAAATGTCAGGCTGGGAGAAGGACCCAGGCTCATTACCGTACCCAGGCTAATTGCCATCCGCTTTCAGACACATCAGGAGCTGGCCAATGGCTGTGCCCAACATTTGATATCCGTTTAACCATTTCAATAGTTTTAATAACTTAAATCAAAGTACACTTTAAACTTTTCAAACTCACTCCACGAGCGGGAATTCCACTCAACTAACATTTATCATTACCACATAAAACCGGATATAAACATAGTTTTTAAAACATTACTCTGTGGCATTACTTGAGCTGTCAAAAGCCACGCTGTTATAAAACAATTACTGCGCAGAAAGGCCTTTTCCCCCTTCGGCAAAGCAGGAGCAGATTCCCCACGGGAAGGCGGCTCCGCCCGCAGTCCCGGCTCCAGCCCGCAGAGGGCAGCACCGGAGCTGCACTGGCACAAAAACCGACACCGCCGCGTCTGATAAAGTCATTTTAATGGAAAATGTAAAACCCCTTTCAACTTCAATGTACAAAGCATGTGTAACACTTGCACTTTTAACAAATTAAAGCAAGCCAATGTTTTAAAAAAATACATCATTGAATGTATATATGTATATATTTACATAGCATATTAAGTTTAATATTTAAGCTTTAAAAGTTCACATAAATTTTACCAAAATGAGACAATTTTTAAATAAATTACACCTTTTGAAAACGTTTAATTGTACACTGAATAGCTTCAATAAAATACTGAAGTGTCTGTATTTATTATCTACTTTATATACTTTATATTTTACAAAGTTTACAATTATTTGGCAGTAATTTTCAGATTATGACATGACTGCTGTGCGGACTCAGCAAGATCCCAAATGCAGGCAATAGCTGGTGTTTGTGTCCTACTCTCACAGTAACTGTCTCAATGTAGTGAAAAATATCTGAATTATTTTAGCAAACTGTACAAGTCACATTTACATTTGATCAACAATATAGCATAGAATTTTGTGGTTTTTTTCCAAAAATAAATACATCATCTTAAATCTTTGACATTTCACAAACTTCATGTACATTATAATACAGACAGCAGAACGCTGCTCAACTGTTTGCAAGTGGAACATGGAATCACAGTGGCTGTGATACGAAGCTCTACCGTCGCACTGTCATTGACAAGTAAATACGATGACTATTTTTTTTCTTGGCACTGATGGTTTGTGAAGCTTAAATTAGTGTGCATACCATTCACAGGCCAGGGGAAACGACCTCCCGTTGATGGTGACTCCGAAAAGCAGAACGCGCTCAGTTCTCATCCATATCTTCCATTTCACCTTCGTGGATCTTCAGAGCTCTCACCATTTCTTTAACTGCGTGGTACAAGATATTTTTAACCTGCAAGAACATCAGACAGATTTTAGTAAGGCCTGTGACTGAGGAACTCTGCAAAGTTTAGGACTGAGCCCTAAGCACAGTGAATGGAAAAAAAGGAAGGACGCACCGAGCCCGTGCAAAAGGGAACAGCTTTTTACACATTTTAAAATGTCATGTGAAATAAATCAAACCAGCAACTCAAGGGAGAGCCGTTTAGAGCCCTGGCATTGAAGCCGCTGCTCATTGTTATTCTGTGTGAACAGCAGTGAGGAAGTAGCTCCACGCACTGCTCGGCATTTCAATGAGCTGCATCACGCCCTGCCTTCCCAGCGCGCTGTCCGGTTCCTACCTGCAGCTTATCATCGTAATTGATTTCTTCCTTCGACAGCCTCAGCTCCTGCGTTAAGTGAAATGACTGTACAAGGTGTTCTGGAGACACAAAGTCTTCAGTTACTTGAACACAGCTGTGAAAATTTTGCACCTATCCAAAATAACAAGAGACTGGTAATTAGTATTTGGGGTTATTCTTTGGCAGAGAGACCTGAGAAAAGAGTGGGCCTTGACATCCCTTAACCACAGCCTTATCAGACTAAAGGGCACCTTCACAGGTACAGAGCAATTAAGCGCATTTGACTTATCTAAGAGCTCCTGGCAAAAGGCACACTTTGAACAACACTCTGATGTGTTATTCCACCCTTTCACCAGCTGCTGCACAGCCTTCCCAGACACGGCGCAGGCGCTGGATCTGCAGACCCACCCCGCCACAGCCCTGCCCTGCAGGACCCGGCTCCTCTCGGAGCTTCCACGCTCAAGGAGAAGCAGTGCTGGTGGGAACACTCAGAAGGAAAAAAAATCATGAACAAAGAGAGGGGCAAATGGAGAAGGGCTGGGGGGAAGCACTTTCTTCTTACTGGTGTGAGGTAACTGCTGAGGAACAGACACCATCTCCTACCACCCAGGTTGTACCTGGAGGACAGGGGAGAGGGAAAACGCTTCCTGGTTGTGACCCGAGTATCAACTCCTGCTTGTACCCTTTAGGAACATTCAGCATCAGATTTTCACCCCTAAACCCTTACAAATTACACTCTACTTCGTAATTCAGCACGTCAAAACCCTCACTTCCCTGAACTCCAACAGGTCCTCACAGAGTTGTGCAACATGAATTCTGCAGAATTCCCAAAGCCTGGGGCTGGGGAGGCATCCCAGCAACACCCAGTCCCACCCTGCTCAGGGCTGACAGACGTCTGCACATTTTGAGGTCACACCTGGCAAAATACAGAGGTTTTAAACGTACATTCCAAAATTTCCATTATGGTACCTGACATGCAAAGAAACCCCTGGGGCCTGCACAGCTGAGGACACAGGACTTCGTTTAAAAATTACTCTCTTCTTCAAAAGCACTGCCCAAGTGTGATTTCGCACGGCAGCTCAGCCCTCTACAGCCGAAATCCCAGCGGTAAGCCCAGCTCAGCACCCGTGCCGCACGCAGGGTTTCTGCAGCCTCATCACCTCCAAGGACGAAGCAGTGCCGATCCCTCCTGGCAGTTAATCACCACAGAAGTCATTCCGGAGACGAGGAGGGCTTGTTGATGCCACACAACTCGGGAGCGGCAGAAAGCCGGGACCAAAGCAACACAAGTGCCACCACGAGGCTCCCCCAGCGCTCGGGGAGTTTCCTCGAGCCTGGGCTGAAATGCCTCTGTCTGGCTCCAGCCCCCTCTCCTCCCTCACAGACTTCTCACCTCTTTCAAGTCTCTACCTGCCCTTGTTTTCCCTGCCAGCCCATGCAAATCCCATAGGACTCAATCCCTTTTTCCTCACCAAGACAAAGTTTCACCAACTCCCTCTCCCTCCACGGCAGAATAGGGAATGTTTCCCTCAGACCTTTCTTTCTGCTGTGCCTTAAGCCTCCTTCCCTTCCAGGGCCTGTCTTATCCCTGTGAAAAGCCTGCAGGGAGGACAGATTTTACCATGGGAATGCCCCCCTGGCAGCCCACAGGCAGCTCTATTTATAATATTTATAGCACAGGCTGATACAGTGACACACACACATAAAAACGTTGAGCGAGGATCCCCCGGGCTTTGCGGGGTGAGGAGTGCAGCACTCCCACGCCTGTGCCACTTCCAGCTGAACTGACAACAGCTTCACGCCCAGCCCACGCACAGCAGAGGTTTTCCAGCAGGGCCAGGAGATGGGTGGAGTGTTGGAAAAGCCTCAGACCTGGGCTGGGACAGGGAAAGGTGATTGGGCAGGGAGGAAAGGGCCGCCCACCCATCCACACGGCCACAGGATCAGCCACTTCCTGCAAGGCTCAGCTGCGGGAGCTCTGCACTCACAACGCCCAGACCTTTATCCCACATCCTTATCGGAACATTGCCAGGATGTCGCATTCCCTCCGGCATGTAATTTTACCATATATAATCCTGCTGTTAAATCAAGATAATACCACTATAAAAAAAACAACATTATAATAACCTGTTCCTCTGTGAACGAGTTTTACAGGGAAGCCTCAACACCACATTTCAATCACTGACTCCAGTACCTTTAGCTTTTAATTTATCGCTAAAATATTTTACAAATCTGGAGCCACCAAGTTAAAGCAGGCAGGGCATCCCTAGAGACGTGTGTGATGCAGCACGACCCCCAGAGGAGCAGCAGAAAGAGCGACTCATTCAGGACAGCACAACGCTCCTTTTTTAGCCGGCGAAGTTCCAAGGAGAGCTCGGGGCTCCCTGTTCCAAGTTCCACAGAGCCAACAGAGCCCAGACATCAGCCCGGCAGGGACACTGCTGAGCTCCCGACCCAGCCAAGAAGGAAGGACACAGCGTGACCCCACGGTGCGTCCCTCACGCCGCATCTGGGGAAGCATCTGCAGAGGTGACCGGTGCAAGGCTGTATCTATTTCTGGCTTCCCCTCCCGGGAGAGCAATTCCCTCCACCAGAGGTACTGACAAGGCTGCCCTGCCCGTCACAGCTCACAGGAGAGGCTCTGCCTCCCACCCCACCCAGGGACAGCCTGACTTTGCCTACTGCAGCGATCACAAGGGGGATGTGACTGCTGTCTGCAAGGACACGGGGAGAGGAGAAACCGGGGAAGCAAGAGGAATGCTTAATTCTACCATAAAATGTTAAGAATAAGTTACTTTAAAAGCTATGCATGAATCCACAGAACCTGGGGGAGGGGAAAAAAGGATATACAGAAGACATACACACAACCTCCTCCATGTTAGAGCAGTACAGCCCTAGACCAGCACACCAGAAGCAGCAGTGTGCCAACAATCCTAACTGGCTCCAGGATGGAAGTGTCTGAACTACACCACGCAGTGACCACAGGCACACGGGCTCCCTAACTCCAGCCCTCAGCCTGATTTCCTCTGCTCCACAACACTACTGATGAGCAAACAAAATAAAAATGTTAATTTACCACCAAATTTAGCATCAACTCTCACCCAGTTTTAATAATTAAAGACTCATCATACACATGTAAATCTGAAACACTCAACGTGTAAACTCAACGTGGTATGTATTCTTGTGCAGACTTATTTTTCAGTGTTTAAATGTGCTTTGTATCTCTGAAGTGCTGGTGCTGATCCCTAAGGTCAGTATTTATGCATCTCTATTTTGAGAGAGCACCGTGCACATACATGAAAGAACACCATGCTTTCATTTCCTCCTACGTGGCAGATTCACAGCAACTTACTGAAGATGAAAAGGTTCTCAGCTTCACCCACTAAGGTTTAAAAACACCACGTTATTAACTCCTTGCTGCCAGAAGCTAGAACATTACCACTTCAAAAGCAATCTGGAGTTTAAAGCCGGGGAGATAAAGATAAGAGTGATCTTATTTTTGGTCCTTAAACGTACGAACTGCAGGGAAGCCTGGAACAGTCCCACTACTTCATGTTTTATATTCCGCATCCCTTTATATAATGTCACATGCTATATAAAGCAAATTTCCCAGTACATCTGCTATTTTCTGTGGGTTTCCTTTTCACTCTTGTATGTGGGACACCTCTCCCTTGTTTCAAGAGATCACAGTAAGGTTGCTGGAGGATGCGATACGTGACTCTGGGAGCCCCAGCTGCTTTAGCCCAACAGGAGCCAAGGACAACAGCAATGTCAGACATTCCTTCACCTTTGCGAAGTAACATCGAGCCCTGGAGACAAGGTACAGGGAACGGTAACCTACAACAACCCTAGATTTGCGTCCCCTGGGTTTGTATGGGGCTCTTCTGATGGGTTTTTTTCCTTTGCCAGGAAACAAATCCCTGTAGACTATCCAGAGATACCTACCCCCACGTCAAACCCACCCAAAAACTCACTGGAATGAGGAGGAGCCCGGTCCGGGTCAGGTACCTGTTGTTTCCAATGCCCCAGAACCGACACAGGGACAGAGCAGCTGTCACCACCACAACCCAGTCAGTTTTTCACAGAGGAAGCCCCACTGCCCTGGCCACGGTGACGTGGTAAGCCACTGCTTCCTCTCTGCCAGCGGCTGGAAGCTGATCTGCGCTTCAGAAACCAAAGAGCATCTTCCCCAGAAAGGCCTGGCCTCACTTGAACCCACGGGGAGATCAATGGTAAATGTTTAATAGCACGATGGTTTACAAGGCCAAGAGCAGGGTGGGCATGCTCCTCATTCCTTGGTAGTCAGCTACCTCGCCAGCGCTGCCTGGCAGCCGGTGACACAGCAAGCAAGGAGGCTCCATTTCCTGCTGAAGCAGGAAAAGGTTAATGGAGTGAAGAAAGAAATAAACCTCTAAAGGCCCCAAAACAATTGTGCTTTCTTCCTCTTTTCACCAAGGAGCAGCAGCTCACAGACTGGGAGGGAAAAAAAAAAAAAAAAAGGCCAAACAAAAGGCAGTGCCAGGAGATGACTGAAGCTGCCTGACACAAATTCATCCTGTTTCTCCAGAACTGCCCCACTGGCAGTACTTTTTCTTACATAACTAAGGATTAAACCAGCTCAGCTGCTGCAAAGGCAGTATCACTCTTTCTGATGGCAAGAAGGGACAACGATGACTCCAGGTGATTGATGTACTTTCTGTGTAAAAATAAACAGTGTGGCATGGGAAAACAACCCAAACCCCTGTTACAGGAACACCAGAAGACCCACTAAAATTCCCCTGTGGCTGAAGAGAAAAACAGTGACATCCAGGTGGTTTTTACCTGCTCAAGTTGCTCTCCCTGCCTCTCCTGGGTGAGGTTAACCTTTGGCTTAGAAGAAAAAAATTACTAACCTGACTCTGCCATAACTAACCCCAGTTTGTTTAGAAATCTGCTAAGGAAACGAAAAGTGGAAAACAGTGGTTAATAACAGTCTGTTCATTTGTAATTGTAAAGCAAAAAAAGAGGAACTAATATTTAAGGCATTCAAGTTGCTGTACATCAGCACTGGCTAATCAGTTACACTACGAGATGTAACTTTATTTTACATTCCTAACAGCTACTAATAAGCAAATAAAATCTACTTGAGTACGGGTGTATCTATGTCTTCCGAAAAAAGTTATTTTACTGCATTTATGCTATTTCATCCTGTGTGTCTTTAAGCTGAGGTACATTACCTGGTGAAGTGCTCCTGCTGGTAGAATAATAGCATCTCCAAGGAACTGAATGACCGTACAGGTTTTTACTCCATATTCTTCAAAAAGTCTTTGGCGAAGTTTTTTGTTCACATACCAACTCTGATCACGTATTGGATCATGCTCAGGTAGAACTTCTAAGCCTTGCTCCTTCGCTATCTGCAAGTACACAAAGGATCCCAAGTCACTTCCGAAAGAACCAAACCTTTTGCTGATAAAAGTGTAAATATATCTAACTTGTCAGTAGCGTTACTGTGTTCCCAACACCCAGACAAGAACCCTCGTCAGGGATTCAAAACACCCTCAAAGGAACTGTGAGGTCCCGCTGAATTGAAGACATCTGCAGCACTCCCATTCCAAAATGCAGAGACTCAGCACAATAATCTACTAATAAGCCAGACACTCTCTCTGTGTGACTTCTTTCATCCAGAAAATATCTGACCTCAGGAGTTCCTATGCTGTCAGTTCCTCAGACTGAAAGCCTGCAGTTTTGACACAGACAGCCACCACCACAACCCCAGCTCAGAAAAAAGCAGCAGATAAAAAAAACGAGGGTCCTACAACCTTGGGAAACTTGCTCCAGGTGACTCTGCTTGAGCTCAGGGCTGGACACAGGGCCCTCAAGAGGTCCCCTTCTCAACCCAATCCCATCAGGATAAGAAGTTGTTTTCCTACCGTCCCATGACGGTATTCAGAAAAAATGACGGACGTATAAAAATACTTCCTCTTACATCAATACTTGACATCAGTAAACCGAACTGCACACACTTTTCTCACCACATGAACCACAGGGGAACAAATACTGCCCTTAATCAACTGCTACTAAATCCATCCTATTGACTCCGATCCACCTATCATGAAAACCATCTCATTAAAAACATAGATTTTTACTTATATTGATATTAAATATACTTAATTATGTGATGCAGAGCTGGAAGCTGTTCTTCAGTATTATCCCACTTTTCTGTACTAACAAGACAGCGAGATTTTATCTCTTAGCAGGCAAATGGCCCCAACGTTTACCGTCAATTAATCCCCAATTCAGGACTTCCAAAATACCCTCCAGTACACGACTCACTTTGGATACCAGGGCAAGCCGTGACAGCAAATGACAACCTGCATTACACAGCATCTGAAGTGCTCCTGTTTCAAACCTGCTGCTCAAAGAATTTCACAATATCCCTTCACTGCTCTGAGACAGGAAACGCTGAATATTCCCCATTGTCCACCTGTTCCCTCGCAGTTGCGCTTTTGTTCACAAATCTTTTTCAAACTCAAGAGCCACGATCTAATTTATGAGCATTTACTTTTTGAATGAACAGAAAAGTCTTGCTGTATAATTCATAATCTCCTGGAATTAGCTGTGTTTTATTTACTAGTGCTCATTTTCCCCCGCAGTTCAGCTTGCCAAAGAGCAAATGTCTGAGTCACCAGAGGACAGCTGCCCTGGTACAGAAACACTGCTTTATTGTCCAAAAGAATCTTCACTGCTAGAGCTCTCAGGCTTTCCCTGCTGGCAGTAGAGCCCTTGGCCTCCAGCCTGTTTATGGACCCCTTTGGTAGAGCCAGTTAAAACTCATCTGATTTCTTCCCACAGGAGAGGAGAGAAAAGATTTCTTTTCCTTGAGCTGGATGGTTACTTCAGTGATATTTTGGTATTTCTATGTCATCCAGCCAGGCTGTCTCCTAGAATAGCAAAACACACTGAAAACAGGGCACAGAAAACTGCTTCCAGCATGCTATCCCTACATTTAGTGCCACCGATGGACAGTCATCCTATGGAACAACCTGCAAGGTTCTGATGTGGCTTTAACTTTAACTTGTTGCATCACAGGCTGCACCGCAGCTAAGGAATAAGTTTGCTGCCCTTGGATACGTTATCCCAGTGCTTCCACCTTCACTAAGAGCCAAGGCATGTTCTTTGAGCTAAGTGACCCAACACAGAGTCCTGAGAAATGTCAGTGGCTGCTGGGTGGCAAGGTCAGGGGTTTGGCATGGGACAACTCACCAAAAATTCAGCAGCTGATAATGCATGAATGGATCAGACAGGAAAACATCACCCTACAGAGGTATTAGAGAAGGACAAGAATAATCTCTATGCCCTCCTGAGCCTTCAGAGTTTGCAGGCCACCTGTAACTCTTATGAAGTGAGTATGTATCATGCTATGTATTTTATTTGTTGATGATGCAGCAGGTCAGTTATAATTTATTTTATGTGCTATAAAGAAGTAATTTTACTTCCCTCTCTTCCTTCGCACTCAGGTGGAGTTGGTGGTTTCTGCCAGCCCCTTTTGATTTACCAATTACTTGGTTTATTTATAAATCATGTGTAATGAATCTAACCTTTTGCAGAAACTCTCTTATCTTGTCAGCATCTTTGCCAGCGTAAATGTGCCATAAGGCACCGGGTAATTCACTTGAATCCTTCAACCGCTTCCTTAAAAGGTCATCCAAATCTTCCTCCTCCAACTTCTTCAAAACTCCTAAGATTCAACAAAAATCTTCTTTAAGTGTGAGACAGAGGAAAAACCTTGAAACTAAACACCTTCCTTTCAGATTTCCTGTGTGAGACCGAGCAGAATAAAAGTTTACTGAATACAACAGGAGCCCCCAGATCATCTCTGTGTTCAGTGTTTGTAAACAGGTACTAGAACATGAATGCCATGGATACCTTAAAAATACAGTTAATTTTTAAACTCATCCACATTTCTTGAATTTGACAGAACACGATCTCCTGCCTGAAATAAACAAGCAGGCTGGTTCCAAAAAATGAAAAAATTAAAAAGGTGTTTTCCTGCAGTCAGCACAGGTAGTGTTTAGCATGCTGTTCTAGCAGGCAGAGCTCTCCCAGGATGCACAAGTTTGCTGCTATTAACTCAGCGCATACCCAAGTGAAAACAAAGCAAATAAAAGACAAACCTTACTGCACCTCTATTAGTCACACCCAAGATCTACACTTGCTGATTGTGGAATAAGAGGACAAAAGAAAAAGGGGAAGAAACAAAACTACTTCAGTGATTTAAAGACTGTTTCACATAACCAATAAACCTCATAGAGATGACTAACATACACCAATTTAAGCTCTCCAGTGCTGAAAAATTACATTACAGTCCAAATTCAATAGAGTGAACACAGTGCACCCAGAAGGAGCAGAATAAACAGAAGGTCTGGCAAATACATCATCCTGACATAATTGTTAGAACCACCACAGCTGCCAGAGGAAATCCTTCATCCTGCACTTTCATTAGCTGTGCCAGTCCCAGCACAGGAATGGTGCACCAATTAGGCAAAAAAAAAGTGAAAAGAGGCTGAAATGCCATTTCATAATTCATGAACTGCAGTGTATTTATGCAGAACTAATACGCGTGCCAACTCCTGAAACAAAGAATCTCCCAGGTTTAAGCAAGTACTTATGGATATATCCCATGCCCTTCAGCAGAAGGGCGTCAGTTTTGGGATCAGCAGAACATTCAGTCCATCTACACCTGTACACTGAGCGAGCTTCCCTTTACCTGATTTGGATAGCACCCCATTTCCTTTTGCTATGCCAACATAAACAAGGATGTTCACGACGTCAGACACTTCGATATGGAGATTTGTGGTTCCTATATCATGGTCCTTAGTAGCAGCCACACCTGTGGTACAAGACAAAATTAAGATTTGCTGCAGTGCATATTCATCTTCAAACAGAAACGTGCAACAACTGAGAAGACACTTCTGAAAGCACACTAAGCATCACTGAGCCACACAAACGACAAACACGCTTTTGGTTCACCTGCTAAACGAGAAAATGTTACTTGTTAACAGACACCTTGAGGCGTCTCTTAGCCCAGGTAACTGTCCCTCTGGAGCATTTGTGTCAGAACAAAATGTTTCAGCGGAATAGTGGGAGACATTTCCTGACCATTGTGTTCCATTCCTCCTCAACCTTTCAGGGTGTTCAGAGAAGAATGCAGGTACAATGAACAAACAAGGCTATCATATATGTCACTTTTATGACTGGTGGTAAGCAGAGTTGTTAATCAAAATAATCCCCAAACAAGGAGGAAAATTAATTTTCATTTAAAAAAATGAAAACACACATTCTTACATCAAAAGGGCATTTCAGAACACTAAGCCTCACAGCAGTATTACATGAGAGGGGCATTAAGGACTCAGTCCTTCAGACCCATGCCTCGATCACTGCTGTTAATATGTTTACTTCAAATGACACCTGGAGAACTTTTTAAATCAAAGCCATCATGTCACAAATTACCACCCATTTCTTCTCCTATTACAACAATCTGTAAAACAGACCTGAACCAACTTTTTTTGGAAAAGAAGCAGTGGACGGAAAATGTCTGAGGGAAACACCCTTTTCTGAATAGGTCTTTGAGTGTTCAGCACACAAAACAAACGATGACAAAGATGCTGAGACTTATTTATGGCTAGAATTAACAAAGACAGTATAACATCTCATGAAGTATTCTGTCATATAGCACTACTCAGTACAGGATCTAGCTCTGTGGAGAAGCACAGAACCATTTATATGCTTCCAAAGGCTGTCACAGCACAAGAAAAGGTAGAAGGAAATGCAGAAGCAACTAAACTCTCGTGCCTGAGGTGCCTGTGCTGTTAGTATTCAAGTCAGTCAGTCTTTCTCCTACACTGAGTGAACAATTAGCCTTCAAGTAAAAAGCCTCAGCTTTCTATCAAGCCCTGTAACATGTGACATCCCACAGGTTCAAGGGGAGGGGCGACGGCAGCACTTCAGGGCACACTCACCATAGGCACTGCACAGTCTGGGTCCCAAATCCGGACGGACAAAGAATCCTGGCAGATGAGAAGCCAAGTTCAGTTTTCCTTCTGGACTACAGTATTCAGGCAAGGGTAAACTTTTTAGTAAGTCCTCATATCTGAAGGAGAAAGGAAAGAAGAATGTAATTGAATTTGTGCCATCACATAGAGAGAAAAAAAACCAACATGGGGACTGACTTAAGAACGTCTGATATTAAACTCAAAATACCTTGCTGGCATCATGGCCTTGAAATCTTCACCAGAAGGCCAATCTTTCAGTTTTAGTAGAGCTGTTTCCCCGTTTTTTACTTTCTGCCGTTCTGCAAGTAGCACAGAAATTACTAAAAACTAACACACTGTAGGTGTTTTACTTTATTCAACCAAAACATAGAACTGAACTCTTAAGCTATCAATAAACAAAATTTCATGCATGAAACAGCAGATAAATTATTTCAAAACTCAAGAACGATACAAACGAAACTCAGTGAGTTAAGGAACAGTGACATTTGTTTGGTCTCCTAGTCAGGCCTAACCAGTGTAAACAGTGCATCTTTGATTCTGGAAACACATAAAATGCCAGTTTCCATCATGTTCTCTGGAAACAGATTATCTACAACTGTCTTTTTAAAGTTTCTTCAAAGCCTCAAGATCCATAAGATTATTATTAACTGCAGTTTCTAACACTGATCATGCTCAGAATCAACAGGATAATACATTCACAGTAACATACTTGAAACATCTTCAAAACCATCCCAGAACTCCTTGACATTGGTGTTTGAAATGATACTGTCTTTGCAATTCAAGATATCGGCTTGCTGGTTTCCAAAATCCAGACTAATGGACTCAGCTTTCCACAGGCTGAAGTTCATTTTCTTATGCATACCGGACACCAAAACAGGCTGTAAAAAGTAAAATAAAATAATTAAAAATAAAATCAATGCTTATCCTTTCACAAGTACAAAGGCACCCGAAATACACAGTGACGACCCTGGTCCTACTGAGCTGTTCACGCTTCCTCCAGGAGCACCCATTCCCAAACGTGTCACACACCTCTTTTTGGAATCTGAAACTTCCACCACAGCACCTTCTGATTCACCCTGGGCAGGTGACTGGAGTTTAACTACACAATTCCCCTGTGGGCTACCCCTGACAGGCTTTTGTCCACTGTTAACAATGCAACTTAACACGTGGAGTGAGGCATTTCTGTCCTTCAGCACAACTCCCAGGGTTCACACTGAGGTCACTCCACACACCGAACGCCTCAATACCTACCCTGCCTTGTTTCCAGCACTCTTTGAAGAGCTTCCAGTTGTTGCTGTTTTTATGGTCTCTGAGCCACAGAACGTGCTTATCGCAGATCCACGAATACTGAATATCACTGTACCGTTTACTGCAGTCATCCTGAATACACTTTTTATCATCCTTTGGCTCATCTTTTATTTCAGATTTTACATTTATCTTTGGTGCTCTATTTGGTGGAATCTTGTTTTCTACTACTGAAGCAATTATGTCATCGAGGATGTTTGGCATACTCCTTCCACTCTTGCCACTCTGTTAGAAAACAAACAAATGCGTGCTTAAACAACATAAAAGCAAGCGAAGTTGGTGCAGTTCCTTCTGCAGCAGAATAACATTTCAGATGTTGCATCAATTATGACCATATATAAAAATAAATAAAACATTAATGTGTGTGTGTGCATATCAGGTTTTCATATGAAGTTTACAGCCATCAGACAACGTGCCAACACAAATGATACAGACTTCCAAATCCTGACAGAAAAACTGTATGACTTGTAAACACTTACTGCTGTTCCTGTGGAGTAAACTGGAGCAAAAGCAATGCCAGCGTCAGTGGAACCCAGACGCAGTTTGCCTGCTGTTGTAGTTAATAAGTCTCGTAAGGTTGAGCCCTGCTCGTTGTTCTGGGATGCAGGAGGGGAGTTTTTACAGTTCTGGGACTCCAAATTATCCTGGTCTTTCTCTTCCTTTGAATGTTTTCCAGAAGGGCACTCTTTGTTCTCTAAACCAAAAATAATCATAGGAAGTTTACATTGTTGTGTCACGATGCGGACACAGGAACACACCACTGTCCTGCTTTTCACACTGGTGGTAACACGCTGTGCAGCACCAGCGCTTTATCCCCCTGAAAACACACCACAGGATGAGCTCGATCCTTCAAAACGCAGTCAAACAGTGTGACCGAGGACAGGCCTTCCTGAGCACCTCCAGCCACGCAGCTCAGTGAGCACCCAGCCCAAATGGGAGATGCTGTAGCTGCAAATGCTCCCACATCACCCACGCAGCCCACCACTGGCTCTTTGTGGATTCAGATGCCACCAGGAAAAGGCACTGCAGTTTCAAGGTTAAAATTAATAAATGCTCCCACATCACCCATGCATCCCACCACTGGCTCTTTGCGGATTCAGATGCCACCAGGAAAAGGCACTGCAGTTTCAAGGTTAAAATTAATAAATGCTCCCACATCACCCTTGCATCCCACCACTGGCTCTTCGGGGATTCAGATGCCACCATGTAAAGGCACTGCAGTTTCAAGGTTAAAATCAATAGGGAAAAGGAACACTGTCTTTTCTTTTTGTAACAGAAACCAGTGCTACATTTTTCCTAATTAATTCAATTACGTTATGAGCGGTGCCCCCAGAGTCACGGACAAGACATGACAACTTCAAACACATACCTTTCTTTTCTTCTCTGGCCTTTTGCTCTGCAAGATCAGCCAGCCAGTGCAGGGGGGACTGGGATTCGGGCGGTGTTAACTTGCTGTCTGTGCTTACATCGCTCCTTGGGCTCGTGTTACCATTTGCCTCGGACTTTTGAGGAGTGCTCTGCTGTTGAGACTCAGGCATGCACAGAGAAATTTTATTACTGTGGTTAAGGACATTCTGCAAAACCTGTAAAGAACAAATTTGTTTTTAACTACACAGCTTTGCTCTAACGTATTTCAAAGACAAGGCTAGCACTTAACCATCACGTATGCAAATTAAAATGCAGCTGGCACTATTCAAATACAGAAATCCACAGGAATCAGAACACTACTTGAACAAGCTGCAATACATATACACGCATTTTAGACTCACCTGAGACACACCATTCATTGCAGGGAGCTTGCCAGCTTGCGTGCTCTGCTTGCTGGTGCACTGACAGTGGGATTTTATTTCAAATTTTTCTCTAATATTGTGCATAGCATCTAAAAGATCTGTCAAAACTAGAAGACAATTAAGAAGAAAACCATCAGTAGCTGTCAACCATTTTGTGACCCTCTTCACAATACACACACCATGATGCTAAAATGCTATCTTATTTTTATAATTTAAACTTCTAGAAATCCTAAATTTAATACTCAAAACTACTCTGAAATGACTGACCAGTTTATTTTAAAGCTTTTGCAGAAAGAGAGATCTTTAATTAAGTAATTGCATCCTACTCTTCTGAATAACCTAACCTGTATCCTGCATTCCCATTGCACGGCACCAGGCAAGCCAGTCCTTCATTACTGACTTCTCATTGTTCAATGGGTGCATCGTTGCTCCATTTATTACAACCATCAACTGCAGACTGAGCGAGCCACATCTTGACAAAAAATTAGTACGTGACCATGTTAATGAAGGCTGTTTGGTAATGGATATGCACAGCAGAACATCACTGAGGTTACGTAGGCAGCCTTCACCGTGCTGGTTCCAGACAACTGCGTCACTTCACAGTGTAAAATTAAAACCAGTTTCAGTCTGGAATCTGTTCTGAGGAATTGCACAATCTGAATTTGTTATGGAATGCAACCAACCTTCATTTCTACCTGACCTAATACGTAACAATCCATAAAATAATGACTGGCTCTGTATTTTCAGCTTAAAATAACCTGGGAATTTACTTATTAAGTTTAAGGGCACATGTGAGTTTTCTGTTTTCTGGTCTGTATCAATGCTGCCAGAAATTCTAAGTAGATTTGTGCTAGTAACCACCACCACCACAACCTAACTGCAGTGCTTCAGGAAACTTCCTTGGTTGAAAGAAGTCTGAATCTAGCTGGGTTTATGATTACTGCTTAGTTTTTCAATTATTACGAGTTCCTGCCTTTGGTCAATCAGATGTCCAACCAGATGTCTTTTTCTTTTCTGTGCGGGTGAATGGGACAGACAACAGTGAAAACCAGATCCCCAGAAATCTGTTGCCACACAATACTCCTGGATGCTATTATATTAAGATTTTCTTTTAACAGCTAAGGGCAGAGCTATTAAGTACATTCTGGCTGGTTTATTCTGCTCTGAAAAGGTACTAATTGGTCAGGATCTTTAATTTTTTCACTGTCCATCCCCCAAACCCCTTCACACATATGTCAGCACACTACTCTTACTCTCTTCATCATCTGTGCCCACTGCTGCTAACTGCCCAGAATCACCTGTGATGATTTAACTCAATTGCCAGGTTTTTAAATGGAAAATGAGAAGTTCCAAGAAACAACTCTGGCCTCTCTTCACAGAAGGACATGGGGGAAAAAACCACATTCTGCTCGTTCACACATGGTCTTACCAGAGCCTGGAATAATCTGGGTTGGCATCAGGTGCTTGTGATCGTGGGGCTGTCCCTTCACACACTTCATCCAGGCATACAACTCCTTATCTGCAAAACAGCACGGCCAGTGTTTTACTTGGCTTACAGTGCACACAGACAGAGCCGACGCTCTTCAGACTGGTTTTAGTTAGCAATGTTTTTCTGCACATATTAACTCTTCTGCCCTGGTATCCTGCGTGACAAAGATCTGCACGCAACAGCTACTTTTCACAGTAAGGAAAACAGAGTTTTAACAATCCTGAAATCTGAAATTAATGCACCTGTAACACAGGCCCTTGCCAATAACAACCTCAAAGTTTCAAAGTATATTCCCTTTATTATATGTAGTCAGTTGCCAATTCAACACAGGCCAAAATCCTTTCCAGTTGCTATCGAGGCCGTGAGCCTCCCTTAATGAATCCTGCCATGGAAAAGAGACACAACTAGGCTGCAACTGTAACGTTAACCCACTTTGACACAATTCACACTCCAAAAAAGTGGCTGCCTTCAACCAGAGTCGGCCAAACAAGCCCAAAAGGCGAACTCTTAACCAAATCAACTCTCTGAGCCAGGCCATCTGCAGTTACACTGATGTACTGGTGGCACAAAGGAGAGGGAAGCTGCATCACGGGTTTATGGCAGAATAAAAAACCATGAAACCATAAGTCTGTATGTATTGGTTGAAAACCATTTGTGGCAGCAGAGAGGGCCTCACTGGTAGGAGAGAGAGGTTTTCTATAAAGTTACAGGAAGGCTGTCCTGAAATATGCAGTGTAAAGAGGAAAAATGAGAGCAAAAAAAAGTCTGGCCAAGCAACTGGTTAACCAACCTGCTATGTGATTTTGGGGCAGAAAGAACAAAACTTCTCTCTCAATCCCCAGTCTTGTGTCCTGCCCATTCTTCCAAAACCTTTTACTAGTTTGCTCAGCTCTAGCAGTGTAAAAGGAACCATTTAACATATTTAAAGCATTCTTTTCTTACCCAGTAGTAGATACACAACATACCAAATATTCCTTTCAGATAAATATTAGACTTGCAAGCTATTTTGCAGTTTTTGTAACTCCTAAAACACAGAATTATCTAACTGGTCACAAACATAAATAAATCCAAGAAACAAAACAGCATATATTTACTTAATGTATTTTCTCAGTGAAATGCCCTAACACGGCATTCCACTTGATGGTGCCATGAACTGTCTGAAAGTAACAATGGTTGCACATTCATGTAGTAAAGTAACAAGAGAAGCCATTGATAAGTATCTGAATATGGAATATTCAAACCTCTAACATTCCTGCTGAAGCAGGGAAAAACCAGGGGATTCTCTGTTGCATTTAGCAACTGCAAAAACAACTACCGGTTCCAGGAAAAATGGTGTAATATAAAGTGCTATTATACAGAGATGGGTGGGTGGTTCTGAACATTTTAGGAGAGTGCCAAAGGAGAAACACAGTTCACATGAATCCTGCAGCATCATTAGAAATGAAGCCACAGCAAGGGACACTGTCATTCCTCTGATTTTGCATGTAACAAGATGATGAAGAGAAAGGAGAAAGTCTTCCCTGTTAGAAGACTGGAAAGAACCCTCCTTCTTTATACTGCGTTTTCAAACTTCTGAGACATTTTACTAAAATTTTCCTGGCTGGTTAACACACACAGACATACACACACACTATAAAAAGCCTCTGGCTGCATGTTCCCACCAGGATAAATAATGTTCGGCATATATCCCAAGCCACGTCAGATGGATGCAAACACAGACTTGAGCCAGTGGAGGGCCGCTGAAGCAGCCTCCAGCATTAAAGCATTAACAAGTGTTCCCAGTGCTGGAAAACACTGGCATTAGCTCCCTAAAAACTTCAGGCTTCGATGGAAGTCTCTGGGAACATCCTCTAACTGCAGTGTAGGAGGCTTCTCACTGCAAGCCAGGGACCAAGTGGATGAGACCCTCCGCTTAGGAAAGCTTTGCCAGCTAACAGTTAAACTTCATTTTACTAACATTTCACATCTGTGACATTACAGTGCTATGACAAACATAGAAATGCTTTTCCAAACAGCATTATACTTGAATCAGTTCCTGGCACGGTGTCTGACCGCAGAGCTGTGCCAGAGCACAGTGCCTGCCTCCCGGGGAAGGCAATCCATTCCACCAAGCAGCCTGAGCACCAGTGTTCACACCCCAGGGCTCCAACACCAAATCAATCTTCCCAGCATTCCTCCTTCCAACTGCAACCAGGCTGGGGCACCCAGAAATCAGAGGTTTGCAAGTCAGTCCTGTTACTCTTCTCTACAGATTAAACTCGACATTTCCATTAAAGCACCGGAATTAAACTGGGTATGTGTGTAGGCTGATGGACTGCGAGACCTCCATTAACACTCATTTTAAATACTATGAGAAGTATTTTTTTCCATCTCCTTCTTTTTATGATAGAACTATACAATAGGCTGTTAAGTCAGTATGACAAGACATGTACCCCCGGGAGAGAGAACTCCAGAAGGCATTCAAATCAAGGCAAGTCTTAACAGCAGTGAGTTACCATAAAGCAGGGAGGTGTGATGGAGCATCAGTCTCACCGCTGAGGAACAAGATTTAACCTTGAGGGGCAATGCACAAGCAACCTCCAATAGTCCACACAAAAAGACTGAATTGTGGACAAAGAGCTAAAATAGCCCCCACAGCAGTTGCTTTCTGAATGACTGATTCTGTATCTGCTGACAAAAGAGGCAAAAAAAGATCTAAGAGAAACCAAAACACACAAGCAGTAATTTAACACTTTACAGAAAGACGGTTATAGTCCATCAGCAGCTCTGCAACAAATGGGAATAAACAGCCCATACAATACTCTAGTTCATAAAGAACTGACCTCTAGAACTTTTTCTTTCCTTTGCTTTGTAACAATCTAGGCAGACCACAAATCCACATTTTTGGCAGACCCAGTGAATGTTAAATAATGTGGCTTCACATGCATCACACATCTCACGGACTCCTCTCACTGCTCTCTTCCATGCAATTTTGGCTGAAATACAAAATAAGCAGAATAAAAGGACTGAAATTTAAATGCAAAGCACAGAATGAATAAGCTTTATAGATGAAGCATTCATAGGTTTCCCCCCCAGACACAACTGGGTGTTGGGGGGAAGAAAGTGATCCTTCATAAACAGACCATCAACATGTACCCCCTCAGTTCCTTTACACAGCCTGCCCACCAATGCTACCATCAATACACGGTAAAATAAAAACACAGACTAAAGTCACACAGAAAAAATACTGCTGCCAAGTATGAAGAACCTCTTCAGCACATACTTTTAACCCCGTGTGCTCAGGAGAGCTCAGGGTTTTTCCCGAGTGCCCGTGGGACACGTTTAATCTCAAGGGCAGCCAAAGTGCTGCTCTGGACGGCTGGAGCCGGCAGGAGGAGAGGGAGGTGCCTGTTCCGGAGACCTGGCCAGTATGTCTGTTTTCTGCCCCACTTCCTCCTCATACTGCCTGGAATTAGTAGAGCCACCAGCCTGTTCCCAGCCTGTGCCCATCTGCCACGGGCCAGAAGGACGGACTGTGGCTCTGGTGGGGAGGAGGTGACAGCGTTAGCACATGCTCTGCTACGTTCTCCTTTGTTTTGGGAAGGAGATGTATCAGAAACACACTGTCTGTTGGCAGGAGTCAGCGCCTGGCTCGTGGTGGGCCTTGGCTTGGAGCTGGCTGCTCTGGCTGGAGAGCTGGAGGCCACGCTGGGAGTCGGGGCCGCTCCAACCCCAACAGCTGCCTGGCCCTGGCCCTGCGATGGGCTGGCCCTGAGGAAGGAAACCTGCCCCTTCCCACCATGCCCTCCTAAAGAACAGCCCAGGAAAATCCAACAGGACAGTCTAGTGAACAAGAGCTACTCAACAGGAAGCCACGGGTCACTCAGGGGAAACTGCACTACACTTTGAGAGCACTGAGATTTCTTACCGTCCTTCTTCACCCAGGACATGGCTGTCTTCTCAGATGTTACTAACTGACAAAATTTATCACCTATGATATCTAGAATATATTTAGAAGTTTCCAGGTCCAGTTCATCATCATCATAGTTTTCATGTGTCCATAAACTCAGTGCTTCATCATCATATTGATCGGGAGAGGAGAAACCATCTATCCGAACCACTCCGTTCTTACTAAAAGATAACCTAAAAATGAAAAGACACAGTTTAAGTGCATGTGTCACTGTATTCTGTGACTTACAGTTTACTTGTTTACTTCACCTTGCTGTTTAAGTCTTACAACATCAAAGTGTTCTTTTTAATCTTCTTTAGCATCCTACAATACACTTCAATTTTAAAATAAACCCTATTGTTGAAAATGGTTTTAAAATGACCAATAAGGAACCGTGAAAACTACAACTAACCTTTCAGGCACTTTTATTGCATTCATCATGTTACTCTGTAACACTTATTACTAATTTAAAACTCCAGACAGAAAAATTTGGGCTTTTTTTTTTTTTTTTTTTTGGTAAAAGTTTGGTTCCACCTACTCCTCACTTTCAATTTTTGGAGTGTCTGCAACAGCAGTCACTCAGTCTGACTCATATTTTAATAGCTATTTGCATCCTACCGTTCTCAAACTGAGAAAACTAATAGAAGATAATGTTTTTGTATCCACTAAGGTCTAACCTTTAAAATAACTACAGGCTTTCCTCTTACCCTGCCCAGTACCATTCCACTAACCCTGGCTTATTTAGCTGATTTTAAAGCAGTAACAATTCACTATTCCATCTTGTACAAAACAGGGTAAATCATCTTACATATGTGATTATTATAACAGTTAAAGAATTTACGTCAGCAAAACAGTCCTGAATTTAGAAATACCAAAAAATGACATTTAGGTATGCATTCACATGAACGAGAAGAGATTATGAACTTTGAGTTACAACAACTTCCAACAGAAGTACAAACTTTGCTTACAATTCAGGCCCTACTATCTAAACACAATGAAAATAATTAAACTGCTGTAAAATTTACCACAACGCAGTCAGAATGTTCAAATTTTTAAATTCCATCACGGCGTTTTAAAACGTTGGCAAAACTCGAGAAAGCCACCAAAATTCCAGCTTTCCCACATTAGGAAGCAAATACTCTTTACACAGAAGGTATTCAGAGTCCAACCGTGAAATGATTCCAGTAGGACTACCACCAAGTCTTGTCACTAAAGCTTCATTACAAAAAAATGAAACCCAATCTAGGGAACAGTTTCTTGTACGAAATGAGCTGGATATGCACTGACAACACAGTCTGTGCAGAAATTAAAGCTGTTTCACACGTTCCCCATGACTGTGCTGCCTGCACCACATGCACTACACTGCACCCTGGGAAATCTTCCTTCTGAGTTTCCCCCGATGGGCCATTAATTGTGAAAAAGGAGGCCACAACTCCTCTCTGTCCTCAGAAAACTCCCAAAAAACCTGGAGCAGCATTCCCACCACACACTGGCAGAAGAACAATTACAAATAAGTGCAACTCTGCGGTTGCACAACTCGTCCGGAAAAACTGAAGCTTGCCTTTTGAAAATCCCACTTCAAATGTCAGACACCTGTGTAATGGTGATGTGCTGTATTTTCTGCTTGCCTAAGGTACACCAGGCAGATGTTCTGATGTCTTTGCTATAAAGCTCTAAACAGCAATGAAGTGAATCCACAAAAGAAATAAGAAATACAAATGTAAATACTCTTAAATTAGATGCTTTTATCAGGCAGACTGACTGAGCCAGAAAAATCAGACACCTTTCAAGCATGCAATTCCTTTGTCTGTATTATTTTTAGAAATTAAAATGCCCCATTATTGGGAAAACAGTCGTACTTACCGCCGAAAGTAGTAAAATCTACAAAACACTGGTGAGTGAGTGGGTTCTTCTCCTTTCTTACTTCTTATTAACCTACATTCTCTGCATTTTTGCAAATTTGGTCCTATTTCAGAGCAAGAATCATCCTGCAAGAAGGACTCTCCTGTTTGCTTCAGCTTCTTGACTTTGCGCCAATCCTTCAACACTGAGCGAGGTATACCAGCTGCAAAATAAGAGAGTGTCAGGGGAGGTGCTCACAGATCCCAGTCAACATCAGTCAGTGTCCAACATTTGCTACCTGCATAACACATTCCATTATTATTTCCACTTGTCTGCCTGTCAGCACCCAGGTTAAACAGCAAAGGTACCAGTTAAACTTAGGCAGGCAGGAGCACAGTTAACTATCTGCTGAGCGCCCAGGACACTGCACTTCCCTTGTATTAGCTGCATCATTCACCAAATATTCTACTAAAACCATCTCCACGATCTCACTTTGACAAAACAAGCAAACAAATAACAATACCACAAGAAAGGCAGGTCTGAACTCTGTTTCAAGGGAAGATGAGGGCGAAAAAGGCAACAATTTAATGAATAAAAACAGATCTTGAAAAAACCAATCCAAAACCAAAAAAAAACAACCCCCTACTTCTTCAAAACTTATTTTTGTTGAAGGTTACAGATATGATTAGAGAAGAGCAGCTCTGTTCACAAATCCATTTACTCTCTGTGGAGTTTGTTGACTTTGCAAGGCTAAGCAGTATAATTCTATTTTCGATACTGAAGTCAGCAGATCTGACATGGAGTAACACGAGGAGCCAGTCTATTGAGTAATACGCGTGATTTTCACATACACAATTTGAAACAGACCCCTGTTGTTACTTAACCAGGCTTTCATTTCAATGACTCTTAAAAGCGGCACCAGTCTTACCTGCAGACAGACAGAAGTATCTGTCATTTCATCTACCACTACTCCTGAAAGTTCCATGTCCTGTAAACAGGGATCTGATGCAGGATGACAGAGAGGTCAGGGTGCTAACTTTGGACTTGGGACCTGGGTTCAGATCAGTATTTTGCCAGAGATGACTTGTGCAAACTCTGCAAGTGACAGACTGCCTGTGCCTCAGTTCATGGCCTACAAACCGCAGCCAACACTCATCCAGGTCATGTCAGTAACTGGATTACAACTTGAGAGTAGAAACGGCCAAAGTACAGGTTTACTAGTCCAAAACCAATCTTTCCTGCCTTGGAAGCAGAGATCCTGGGTGTCATCTGGGAGCTGCTGCACTTCAAGCTCCGCGGGTAGGAACTTGGAAGACCCCCAACACTGGGAGGGCTGCGCAAAGCCTCGCTTTGCAGGAGGGAGCCTCGCAGCCTGGAGCTCTGAGCTCTCTGGCTAGCACACCAGCTCCTGGGGCTCTCCAAAACGGCACCAGGACAAAGCAGTTTTCAACCCTGGCAGCATCCAGAAACCACCCATGCTGCAAAGCTGCCACTAAGCCCCAGATCCTGCAGCACAGTTCGTTATCTTCAGCCACCTACAGAGAGCCCAGGCAGCCGTCCCAGAGGAACCTCTTCTTTCAAAAAAGCTCCTCAAGGTTGACTGTGTTTTTGTGTAAACCTTTGTGGAAAGTTCTTTTTGAAGGAGAATCTCTGACCAGCTCTCTCAGAAATTATAACAACCACAAAAAAATCTTTTGCAACAATACAAAGGTCATAAAGACCCAACATGTTACACGTGTACGTTTACAGTTCACTTCAAGAAACGAAGCTGAAAAGGATTTTACAGGCATGTTTGCCTTGATCTTCCCTTTGGATGGGGGGGCGGGGGAAGTAATACTACTATCACTAGACCCAATACTCAGAATACCTCAGACAGACTACAGCACTTCCAGCACAACTTGGGGATCAAGTACTCTCAAATACCACAAGAGTAACTTTATACACCAGACAGTGAAAAGCCACAGAATGTAATTAGAGGCAGCATTGCTCATTTTCTTGCTACCTGTACTTAAAAATTCTTACAAAAAGTAATTTAATGGTAGACTCTCTCATACTCAACCAGACCAAAGACAAAAGAGGAGTCCTTGGAGAAGAATAAATTGGGATAAAAAATAAGGCAAGTTCTTAAATAAAACCCCTTATGTTGGCAGACCAGTTTCTCTTTTCAGATTAATCTAGTTACAATCTGCTACATGTTACAGTATTACATTTAAATTGAAATTTGTATTTCCCTAAATTTCTTTACTCCTTAAACAAGAGGGATGTTAACACCATGTACTACACATGCTAGTTAGGAGTGTGAAACGATGCTCCCTTAAACCTTTCATTAAATTAACCAAATCATAACAGAGTGGCATCAGGCTCTCAAGGAACTGCCTCTGGCTTCCTGATCAAAGGATGAATTAAAGCTCAACAATAGAGAATCTCTCCCTCCAGCGGTGCTCTAAAAATAAAGGCACTACATCTTAAAATAAAAAAAAAAGCCCCAGCATATATATGTATCTCAATATAGTTGTGCCACTTGGCACAACTGTATGCACCAGCCTGCTCAATTCTGATGGACAGCATAAACCAGTTTGTTTACTGCTTATTTTTAGGCCAAGAACCAGTTTGTTAACACAGCTATACAAAATGCTGTATTTCTTACACCAGGGCATTTCAAATGGCCTCAAGACAGATAAATCTGGCCTTCCTCATTTACACAGGCATGCTTTTTAACTCTTTTCCCAGCTGTCGTGCATGACAAACCCTCCAGGATTATCAGTGCTAGACTTCACATTAGTCTGTGTCTTCCAGATCAGATTAATATACTCACTGCTGTTACTGCTGCTCTGCAACTTCAGCTTGCTTTTCTCTTTGGCGCTCCTGCTAAGAACACCATTTGGTTTCACTTCTTCCTCGGTATCACCCTTTTTTTTCTGCAAATCATTTTGTTTCTTTTTGTAAGTTGGCTTGGGCTGCCGTTTAGTCCTTTGCTCTGACTTGCTCTCGCTTTCATCAGAGTCGCCGCTTTCAGATCCAGACTCGTAAGTTCGTTTTCCTTTTCTCCTTGGGTGCTTCTCTTCCTTCGCAAACTTATCTGCCAAGATTTTGCCATCTATGTTATTTTGCAAATCATTTGATGTAGAAGCTATTAAATTGACAGTACATGGCTTAATAATTTCTGAAACACTGTTCCCTGAATTCTCCTTTTTATTAGTGTTTTTATCTTCCTCCGAATGCCTTGTTAGCCAAGCCTTTTTCAGTTTAGTGTGGTAGTTTGGCTGACTCGTCTGGGAAGTCTGCCCACTGCCTACAGAGTTCGCTTTGTTTATTGTATTACAGACGATACCACTGTCTAGGGAGAGAGAGGTTGAAAATGTCTGATTTTTCACAGAGTTGGACTCGGCCTCACTGGCGTTACTACTTTTAAACTGAGCTGCAGCCAACGCCGCCTTGTGCTTTTTCAAATGGACAAAGTCGGTGGAGGTGGAGAATCCCGAGCTGGGCTGAGCAGCGCTGCCAGCAGCGGGTGTAACCGGAGCTGGAGCGCTGACCTTGCATTCCTGGGCCTGACTCCCGGCTCTCGAGGCCGGGCACTCCAGCGTCGTGCACGCCAGGACCGTGCTCGATAAGGAGTAAGTCACTTCTGAGCTGCCCCGGCTCGACGCGCTCGTCGTCGTCGCTGCTGACGCGGTGACATCCGTTTTGGTACTGCAGATGATAGTTGTGGTGGGGGTGGCAGCACGAGGAATGCTGCCCTGTGAGACAGCTGGAAATTTCTTTTCATACTGTGTGCGAGCGCTGTCTGAGTTCATATTTGGCAGAATGACTCTTCCAGTCTCCCTGGCTTCCGCTGTTTTCAGGCAATCTGCTTGATTTGTCACAGCTGAAGATCTCTCACTAGCTCGATCTTTGGAAGCAGGCTGCACCACTGCTACACTGTCGTACTTTGTGCTAGAAGGAGGACGCACAATAACAGATGCCGTAGCAGACTGCGACTTTCCACTCATTCTTTCAACGTGCCAATCCCCTTTCTCGTTATTTGGGGCGTTATTAGACTTCCACATTTCTGATACGTTCTGTTCAGAAGTGCCCTTGTAAACAGTCTGAGCTTCCTTGGGCTCGGGTACTAAAGTTGGTGGTTTCTGCAGCTCCTGTATTTTGCCACCACCGCCAGCGTTAACAGGTTGAACAGGGGTTAGAGTTGGAGGTGAAAGGCTGCTGTAGCTGCTTTCCTTCTTCTCCAGGTGCTGGTGGACAGGAGGGTGGAACACGGGGGCTCTGTGCAAGGCAGGCATACTCCGGAGTGTATTTGAGGATGAGACTGACAACTGAGTAGGGCTCCTGCTGTCACTTCTGAAAGAATTTACAGAGTGAGACTGCACTGACTGTGAAAGCTGCTCGGGTACCCTGCTTGCAGAGCCTTCGCTCTCTGGTTGGTGCTTAATTAAAGGTGGAGGTTTTGAAAGGGAAGAAATGTAAGAGGGGACAGCCTGGGCACTAGCTGCTGTTGAAGGACAGTTAGTTTGCTTATCAACATATGCCCCTGAAGCTTCCTTTGACGGGTAGGATCTTGGAGGTTCATTTACCACACTGTTAGACAAGGTGGTGAAATAGTTACTCTGTGGCAAACTCTGTGGGACCGAATGCTTCATTTTATAGAGTTCTGACACAGAGCGTTCAGCATCTTTGTCGTATTTCACCGAATGGCTTTTGGGACTTGAAGATAAGGATGTTACCCTGGAGTAGTTCTCTCTCTCTCCCTCCAGCGCCTTTATTTTAGCTGTGAAAGGAGCAACTTCAATACTTTCTTGCAGTATCCGTCTGTGTTCTTCTTTGTATTTGCTCAGTCGTTCCCCAGTCTCCTGTGGTGGCCTCGGCAGCTGGTTCAACATTGGATCTGCAAAATGTCTGTGCATATGGCTCTCCTTTGCTGCCTGTGTTCTGCTCTGCTCTAGCTCAGTCTTTGCGGGTGCAGCGGGAACAGAACGCGAAGGTTCAACAAACGCCTTCCTCTCCAGTTCTCTGTTTGAAAAGGTTAAGCAAACACAGGTCAGTCTGAATGCAGTGCAATGTGCCAGACTGTGAAGACCTTTCTTCCCGTGCCCAAACAAAGTTATCTATTAACACAAAAACCCGCTTTTTCTTTATATTAGGTACTATTCTCAAAAGCCTTGAGATGGCCCATGAACTCCAGTGCCATGACAAGTCACCAGGGCAGCACACAGACAAGCCCGTCTCCACCCAAGTCTACAAACAAACTAAAAGGAAGCTTGAAGGCAACACCACCTGCTCAAATGTACCCTCTCACACCGAGTTCAACAGCAAACTCACTCTTTGCGATGCTCTACGATACTTTTGGACAACGGAGGGCTGGAATGTGTTGTCAGTTTGAGAGGCCGCAGGGGATCTGCGCTGGACGGTCGCACGGGAATGTGACTCAGTAAACCAAGGCCGTCAGCTGAGGTCACTGGGGTGGGCTGGTGCAACCAGGGGCTGGGAGTATTCTGTTAACACCGACCAAAACAAAAAATAATATCACATCTCAAAATAATCATGGGACCACAAGGGTCACTGCATCAAGTCCTACACAAAGATCAGAGTGAAATAATGGATTTCAGTATGAAATCATACCCAGTAAATAAAATCTAACATTTAAGTCACTTTCTCGATCAACTGGAAGACATAATTGTACTCCCCCTGGACTTGCAGCATACAAAACAGTTTATACATTTCAGAAGTGTTCTTAGAACCATTTAATTTTCAAGTACTCAGGACACACAGTTAATTCTAAAACAGCATCTCAAGTTCATCAAAATTAACAAACCAATGAAGCCTGACAACACTTAAGTTCAGTTATTAGTAAGAAGACCACAACTGCTTCAACGAATTGCAAGAAGTATTTCTTTGAAGATACAAATATGGCTTAATATTTCAGGAAGATGAATTCATCTCCAGCTTTATGACAAATCTCTATAAATATAAGGGCTACAAGTAACTCCTTCCTGGATGTTTCTTTCCTCCCCCCAGCCAAATGATTATGATAATCCTAATTAATCTGCTTTATTTAGCCAGGCATTTTTATTTGGTATGACAATCACCAGCACACCACTAAACCAAAAATGTACACACCTGCCATAGACTGCAGCATGGCAAAGACACGGTACACACAAGTTTGTGCTCTGTACCTAAACACGCCAGAGGTGGGCAAAACCCATCTCCTTATTTACACACACACACACACACACACACACTACTAAGTCTTAATTTACGAAAAGGGCTTTTTTTTTAATCTACTACTTTGTTAAGGTTCTGTTTTCTTTCTTCTCTCAGACATGTGTAAGAGCCTGGAGGAAAGACCAAGAGCAGCTCTCTGTCTCTCCCCTTTCCCTCCCTCCTTGGCTTAGGAGAAGTGTGTGCAGCAGTGTGGAAAAGCAGGGCACCCTGTCCAAGTGGGGCGTAAGTGCTGGGGACAAGCCAAGAAGGGGTACTGGGACAAGAGTGAGCAACGCTTTCATGTGCACCCCAGAGCATCTCGGTGCTGCTCCATCCCCACCTTCTTCTCCTCACCAGTCCACCCCCCTCCTTTCCCCCAGACTTGGCAACTCCCAGTCGGGAACTGCTGCAGCAGAAGGGGAGCCAAGAACTCTCATGACACATGCACACAGCACAGGATAGATCTGCAGGTGCTACAACTTTGAAGTTCTGATTCCTGTATTTTTGAATATTTAAGCAACCGCTTCGGTTTGTGCGAACACTTTTAGTGCGCACGTTTCCTGGGCCAGGAGTTCCCACGCTGTGGTGTTCCCACGAACAGCCTGTAAGCTGCATTAAAGTATTATGCAAAGAAGGCCTGTCACCTTCTCCCCAGAGGAGCCGGGGAACATCTGCCTGAGCACCAAGCATTGCTCAAACGGCTTTGTGACTCCACCTGCACCATCTACGGTCCGGCCCAAAGGCAGGAGCGGCCACAGCCACCCGTGGACAGGAGGGAAAGGTGGGCTTGGGGCACACTTCCCTCAGCTCACAGACGTGGCTCAGCCCTGAGCCAAGGGTGGCTGCTGCTGCTGCTGCTGCTGCTCTCAGAGCTGAAACGCAGATCCCTTTCTGTGATTGTGGCATCCATGCAAGCCGACCTCGGAAACGCCCATTCTGGGTTTCTAAGATCTATTTAAAAAAGGCCTCCAGTGCGAGAGCCAGGAGACAAGTCACCACAAGACAATTGCCACATATCAACATAATTAAAAAGCTACGTGCCTCGGTATGCAGGGCTGCATACTTCAGGCAGCCAAAGCGAAAACAACGTCTATCGTAAGTTCTTTAAAATGGACTTTAGTATGGGGTGGAGCAGGCAGCGACATGAAAAGATAAATCTACCTATAGTTTTCTCTAAAGGTTTTTCTTCTCTGCTGCGTTTGACTTTATCACATTTTAGATCAAACTTACTTCATATTACAAGGCCAACTCAAACTGACTGTTTTGGAAAAGACTTAGCCACAATGGTTTGGCTTTTCTCAAGAATGAGTCTGGGGAAGAATAGCTTTCCCCACGATGAAAAAGAAAAAAGTCTTTATAACCATTCAGGAACTCCAAGCTTTGACACAAAGGCTTACAATTTGGCAGAAGGACCACTGTCAGCGACATGCCTTTTGTGGTCCCTGTGAAAATCTGCCCAAATTAGGCCAAGTTGTAAGCCTCTAAAGATCAGCGTGCACATGCTCAGTGGAGATTTGATTGAAGCTGGCAGCAAAGCTCTCCAAAGTTTCTGTCTGCACTACACATGCTTCATCTTACACTGTTCCTCTGAGGTGCCTGCAATGAGCATGCCATATCCCAAGCCTGCAGGAGCTGAGAAAACTTTTCCTGTAATTGCCACGTCTGCCTGCCAAACCCCGCCGCCACACTGGGCGGGAGGCTGAAAAACACAAACCGTGTCTTCTGAGACTTCGGTGGCTGTACTCAGCAAACAGACAGAGGAATCACCCTGACTTGAATACAGAGGAGTAGAAAACAGATGGGAAGGCAGGGATGTATGTCAACAGGAACAGAAGGGGAGAAAAAGATACGCTAAGAGAGGGTACACAGATAGGTGTAAAACCAAGAGAAGCGGGTGTAAAGTGTAAGAAAGATTTATAAATGCTACGGTATTACTCTTCAGAACTTCTGCCTCGGTCTTTCGCCATTACTTAGGGAGCACACGCCAAATTTCACTGTGAAGATAACTGTCCTACCTCTCCTAGTGTTTCACTTACACGATGGTTTACACAGTTTGAGACAGCAAATATTTACCCAGTGAACCTGAGTTCCCAACCCAGCTGGTTGACCTCACATGGTCGTGATCTAAAACCAAACATTTCCTCTTTCTGTAGAATTCTTAGGAAATCAAGGTCTGGGAAAAGTCCCTGCTCACATCCACCCTGAGACAACAGTTCCTGCTGGAGTTCCGTTCCTAGCTCTCTGCCTGCTCAAAAAACCCACCATGACAGTACACTCCGTGTGTCACAAACTATCACATCTGGGAGACACCAGGCCCAGTTACACACATCATCAAGAAAAGATCTCAACTTACCCTTCTTAAGGAAGCCTCCGCGTTAACAGGAGTCTCTGGGTGGACCCATTTGGAGGAGGGCAGACCGAGTCCTGAGTAAGCATGTGTTCCGTTTGGATACTGCCAAATAATTGGATAAAGCCCTAGCTGATTATAGGAAGCAGAAGGATGAGCTTGTCCGAGAAGATGTGGAGACTGGTGTTGTAACATCTGTTGCTGCTGCTGGTGTGCTAATGCCAAATGGCTTAAGCTGCTGGCATGAGCAGTCTCTAGTCGCGGGTGGGCACCCAGCAAGGAGGCAGCAGGCACTCCGGGCAACACTGCGGGGAGCAGATGAGGGTGATGGACGGAATGGTGGGAGGCGCTACTAAGGGGGTGAGTGTTAATAGCGGACAAGGGAGCCTGAGCTGAAGACCCAGCGAGCAGATGGGATGAACCAGTTAATGCAGGATGATGAGCATTTGGATTTAAACAGGTTCGGTGGGATGAGGAATGCAGAGGATAATTATGCTGATGCAAATAAGGTGAAATGTGATTAGTTCCTGTTTCTTGTCCAATCAGAGTGGGGTCCCTGTATACTGTGAAATGTTCATTCTTGTCAATGATAAGAGGACTTTTAGTAGCTTCTAGAGCACTAACTCTAGCTGGAACTGGATGAAAACTAGACCTAGGCAAATCATGATCAGTTTTATTGGCTGACCTTGTTAATCCAGTAGCATGGCTGTTTTGGGAACTAACCTTAGACTTCACAGTATCGGAAGATTGGGTGAATTTAGGCTTAACATCAGGTGACTTTGTTTTAGGATGATCAACTGAAGCACTAGATTTTGACTTCACAGAATCGGGGGCTGGACTTTGTTTACGCAGTTTACTCTCTTCTGCTAGAGAAGCTACATTTAACGAAGACATAAACGAGCCATACTGCACTTTCTCTTTTTCAGAATTTAAGTGTTCATTTACTGGCAACGCTTTTACAACCCCAGGTTGTATCAAATCCGTTTTAACAACACTGCTAACCCAACTTTGATCAGCTTCCTGTTTTCTTGCTTCAAGGAAATTTGCATTTGCAAACTGCTGTTTTAAATCGCTGCTGTGAGATTCTATTTTCTGAACCGTTTGCAAACCAAAGGTACTTGCAGCATTATCCTGGTTCTCCTTTTCAGAGTTGTTTTTATTAGTAACATCAACAACACATTTTGGAGTAGGAGATCTGGGTAAAAACTGCTCATTTTTTAACTCCGCAGTATGATGTTTTTCTGCATGACACTCTAGAGCATGTGCATCCTTGGCATTCTGCTCATAAGGTGTTGGCTGCTCTCCTGCATGGAGTGAAGATTTTTCCTGCTGATCCAAGACTGACGATTTCAGCCTTTCTGTCTCTTCATGGTTTTTATCCTCCTGTACTTCACCCCAAGGAGACCGTCTATCCGTTAGTGTCTGTTCTATTCCCTCAGTAGGTTGGGATTTTCCTTCTTCCCCATTTATCTTTGAAGTGTTCTTGCTTTTTAACTCATTTTCTGAATTTTGCTCTGAGGATGAATCTGTTAATCTCTTATTTGAAATTTCCGAGTCACTGCTTTCAGAATAATCTGAGATATTGTCTGTCCGCAGTCTCTTCATATTTAACTTTTTTTCATCCTCTTCAGGTTTCCTTCTTTTGCTAAGAAAGTGTTTATTTTTGGTTTTGGGGTTTTCTGTAAAAGATAAAAACATGTCTGTCACATTTTCAGCCTAACATAGTTTTAAGAAGCTCTCCCTCCCTCCCTTTCCATTAACTGATTTTACCTCCTCGACCTATATAATCATATCTTTCATCTTTCATCTTCTCTTCATCAGGCATGCTGCTATCAGAGCCTTTCCTCTTATTTGGCCGAGTATTCCTCTGTTGTTGGTGCTGGTGAGAATTCTGTTTTGGTGCTGCAGTTTGGGAATTCATTGCTGGTCTGGGACTATTTGCTTGTGCACGTGTATAATGACCCTAAAAATAATTTGTGATTAATGGACTTAAATGCAATGTTAATTAAGTGCCTTTAAACATGTATTTTTAACATTCTCAATACACAAAAATACTTAGGTAAAAAGATAAATGTATCTACGTGAACTGTGTTGCTGTTCTGGTTGGAACGAGACCGTCGGCGTGAAGTGATGCCAATATTTTCACCTTTCAACAAAGAGTGAACAACATCATCTAGAAAGGTCATCTGAACCATAGAAGGATCAACATTCTGAGGTTCTAACACCTGGTTTATGGAAAAAAAAAAAAAAGAAAGAGAGAGAAAATAACAATCAGCAGATGTTCAGACAATGCCCAATCTGTATTTTCTGTATCAGTGTTCACCAGTCTATTTTGTGTGCTAAAGACTAATCAGAGAAAAGCCTGCTTAATCCTGACAGGCAGAACTGACACAACAAAGGCTGGGAACAGTGTCAAATAAAGCAAATGTGTCTATACGTATCATTGAAAAAATACTTTTTTTTTTTTTTAAGAGAAAGGACCTCACCACCACTTCCTTCCCTCCCTTCCCTGACCTGCAAATTTGAGATGAAACTGAGCTACTCAGAGAATAACACCTAAGTAATAATTATGATATATAAGCATTTTATAAAATTTATTTCATATACTATAAATTATACTGCAGAAGCACATTACAGTATTGCCTCCAACAGAAGTAAAACTCCTGCAAGAAGGGAACCAAAAAGACTGGACACAAAAACTCTAAAGATGAGTGTTACACGAGTGAGGGAGATCATAAAGTAGGAAATGCTAACCAGATCTTCAAAGAATGCGGCACAAAGTGAAAAAACACTTGGGGAAAATCAATTAGAGAGAACTAAGGGAAAGAAGGTACTAGACTAAAGTGTTTATTGTCACACGTTATTTTGTCAGTCATTTCAAGGCAGACAGATCGTTCCAAATATTACTACTGAGTAGTAGTATGAATGTAGAGTCACTACTCCACTCTCTTGAAATAGAATTCATTACTGCCACTAAAACACCAATATTAATTCTTTTTGTAACATCAAAATCAGAAATAAAACTAAAACCCACCACACTACATATAAATTAGGGCTGTAGTAAATGCTTAATTCAACAAATTGCGGACAGTGGCTAGTTCAATTACTTGGAAAAAGTAATTATTACTGCAGTGCTGAGAGATTTCATCATTGAGAAAGAAATTCCCAACAGAACTGACAGGGAAGACCAGTTCTTAAAACCAGATTGCTTCACTTCAAAGACTTCCCTAGTCAAGTAGCAACAGTAGAAGAAACTGTGGGACTGGTATTACCCATATCACTGCACAAGCGCTCAGCTCCAGGAGGGTTTAACCACTGGCCCAGTGCAGTTGTGCTGCAGTTTCAGTGCAGTGACACCCTCACCCTGCTGCAACCAAACACCTCCGTGTGTTCCTGAGGACCAGCAGCGGGAATTCAAACCTCCCAGTGCGCAGTTTGCTCGTGGCTTGTTTTCCGGGTATCATCTATCAAACTCACCTGGTCATTCATAACAACCATAGTGCGGGTGAAGAGATCATGGTGAGTGATGATGCCAGTGAACCACTGGGTGGCAGAATCCTGTCTGTACACTCTCACCCTATAACCATTTAAGGAGTACGGACCTTTGGAAAAGGAAGAAATAAAAAAGCCATTGAGGAATTAAGGGGAAAAAAAAAAAAAAAGGCATACATGGGTTTTCCTGCCTGTTTTTTTTTTAAGCTTCACAGCAAACGTACAGTGTGTATGGCACGGGGAATAAAGCACAACCAATTTTGGCACAGCACTGCCTGTGGATTTTATTTGATTTAGGAAGACATTTTGAAATGTAAACGGCACATATAAGTAAGCTTTATGGTCAATTCAGCTAACATTTTCAACATACAATTTTCTTATCTTAACTAAATCTTTCTGCAACCGTGATGACACATGATGGGAAAACTCCTGCCTACAAACAGCAACCACAGAAAAGTAACCTGAAAGGCTAGAAAGTGGCAGCAGCAGGTTATACAGAAGCTCTTTAACAGACTAGTCACATGCCCGGCTGCTTTGCTGGCGAAAAGATTTACATCTTGGTGGTTAGGCTCTGCATCTGCCAAATCTTTCCCATAAGTGACCACAGAGTTTCTCTCCATTACAGCAGGCAGAAAGGCAGCCGAGTGATCCTGTGCCTGCTATGGCCACACAGAACACTCGGGCGCACACTCTATGAAAGACTTCAGCTCCTCTTTTCAGACATACCAAACACAAAGAAACCTCACGCACTTCGCAAAGCTCTGTTTAATTCACCTCCAAAAGCCCAGCAGGCATGGGGAGACAGTGTAATACAGCACCTACTCTGGAGTCTGTTTCAAGAAACAGAAATTGAGATGCAACAATTTTATTCGTGTTCAGTGTCTCACTTGATCGCTGGGGCCCTAAGCTTCACCACACTCGATGTTTATACAGCATTCTGTATGACCAAGCAACCCTGCCACTGACTTCAGTTCCAGCTGGGTGGGTTTTGCTACTTCTGCAACCAAACCCCAGGCACACAGGAAGGGAAGCAAAACCAATCGGTGACAACCTACAAACAGCCTAACTTAAGTGATTTAAGAGTGCTCAGCTGCTGAATCGCACAGGCAAGGCCGGAATTCCCCTGTCTTTCCCAAAGATCATTTTTTCCAAGCCCTGCCCAGTACATTAAGCAAGCTTAAACATCTGCAGCAAACAGGCCAGGGACCTCGCAGGTGACAGCTTTCTCTGGTAAAAATTAGCCATGTTCACACAGCTGGGCCCAGTATACCCTCTGCACATGACTGCGTGTGACATAAGGACTGTTTTTAACGTCAGCATTTGAGAGATCACGAAAAATGCAAAAGTAGTAATAATTTAGCCATTTCCAAGTGGTCTTAGGGCTTAATTTTGGAACCTCAGCGAGGCCTTCTGAAATACCTTTTGCATGTGATTGTCTAGGTTTTAAAACCAGCTGGGAACAGAAACACCCTTCTCACCGGCATCCGCATCACTCATGGCGCAGACGAAACCTCGAGACCTTCTGGACCCCGTGGGCCACCAGCGTCAACTCACCCCTGGAGTGTGTCTCCACACGCTCAGCTGCACAGACAAGGGTCAGAAATGCGCCAGCACAGGCACTGCCAATCACACGTACGTACGAGCAGGAAAGAGAGGAAGAATCTACAAGCTTGCATCTCACATTCCTGGTCTTGGACCAGACGGGGTTCCCGTGGGGACACATTTCCTGATGGCTTCTCTCCAACCCTTACTCCATATGCCCCTGCAAAACGCCTCCAGCTCAGCTCCCACACTTCTGGCTGCCTGACCCATCCACATTCTCCACATCTTGAACTTTTAATGGCTGTCCCAAAGCTCTGCCTTATTCAGACAGTCTCAGTAAAATTTTGCCTCTGTCTCTGTGCAGATTTGCCATTCCTAATTTCCTATCCCAGCTCCTCTTCTCTTGCATCCTACTGCTAACTGCACAATGATTTTCAGTCTCTTGCATAACCAGAACCAGCCCCTCCCCAGCTTCTTGTCTCATTTTAGCATTTAAGATTCCAGGCCCTTGGCTTCTAAGTCCTTTCCCAGTCTTCTCAGCTTACAAGCTCCATCCTTCCTTCTCCAACAGCTTCCAGCTTCTCCTACTCCTCTGCACTGACCCAGTGCCAATTTCTTTCCCCTTACTCCTTGTTCTAATCTCTGTCTGTCCTTCATCCCAGCTGTTACCCATCCCATCCTGTCTATTTTTAAAAGAGTCTTTATCTACCTTTCAAAACCAGAGGGCTGGGGTTTTTTCTTACGTGCTGCTGGGGTGACAGGAAGAAGGAGAAAGATTAAACTGCAGTCACACGACACAGGCCAGGCTCAGCTCCAGCCCAGCCCAGCCACAAGCAGCCATTACAGGAAAAGCCTGGCTTTGTTTCCAGTCCCTGGCTGAATCACGCTTAGCTACACATTGTTGAAAGAGCCTGTGCAGCACTATGAGGAAATATGTCCAGGGCTGAAGCACACTCAGTGTTTTGAGGGGATTATTATACACTCAGCCTGAGATTGTAGTGATGATAAATCTAATAGGAAGAAAAAAAAATCAAATATTTTAATTGTTAAAAATCAAAGACACTTCACTATGTTCCCTGAACTCGTTTTATTTGTTTCAAAAGCTTTCAACCTGGCCAAGACCGGGAGGAGTCTGGGTTGTTTTTTTTTAAACAAGGAATAAACCACTTTCCTGCCAAAGCTACAATCTCTACTGAAAAGCGTGCTGCTGTGACTGCTGCCCAAAGGAAAGGTTATATGGGCCAATTTTTCACTTTAGTCTCATTCTTGCAAATAATTGGACTGGTTTCAACTAAAATTCTCCCTCCTCAAACTGGCATGTTTCTTTTCAAACATTTGGAATTTGATTTTAATGGTTTTATTCAGCCCTTCTCTTTCTTCAGATAAACTGCATTTTAACTGTGATAGTCAAAGTAGAAAATACTAAGTTATGACATGAAGGTTTCAGCACGACAGACAACACGGAAAAGGCTGGATCTTAAAGATGCTGTAGAGGATGAAGTAAGAGAATATGGTAATAACCTTAACAGATGTGTCTAGACAAGGTAGGACTGGAAATGTTGTTTAAATTGCAGAGAACAAGAAAATGGTAATAATGGAGAAGGTGAAGCAAACCACAGAAGAGAGGGGAGGAGAAGAGGAGGACAGCATGACTAGATCACAGCAGCTGGCACTGCCAGAGGGCTGTCTGTGAGCTACCGCAAGGGCCGTGCCAAATGCAAAGTCTCCGTGACCGGGAGCAGATTATGTCCCGGGAGAATGTGAGAGCAGTCCCCGCTGCCTGACCACCACCCCCTAGGGCGGTGGTGGTGGTGGCACTGCCAAGGGCCTCGTGGCTGGCACGTCACTGCCCCGGGGAGCGCGTGTCTCCTCGGGTCACATATCACACCAGGGCAGCAAGTGCATTGGAACTGCAGCTTCTCCTGAGATGAGCAACGCTGCTCTGCAGGGACGTTTGGGTTAGATTCACCTCCAGATACTCTGCATTTGTGCACTTCTAAGCACAGGAACATCTGTTTGAGAAATTATATGTATAAAGACAAAAACACAGTTCCTGGAATGATGGGAAGTAAATGAGTTGTGTGGATGGTGGGCTTGCAGTCTCATTTAGATGGTAATTTCAATATTGCTAGGGTTTTACTCAAGTATTGATTCTGTACCAGTGTGTAACAGAGCCCTTTATAATTGTCTTATTATTGTTACGCTAATGAAATACAGTAAGCAAGCTCAATTTTAGTTTCCATTTCATATAGCCCTAATTCGATTTCACATCACCTCTCAATCCAGTTTTGGCTGCAAATTTCATCAGCAGACTATTAACTTGTGTTGCATCTGAGGATATCAAAGTAAAATCTAAAACGACTAACACTAACACACCAACTTACTATCTACACAGTTCCACATGTTGCTTTTTCAGCATCCTTTCTCTGTGGCCCGTAAGAATAATCACACCTAGTCAAATCAGAAACTTCGCAGAAGGAAAGGTAAAAGTTTTTTACTGTAACTTCAATATTAAACTTACCATATTCCTTTGGTCTTCTGATCTTAGTTTTATCAAAGAAACCAGACAGTAAGGAAAACCTCAGAACCATCCTCAAATTATCTGATTATTTACTGCTTCCCTCCCAATCTTCATTTACAAAATGACTGCTTAAGCATTTTTGTTCTGAAACTGCTTTACTGTTTGCCTGGGGATTTTAGCCCAGACTGCAAAGGACAGTTTCTGCCTCCCATTCTAGGAATGCCTCTGAAGAGCTGCCTAGAAGTTAATGAATACATTGCCAACGCAATAGTATTTTTATTATCAGCAAGGTGGAACCAAAATAATTTCTTCTAACTCATACTAGTTTTCTTGTAACTTGTATCTACAGTGTAAATATTCTCGTAGACAGCATTTGTTGCAACCTTCCAGCATTAGGCTCGAGTTACAAGATCGTGATTTGAAAGGCACTTTTCAGTCGGGGGTGAGGGTGTGGGGTGGGGATCTGAAAAGTATTCTTCATCTGTGACAGAACTGTGAAGAACTACAAGCACAGACAGGTATCTGAGAAGCTATCACACATAACAGTAACACTACTGAGCGCACAACAGCTTTAAACATGCCAAAATGTGTGTGGTTGCCACTCATACACACTTATTTTCACAACAAACTTTATAAAATATCTATGTTCAGACTAATGATATTCAGCTTTTGCTGTAAACACTAAAACATCAAACAAGTTAACAACAGTCTGAAGCAGTCACCAACAAGCTCCTTACATAGTCGTGTTTTCTTGTATTAAAAAATACTTCCAAAAAATAACTTCCAAGTTAGAAATATATTCTCCATTGTATCACAAATGCTATGGGACGAGTCCCACACAAGTAATGGCCTTTAACTAGCTAACACAGAATATAAATAACACAATTTCCCACATAATTACCTTGCATAAAAATCTCCTGAACCTTTTGTTCCTTTACCCAGGCTTTTACCTCCTCATGTAACTGCGGGTTATCCCTGAGAACTGGGTTTAGACTGTCTACGTCGTCCTAAAGTAGAGATTAAAAAAAGAACCATATGTTATGTTTACTTGTAACATTTTTGTTTATTTTCCTAAATGTATTTTTAAAGTACAGTATTAAGTAGTTAGATGCTAATTTTACTGATTGCCTACAAATCCCCGAGTTATTTTTAGAAAAAACTTAAAAGCATAACATAGTGCTTAAAGTTATTTCCTGGGAACACGGTATGTCAGATCCCACATGTGGCCAGACTTGTAAGCTATTAATAGGATCACACTTTCATAAATACTGTCTTACTACAAGCTAAAAATGCCCTCTCAAGACTTCAGTGTTTACAGGTATGCACAAAGAATTGTTTAAATAATGTTTAAATAATGATTAAATTATTAAAAAAACCCAAACTGTTTTCCGTATCTGTAAAATTTAATATGGACATATTGAGCATAAACATAGATACAAACCCCACAAACAGAACGCATCATGCATAAGCCATATTTTAAGAGAAACAAGAATTCTGAGAGAAACACCGCTGCTGATTTTCAAATATGCTGGTCTTTGTTAATTAGGTCACTTCAAGTAAGACACATTTTAATTTCTATTACATTCAGTTTTCCTGGAAAAGATTCTTTTTCACTATTTGGTAGAACATCATCTGGGAAATTAAGACATATTCGTGGCACTGTCCTCCTAACAAGAAAAAATTAGGCACAGAATCTGGTTCGTATCCTTGCAAGCCTGGCTTAAATCACCATCCATCTTTTGCCTCCTAGTACACCTACTTCTCTGCTTCAAAGCAAACTTGCTATTTCTGTCTTTGAGGCTGTGGCAGAGAAAAAACGCTGCACCACAGCCTGGAGACTCCTCATGCAGAAGATGGCCTTGGAAATCCGTGAGCGACAGGAACACTCATTTGTACCAAGAGAACTTCAGACAGCTAAAATAATGAGAGCAATTCTCCACACACAAAATGTAAAATGTTTTATCAGTACTGCAGCTGAGATCAAGCAATTTCTTTCCCTGATCTCCAACAAGTTCCTTGATGTTTCACAATTTATTATGAAGAGCTCCAGCCACAGAACACAAAGATACAAGCAACACCCAGTGAATCGTGCATTGCTGCCAGGCCCCTCCAGTGACACGAAGCAATTTCTCTCTATTCATCTGGATGAGATTGTTCTTGCTAACCCACTGATCACAGGATATCTATTTCAAATTCAAAATTCACTTCCTGACACTTGGGGATTTGCTGCGCTCCATTATGATGCTTCGGTTGTTAGAGAAAATTACTCTCTCTCCTTATGCTTTTGCAAAGGATATGGCCTTGAATCCAGAAGAAAGGGTCAAGACAACCATTTCAGTACATGTAAACTGGAATAAAGTGAAGGGAAAATCAACAGGACCTCTACCCAACCAGGTTAAGTATGTTGCTGGCATTACCAGAGGCACACGAGGGTCACAACTAAAATTTAATCAAGGATGGCCTCTCCCAAGGCAATCCACAAAGAGTATTAGCTATTCTGCCTACTTGTGCACTGATCCTACCTACAGAAGCAACCTCGTCAATGGAAAGAGGGGATGATTTGCCAGGAGAACACAACAGACCCTGGAACTGGAGCTGTGTGATGACCATTCATTTGTCCTCCTTCCCATGAGCTCTCTTTTCACAGCAACTGCAAGAGATCGCTGCAATAAAAATTTTCCCGCTCAGATCCACAAGCACTGGACCTAAGCAACAGACCAAGGCACTGCAGTACTGCGAGTCCGACTGATTTACAAATGCAGTTAATATGCAGATCTTGTACATTCTGAATAATTCCTCCAGTCCCATCTAAGAAAATCTGTACCTCCATTTTGAGATTTACACGATTAGGTACCATGAAGTCAAACCTGTTACTCTTAACATTATACTACTTTCAGGAGTTCTTTACGTGAAGTTTTTGTGTCTCTATGTCACCTTAAGCTACTTTTGATTTGTTTCCTGAAGGCAACAGACACTGCTGCTTTTCTTTTTTTAGGTTTCACATCCTTCCTAAGCATCTTGGCCTTCTTTGAACTTGACACAGAAGATACTGGCCCATCCTACATATAGTACATTTGAACCTTTTTTGCTTTATCTCCCAATTCAGATGCATGACATCAGTACCTTGGCTGATGCTCCATGTGAACACTTAGAAAAGGACACTGCAGAGTCCATTTGGTACTTATTTCCTCACTCTTGGTGAAAGATGAGCTCATCTCAAAGATGAGCTACAAAAGGCACAAGTGAGGTCAAAGACCCATTACACAAACTGCATGCAGGTATGACTGGGATTATCAAAGAGAACCCACAGACTCTAAATACACACACAATACACATTTAACATATCAATCATGGAGTGAGGGGGAAGATAATAATAGAATAAGTTCCTGAAAGCTAAAAAAAAAAATCTGTTCTTTTTTGCCCATATATCCAGGGAAAAAAGTGTGTGTGTCATGATTGACCTTTTCCATCTTTAATCTTAAATCTGAAAACCAAAACTCGGGAAATTAATTGCATAATGTATTAAATTGTAAAACAGTGGCCTTAAGTACACCATTTCAGCACACACCACAAACTTTGGCAAAAGCAGGGAGACATGGGGTGACAAGCAAGGCTGATGATTGCCATCTCTTCCCTGGTTTAGCACTGAAGACAAGCACATAACTCTGCAGTGCCCAGTCCTTTTCCTTTCCCTGTGTTTATATTGCTCAAGGAACAATTACTGTCTAGAGGTTTGAACCGTGGCAATTGTGACCTTCAGTTTTCCTCTCCCCCTTGGTTGAAGCAACATGATTGACAGACTAACCCACACATGATGTAAATGCCCTGCAGGACTTTCCTCCAGATTTTTCCTCATGTGAAAGTGGTTTTACCAACGAAAGTAAGTTATGATACCCTCTCCTAGACTAGTTTTTCCACAAGTCCTGGAACACCTCCTCCAGAAGGATGTTAATGCTGGTCTGAAATCCTCATGCAAATCAGGATGCAAATCAAAGAAATGGGACTGCTATATTCTTCTTCAAATCTGCTGTAGGAAGCTCTTTATGTACTTCATGTGGCAGCGTCCCCTGCTCCACAAATGACTCTACACAGCTCTGGGAAGAAGACAAAGGGCGCATGGACTACAAAGATATGGTTGAGATAATCCCTCCTGCCCCCCTGAAAGACAGTCACATGAAGCAATGTGACTATCCGAAGCTTGCCAATCTATGACAAGTTTTTTACATCTTTGCTGCTATTCTTCCTTCTTTCTAGATCAAAAGAGGAATTCACTTCTGGTGGACTGGACTTCAGGCTTAATTATCCAAAGAACTGGGTCAGCTGCATGTCTCTCTAGGTGATCATTCTCACATGCTGGGGACATGCCTGATGCCAAAGAAGTCCCAAGAAGGAGAGAGAATTAAACTTTCCCAAATAACAAAGTGATCCTGTGTTTTTCTGAACGTATCTGTTATTTCTTCTGGTGCAAAATTATACAAAGCAGGTTGAAACTACAGACAATACCACACTGCTCTAACCAGAAAGAAGACATTTTTGTTCAGAGAAGTATTTTCAGAGACCTTATTCAGACAAAAATAATTTAGCAGTCAGAGTCACACACGACCACGTCCAGATCACTTATAATGCTTCAAAATTCCTTTAAGATCAAACAGGAATTTCAAAGGCAGTGCCCACAGAAAAACGGGACAAAATCCAAATGCACAGAGAATTCTCCCACTCAAGCCCCATCCACAAAAAGATACTGCCTAAGACCCTGAGAGGTATCCCTGGATGAGCTGAACCTGCACACTGCCCGAAGACCACACGAAGTGCCTCTGAAAGGCTCAAACCACCACAAGCTCCTCTTCCATTTTGGGCAGCCAGGCATGACTGTGGTGGGAACGCCCACACATTTCCACAGCTCTCTACCTTCCCCGCAAGACTTGAACTACTGAAGCAAGATGTTTTCCTCAGCATTTTAAAATACTTTGGAGAACCAAGTCCTTCTTCACAAACTTGAGGGGCAGAAATGAGTTCATGGAGAGATGAAATCTTGGAGCAAAGAGCAACAACTGCATTGTTTGATTCCAGTAGCTGCTTCCATCTCCAAACACAGCCAGCATGCTGCTTATAGGAGGGTACAGAAACTCTGGTCAGCTGTCAACTCTTCATTTTCAGTGAAGGAGAGGAGAAGAACTGACAATATGCATTCCAGGTAAACCAATCCTAGAAAAACAGTGGCTTTTGGCAGTAAAAAGGCTTAAATCAGAGCCCTGAACAAAAGTCTCAACACCTGTCACACGCAAGGAACCTGCAATCATTTATTTGGGAAAGCTCCTTAAAGCTTTCCATGGTGTCTCTGCATTTGGCTTCATGCATCAAGGACATCTTTTTAATATCAGTAGGAACTCATTTCAGCTAGTGTTTTACAGAGAAAGACTAAGTAGATTTTACAGTCCTCACAAAGGTCAACACCACATTAGTCCTCACCATCTGTGGCTTAATTAACTATAGCTTCCTCTGGCTGCTTAGAGGTTTTCTGATAATTTAGGACACGAATTAGATGAAAACTAGTACATAACCAACTTGACAGTCCTGTTTACAATGTTTACACAGTATGCACTGCACATGGAAATAAGCATTTTGTTAGTACTTTAATGGTAGAGAGACCACATTTAAATTCAAACCATGCAAATGAAAAACTCCAGAGATCAAAGTGTCAGAAGCCTGAACCTTCAGTGTTGTTGTTTCGTAACAGAGTATTAGCTTTTATAAAATGAGCCCCCCAATCCTTTTTTTTCTTTTTACACCAAATCATTTGCACAACTGCATGGAGCTTCAGAAATTAAATTTTAAAACTGCAGTGTGAAAAACACGGTGCAAGATAGGTCAACACCTCCCTACTGACTGTCACAGCAGTATTCAGAGAGCAGTGGCAGCAAAAACCACTTTTTAAAATCTACACTGCTGAGAATTCGTACCAGTGCTCTAATGCCATTTTTAGAAGATGATTTTCTCCCATAAAAAAAGATTAAATGTTGTACCCGCAACCCAGCCTCAAACACACCCATACAAATTTTTATCCCTCATTTGAAAGGAGGTCTGTACAATTCTCTTTTTCTTCATTTCTTCATAACCAGAAAAATCCCTTTATTTCTCTTCCTATCTCTCACTAATTGTGCCACCTGACACATGTGATTATATCACTGATCTGTAATCTCTTTTACTGATTATAATTTTTAACAAACCTTCCACCTGATTGTCCTGCTTGACATCAGAGTGAAAAACAGAAGTGACACCAAAAAATGCAGCCAGACAGAACACCAAAGATATTAACAAGAACGTCACCTATGAACCGGTAGCATTCCTCTGCCATGCTACTAGGCTTTTTTTTCCAGTGGCAGAAGATGAGAATCTAACTAAAACACAGAAAAACTGGCAGCAACTGATACCCCTGAGGGTATCACCAGGCAGGCACTGCTGCCACACACACTACAGCAAAACTTAGAGGGAAATAATCGAATTTAGATGAGCCTAAACACAGATCCTCTGTTGCCTGCCCCATTTCTAGATACACAATCACGCATAACCCCCTGGTAAACAGTATATTCCTTATTCCCTTCTGACAAGTGAAAGGCTACCCCAGCTGCCACGCTGCTGCAGCTGGTGGGCAGGAGGTCAGAGAGGCCCCGGAGGCTGCAGGGCTGTGCCGTGCCGCACAGCCACACCAGGAACGTCTTTCCAGAGGGAACGGCTCCGGGGACACATCGACCTGACCCTCCGCGTGGCCCTGCAACCAGGGCAGCCTCCCTCCCGCTCCAGGCTCCTCACCGAGGGCAACGCCAGCCACCAACGCCGAGGCCAGAAAGGCTAGAAAGTTTTTTGGGGAGATCGTAACTTCCCAGTTTACCTTAAACGGCTTTGTCTGAGCTGAGAGAAGAGGCTTAGGCTTACCAGGCGACGCCAGCGCTTTCTATGTAAACCCAACCCACACTTGACCTATTTTCTGCCGTTCTGAGCGCACAGTCACAATTTACCTCATTCAAACCCGGCAGCTGCTGGGCTACATCTGAACCAGTTAAGTCAAGCTTGAAGGCACAGCCCTGACCCCTAAACCAGAAACAAAGTCGAGGCGAGGTCAGCGCCGCTGGCACGTGCGCGCAGGCACGGCCGCACGGGCCGGGCGGTGATGCTCGCCCTGCATGCGGGGCCAGCCCACACCACCCGGACAACCAGGGGCTCCGCGTGCGCTGCTCCAAGGACAAGGGTTTATACATAGTTCAGACCACAAGCAGTCAAGACGAGGGGTTATTTTCGGTGTGTAATGACAACAACTATGCTTCTGCAAGGAGAAGTTGAAACTATGAGGGGAAAAGGGATGAGGACTACAGATTTAACAATTTTCCAACCGTCAGTAAACTTAACATCTCTCAGGAAAAGGTATCAATAATTTTTCTGCTGCTTCCCACTCTTCCCTATGCCTAATACTTCTCCCCACACACTCCTACCCCCTTCTCATTTCACCTGTTCAACAGTTGGAGAGTTGACACTGATTTTAAAATTTTAATTATCGGGTTTAAGAATTATGGGATCAGGGTCTGCACACACTAGTCCAAGTCATGACTTCAGGCTTGAGGACGTCTTGTTGCACCAATTAGTTCATTTCTGGAAGAGTAACTCCCACCTCAAGAATACCAGAAAACTTCTATCAAAAATATGGAAGATTTTCCTATGGAAAGATATGCTAAAGTTAGAATAGAAACATGCAGAAAAAAATCTGACTCAGTCTAATATTCTCCCTGATTTTAACTCACAAACTCAAAAGCAACACAGGCGTTTGCCTTCCTATGAAACTGTCAATGTGTCAGGCGAAATGGGCGTGCTGTAAAACTTGCATTTAAAAGGTTAGTTATTCTTGTGTCTGTAGATGAGAATCTGGTATGGGCAGGCAGAGGGGAAACAGGACCACCACACAGGATGGACATGCAGCAGGGGAGCATGCAACAAGCAATGGATAAAAAACAAAACCAAACCTGGGCTGGGCAGATGTTATCACAAAACAGCCTAAAAACTGCTCTAGTGACATCTATAAAAGTTTTGCACTTGAAAATGGAGATTAAAAAAACCCAGATGACCCCTATGCTCATGGATTATGTTACTCACTCTGGGACAAGCTGGGTCAGAAAAGCAAACTCTCCCCCGGTGCCAGATATCTTTGAGCATCTCACCTAAAGACTTCTCCGAACAAGCAGCTCCTATCCACAAACCTGGTGGGCTGTCAGCCTCCACCTGGAGCACTGTGCAGACTGACTGCACAACTCATCAGACAACGAATAAAGGTCAAGTCAACAGCACTACCCCCCGTCCACGTTCTCTCTCACTTTGATGACACAGCCATGCATTTCCTTTTCTATCATTTTCCACTGAATCACATTTCCTTCCCCTTTCTCACTGCAGGCTCCTCACATCTATCACCACCATCTCAGCAATATGCAACTCTGATTTAATTTTGCGTTTTATCTACTCGTGAAAGAAAACAGGGAGGGAGTACTGGTCCTATCCCACTCAGCCAGTAACTCCCAAGTCATGTGGTGATACTGGAACAAGCCTTTGAGTCACTAAGCAACTCAACTACCACTATGGGAAAAGAAACCTCAAAGCACAGACACTTCCCTGAAGCAAGCAATTAGCAGAGTGAAGTCGATGCTAACAAGGAGAGCTGCTAAGTGAGTAAATGGGAGGAATCTCTTTGGTACATTGATATTAAAATTTAAACCAAGAACCCCACACCCTGTGAATTCTGAACAGCTTTCAGAAGGTATCCAACAAGACCTAAATTACATGAGCTGAGGGACAAGCTGTATGGATGGAGGTGTCTTTAAGCAAAAAAGAAAGCACATTCTGTTGATCACCAGTAATCTGGACTAGGGGAAATGAAGTCTAATGCACCCAGAAATCAAGCCAAGACATACAGCCATGCTCAGAGACTGACTTTACGGAAGATACATCCTACTTGCATCAGGGACAGCAGAGGTCACCTGCTGGAACCGGCAGAGTTGGAAAGCTGTATCCCACCACCACGGACAATGACAGACCGGACAGTTCCTCTCCTACCGTGGTAGTTACCTCCATCACCAGCTGCACTACTCAGCAGCACAACAGTCCCGGCCGTGACCACTGACAACTAAGAGCTTCCTCTATCGAAGGGCAAAGGTCTCTCGGAACTGTAAAACACTGCCCAGCGTGTGGCAATCTCATGGCAGATCCTAGAACCAACGCCACCTCCTAGAAACATCCATCACAGTGTGTCCCCCTTGTGAATGACTCCCTGCTCTGTAATTTGAACTACCACCAGCTTAGATTACCAGCAATCACAGAGCTACCTAGTCTCTTCTGCAGATATCCTCAATCCTTTTTCACTAGATAGGAACCGTGCGAACATACAATTTTCCAGCTCCTTTCCCCCGTAACTCATGAGGATTATGGACATCACACAAATCCTTACAAAAAATAAAAATATTTAAACAACTTTTTTTTTGTCAAGTGGAAAGAATACATCAGATACCATCCAAATGTTCTTGAAACCCACTTTCAGTGAAGTTTGGTCCACCAAATTGGTATTACATCAGTGTTTTATTTTCAAGTGGTTTTCAGGGCTTTGTTTGAGAATGTGTTTCTTAGAATAGTAATACATACCAGCGTTGGCCCAAATGCTGATAACATAAAAGCAGTTCAGAATAAACCTAATTTTTCTCACATTTTAAAAGAGTACTGCTGCATTTCCACAGACCTTTTCAAAGTTCATTTCTAATAGGGTTTAAGGCAACACTGCACACAAGTTGGAAAAACAATTAGCACACTTTCTTGCAGAATTTCATTCAGAAGAACAAACTTCTCCGGCTCCAGGAATCCAGCGCAGAGACTCTCTACCCTTGGTCTGGCTGGGCATACAACAGCAAGCCCATCAGTGTACAAGTGTGGAAATGCTGCCTCTGCTCCAAGACGGTACCAGAAGCAATGCAACCATCCTCATGTGCTTTCTTTTCCAGCAGAGAGCTCCATTCTGACCTGCTGGAGCCATTTTAGGAATTTTCCCTATAAATAACAGAGGTCTGACCAGCTGGGATGTATATCATACTTGGATTAACACTACAGCTCTCTGCAACTCTGGAGAAGGCAGTGGCTGTGCCTTTTATAGAACTGATGAATAATGGTCGTGCTCAGAGGAAAGACTAAATTGCTAATCAGAAAATGGGGATGTTTCAGTTGTTGCAGCAATAAGTTCTTCCTTAGGGTGAACTTAGGAAAGTCATTTGAGTGTTTCAATTTGATACAATGCTCATCTATTTCACGATATTTTTCCATAGATAAATCTCACAGCGCACAGAAACAAAAAAAATCCTATTAAAGACATAATTTAAGATGAAACTACATCACTTGGGGAAGAAAAAAAAGAAGAAAAAAGCACTACACTCCAGCCACAAAGTCTTATGCACCCCGAAACCTGCTTTAACCTGATTTCACTGCCAGTAATGCTGACAGATACACTCAAGAGGGGGATACAGAGGAAAAACAGGAAGTTAAATTTTAATTCCATTCAAAAGACAGGAAATGTTTTCTAGATTGAAGAGGGGAAGTGTCAGTATTTACAAACAATAGTAGTAAAAACCCTTTATAACTACATTTAATTATCTAGTATATTGTTAAAAATAAATGCAGTTTGATCAGGCAACACACTGTACATCAAGCCCTCTACAAGCCCTTAATAAAATTATCCCAACATCTAACAAAAATAGTAAGATTCATACTTGGTTTTAATTTTAAAAATTCAAGTTGGTATAAAATTACTTGAGTGTCTCCCCACGTCTGTCCTGGAAAAACAACTAGGTGCACACACCTGGAACTGCTATAGCTCTCAACCTCCAGTAACTGTAGCTTGCTGAAGGCTGTGGAGCAGTTCCCACGGAGCTCTAACCCCAGACTACACGTTATTACTTCTATTAGTTGGAACTTCAAAAATACATTTTGTAAGAAAGACAGAGAGAGTGGCAACCCCGAACAAAGGAACATTGTACCTGAGGGAGGAGTGAAAGCAAACAAACCCATGACCACTTCACCCAAAGAGTGTTTATCAGTCAAGATAAGGCTTAATATGGTAAGAACACATTTAGAGGAAACTCAGTGTCCCCCTACTTGAAATGCAGGAATGCCTGCTCTCTTCTAGCTCTGGGGACAGACTCCCATGAGTGCAGGAGTTTACCCTCATCCAGGGTTCTGAGATCCCCAAAGCACTGAGGACTCCCAAGCCCAAAACACAGCAACTACTCAGGAAAGCAAGAACACACTGGCAAAGCAGCACCTGGTTATAACGTGAAACAGACTTCTCCAGGAGCTGACTTTGTGTCTGGATTACGGAAAAGCCTTGGTCAAGAACACCACATAAGAAAAATACTTCAAACTTTCCTTTTTTTAATAGATCAAATAGAAATGTTCATGACACAGGAAAGGCTCCCTTCTCCTACTACTGAGTGGTATTTTCCATGGACTTTTACTGTTGAAAAGTAGTAATCACTTGTGATCAAACACAGGAAACTTCCTTACCCAGAAACACTGGATGGATTTGTCAATTCAGTAATCCCAATACTGGCTTTTAAGCAGTACCGAAGTACTTCAGTGAAAGGATTTGATCCTTGCCTTCAAAGAAGCGGCAAGTTTTGTTCCATCTCTCCTGTTGTGAAATCCAAACTTTTAAATTATTTCAATGCTAGCTCCTAGAGCAGGATTAATGACGTCAAGACATTGAATTGACTGTGATTTTTCAGAAATTGGAGGAGGAGTAAGTTTCTCTATGACAGCAGAAGAAAAACCGTTTTCCTATGGATTTGAGAGCCACTTCCACTGTAGCAGCCCCAGCTTATCCCAGGGACCTTCCCATAACCTGAACTTCCTCCCCCCTGGAGGGGCCACACTCCTGGGGCAGCTCTGTCACCCCCCTGCTGACTGATGGCCTCCCCTCCATGCTGCTCATCTCCCTAAGGCTCGTCAGATCCGCAAGAACTCCGCTCCTGTGCCAAACCTTGCTGAGAGAGACAAAAGGAGTGAGTAAGGCCCTCACTTCTTAACACATCATGGTAGAACAGAAACGTTATGATTTTATTCCACCTCTCTTGAAAATGAAGACAGAGGAAGTTCTCAAGGAAGAAGCTCTTTTTCAAGGAGAGGCACAAATACAGGCTTAGGACAGATGATGTATATCTCCCTCTGAATCTACAAATGGAGGGTGCCAATCCCTCCTCCCTCTCCCTTTGAGATGAAACCCTTCTGTCCCACACGTGTTCCCGGGAGCGAGGCCTGGGATGAGTCATCTGACCCACTTCTAGCCGGACACAGCCCTTTGCTCCCCCTGACGCTGGAACCGCACAAAACACGGACGTGTCGGTAACAAGCTGTTTAGACCATCGCTCTGCACGGCGCTGCCAGAGCAGCCAGCTGGACTCCTTATGGGTGGTCCAGACACAAGAGACATGGGAAAGAGCAGAGCTGTTCTCCAGCGCGACGCTGGGAAGAGTTAAGGATGCAGAAAGCTGTGGAGGAACCGAAAGCAGGAGGGGAGCACATGATGTCCACCGCCGCCAGCTGGCCGGCACCAGGAGTTCCTGGGCTGCTCCTGTCAACCTCAAAGGGTGGGACCAACCCAAAACCTCCTGCCTGCCTGTCAGTGGAGCTGCAAGTTTATGGGAAGAGCAATTTTCAGCTGCAGCAGCTATTTTTAAGCCTGAAGTTTAAAAGTAAGAGAAGTCTGAAAGATGAGTGCACATATGATTATGGGGTGCTTAAAATACAGACAGAAAAATATTATTTTATCCCTGTTTCAAGACGCTTAAAGAATTTTTTTATGTGCTTGCCATTACTACACAAGCCCTGCTTGCTTGCTTGCTCTTACAGGCAAACAAGTCACAGAACCAAAAGCATCCAGGCCTGAAATATCCAGTGTCTCCCTGTAACAAACAGAAAAGCAAAGCACTGGAGTTGCCCAATGCCCTTCGCTCAAGTCTTACTTAAGAGCATACACAATTTCTAATAGATCAAGATTAGTGTATATTCAGTCCTGCACCTGACATACCTACTTCATGATTAGTGAGAAAGTTTATTATTATTACTGTTTCAACAATCTTTAAGGTGTGTTAGACATTTGACCTGCCAGCTCTCAGACGTGCCATGCACATTAAGAAGAGCAAAGTACAGGTGCCTATCACTGTGCATGCAACACCTCCCACGGGGATTTCTCATCGCCCTATCTTTACATCTGCAACCTTCAGCACAGAGGGAGACACGCAGACTGTACCATTTTGAAACACTAAAGCAACCAGGCTTGACTCCTAAAAAAAAAATAAAATTCTGAAGGAGAGTGTAAGGTCTGGAGATTTCACCATAAAGAGGAACTGAAGTGTGTTTTCTTGATTCATTCTTAACAATTTATTTTTTTTAGAACTAAATATGCGAGAGAACTTTCTGAAGACTCTGCTCACCCTTCCACTTTCTTCCTTCAGTGGTAAAATGCCCTTTGTAGGAAGTCTAATGATTGTGAAGGAAATTCATTTGAATTCTTTGTTCTGCCTCAGCTGTGCACATTTCCTCCAGTGCTGTGTGCTCAGAAGTGCTTTGGAAATGCATTATCACACACAATATGTACATATTTGGAAATATATATAATCTATCATGCACCCTGCTCTGTCCTACCCAGACACACAGCTGAAATGCAATGACTGCCTAGGCAAAGGAGACTCTTTCCATATCTTTCCACAAGTATATTTTATTATGGAAAAACATGATATAAACCACTTCTGTTATTCTTTATTTGCTTGTCCAAAGTATAACGCAGTTGACTCCAGCTGCTTTGGCCAGCAACAGCAGAATCACACACTCGGCCCAACAGTGCCCGTGCCGGGTACTGCCAAACACCACGCAGACAAAAACACCGCTCTGATGAGGTCACACATACCATATGCTGAGCGTTAATGCCTCACATCCCCATCTATAGCCCTTCAAGTCAACTACAATGCTTAAACAAATTAAGGCATGATTAGCTTTGCTGCTGCTTAACTTAATACGTGTAACACAACAGACACACACGTAGATGTCACAGCACAAATAACTTATTACAGAAAACCATTTTGGTTCCAAGTATTTGACCGAGGTCACACTTGTATGTGTAGACTTAGTGTAGCTTTCCTTAAAATATTTTCGTAACAAGCATATTTGAAAACGTTTATACCAAGAGCCACTACAGAACCCACTACACTTGTGACTTTTTACTTAAACACAAAACACACACGATATATCGTGAATGCAAAGTGGAATTCATACTAAGAACCTAACTTACACGTCCTATTTCAAGACTACACTTCCTACAGATACTAGTCTGACATGGAACATGCACGTTGCAAATTTTATGTCTATCATTTCCTGCAAAGGACAGAACTTTCATTTTACTGCTAAACAAAGCACCACGGCAAATGTTCGTATCTGCTTTACCCTCAAGATCCTCTTGCCACCACCATGAAGAACTACATGACTAAACAGTCTGACCATCCCAGATTAATGAATGAGTCACTCAGTCACACACAAGTTTTACGTAGAGAGTAATACAGTTTACATCCTCCATGAAGCAAGAGAGATAAAAGCCACCAGAAGCAAATTGTAGGTTGGTGTTTAAGGCACCACGCATACAGAATCCAAGGAACTTTTTCAGAGAGGGGTAGGATTCTGAGCAGTACACGCTTAAAGGAAAAGAAAAATCACATGCACGTTTAGAAGTAAAGAACAAATTCACTGACAAGTGTAACAGTTGCTCCAGAAAGCCTTGTGCAGACATGGAATGCTGGTACAATGCAGCATACCCTACTGTAATAACGATATTCATCTAGCTCTTATGAAGGTTGTTGAATCTCTTAACAATTGAAACATGTTTATTTATGCAAAGAGCAGACATGGCATGGGAATGCACGGTTCACGATTCCCCAGTGAGTCCTGCCAAAGTCTCTTTAATCTTGTTCTGGAAGAACCACTTCTGGTAACGACAGTAATTTAGTTCTTTGCCTACTCAAACTTTGTTTTTCCTGCCAAGCCTGAAAGGATGCCAAGTGTGCCGTTTTCTTTGCTCTGAGCAGTTGTCACCTTCAAACTGGACAGCAGCATCTTATTCATGAAGCCCTTTGGCCCAACAGTTGTGTGAAACAGCACCATGTCTCTCGATCAGAACTGCTCTGAGCAGAATTCATACCAAATGCTCATCCGCTGCCCATTACTAGTATAATGAGTATACAGAACGATGGGAAAAATTACTCAGTAGTTAAGAATTGTATCTGAAGTGAAATGGAGTCTTCCCACACAGATTCAGACTTTTTATTTGTTTTGGCAGAAAGGTACTGGAATTTTAGGCACTAACAGCAAAATCCAATAAAAAGTGTTTAGGTCACCACAGTCTCTAAGGACTTCATATTGAAAATGTGCAGCCTTGAGAGCTTAAACCAAAAGCTAAACACTTTTCAGAAGACTCAAAGTTAACTCATCTTTGCAAAGAACCGTACCTCAGTTCTGTCTTTGCCCAAAAGCAGGTCAATGCAATTCCAGAAAAAATAAGGGAGCAAAAAGGCCCTTTTTATGGAAAAACAGATTTTTCACAGGAAGTTCACCAAATATTTATCCAGGACCCATTTTTATGGCAAAGGAAAGGAAGGTCCTCCAGAAAAATAGGTACAAATACAAGCTACCTTGCATTAAGTGGCTGATGGCTAGGAATGTGATTTCTGGCCTGAACAGAAAATAACAAGGAAAATGAACAGAGACAATCCTCCCACTCCAGGTATCTTTCAGCAGAAAGTAAGTCTCAGTGACCAAGCTAATTTTCTGTCTAACACACTGTTGGGTATGTAATTGTTTGCATATTTTAAGAAAACAGTCTCTGTTCTCCTAAAGACATTATCATTCAGCAAAGCTCTTATCTGTACAATTAATTTGTAAAACCTGGCAATGAGAGATTGCAAGGCCTGCAGAGAGACTTTTCTATGAAAGACAGTTCTCAAACTTCCTATAATCATTCAAATGGAGAAATCTTTGCACTGTCCATCAGTGAGCACAATGTTATTTTATGTTTCTACATTCAATATCCAAGCAACATCTGGTTAAAATGCAAATTCGGGATGCTTCAGTACTTAAAGGAATCTCCATCAGCAAACTCCTTGTAACGTTAAGCAGACGATTTAGGTATCTGGCACCAAACTACTCATGATGGACTCAGATCAACAGCCTCCATCTCAAGCTTTAAGAAGCAGCGATTTGCTCCATGAGAGGGGGAAACAGCCTCATCTCTCACAAAGAATTGCTGTTCTACATGTCAAAAATGGGGGCCAAGAGTTAGGGAGGGCAAGCTTTTATCAGGAACTATTTTTGGCAAACTACAGCTTTCTACCAGCTTTTGGTCGACATCTCTTCGGTAAGCGAAGCTGCTAAAGCTGTTAATTTCAGTATTATCTATCAAGACAACACGAAGCCAGCTGTTCTCACATGACACGTTTTCAAGGACAATACCTTCAATTTGCATGCACCTTCCCAAATTAAGGTGTTTTTGAGTCTAACGTTCTATCAGTACAGTCTCCTTGAAGGGCCTAAAATGCACAGAGCATCACTGTGTTAGTGCCAGCCAGGCCTGGCAGTAGGATTGCTCAACAAAAGGCAGCCCTTCTCATATGTTCACTTTGTTTTGCTCAGCTCAGAAATGATCCACTGCCAAAAGGGGATTGATTACTGTTACTGGAACGAGCATTATCAGAGACATGATCTTGACATATTTCAGGCAATGGACAGACACCAGCACCAGTATTTGCTTTGTAAAATGAATCTGGAAGATTGCAGCTGGACTCCGAGGGCGAATTTACACTTCACGGCTCAGCTGATTTAAGAGGTCGCTGCTGCCAAAGGAGGATATCCCGCTCCGTGTTGCATCATCCTGACCCCCTCAGTGGAGGAAGCCGCAGCACTGGATGCACCCTGGGCTAATCCAGCTCAGCTCTCTCACATCACAGGCTTTCCCCCGCGCCGTGTCTCCCCCCCCTCCCGTGTTTGGAAATCAGGGCTGTGCTGGTTTAGAAGGCTGAAGGTGCTGGCGTGGGGTCTGATGGTGGGAAGTGTTCTTTGCAGCAGAGCCAAGCTGTTCCAGCAGCTCGAGTCATAACATGTAACCTCACCCTGACGAGAAGCGTTCGACTCGTTTGGCTTCCCCACCACAGACACACAGAAGCACCAGCCCTTCCACCAACTGAACCTCCCTCTCCTTTCCCCAGGATTCTCTCTCAGCTGCCTCTTTTTCTAGCTCTATATTTGGTATTGGGGGAAAAAAAGCATCTTGGTGAAGCAGGAGGGAAGAAGGGGTGTCAGGACAAAATTACATAGCATTTATTCAGGGCCATCTGTTACTGCGAGTCTCAAAGTACTATTTCTGTATCACCGCAGTGTACCATCCAAGCCTTAAGGGAGAATTTATGGCTATTCTAATTGCAATCAGTTCAGCATGAGTTGAAGTATCAAATATTTTTCTATTTGTCATAGAAAAGATTTTTAGACCGTCTTCTGAAGCAAGGAGGGAATGAGTGATTCTCTTGTTCTTTAAATACACTTACATTGATATATATTCATGTGTTTCTCATTAATGGAGAAGGCATTAAAATACAGGATACTGGAAATTTTAACAGGCTTAAAAACAACAGCAAGAGAAATTGTTTCTTTTTTTTTTTTTTTTAATAACATTTTCTGCTATTCATTCTCAGGAGAAAAAAAAATCACTAAGTGGGATATCACTATAGTCATGCAAAGACCTAGATATGAAAGCTCAGTTTCAGAAGGAGAAACCCTATCTTTTATCTGCTCTACAGTTAATGGTACTGGTTAACCTTTAAAGGGGTCAGGTATTTTACTTAAGGGTGGTTCAATAATATTAATTGCACAGCACTCCTTGACAAGATCAGAGTCACTGCAATCAGATACAGTATCCAATACAATCTTTCACAAAACAAGCAACAATCTCTGCCAACAATGAACAGGAAATTGTTCCTGAAACACAGAACCCGGCCACAAAATGCACTTAAAAATAATAAAAACATGGGTTTTAGCTAAATTAAATAGATAATACTTATACACTAAGCAAATTTCTTACCTGATAGGGCTGAAAGGCACTATCTTCAGTTATAAAATCCAGCTGTTTGTCCACAAGGAATTCTACTGCAGTAATTGAATTGTATACACTTTTTCCAACCAAGGGCTTGAATGTCTATTGAGAAGAAAAAAAAGAAAATTGTAAGAAACTGAAAAAAAACCCCTAAACCTCAGCACACCAAGCCCCCAGAACTGTATGAACACTGATGCAATTCTTCCATCAAAACAAATTAAAGCAGAGTAACAATTACTAATTATACAAGAAAGGAGGATTTTGTATTCTGTCGGTTGCTTTTTTTTTTTTCTCCTTTGTGCCGTTGGTGGAAAACCAGCTAGAAAAGGGAACTACACCATACATTCTTCCTTTCCCTCACTGTGCTTGAGCAAGAGTGTTTACCACAGCAGCTCAAAGTGCAGCAGCCCCATTCCACCTCCAACACACGGCTCAGCCCGCAGATCCTCTCTCCGTGCCTGCAGGACCAGCCAGCACAGGGTGATTACAGAGGACGCTCAAGTGGAAGCAGACTGCAGACGAGAAATCGCTCCCCCCTCCCTGCTCTGAAATCGTTCACCTTGCCTCAAGTCAACCATCTCATTTCCCTGCCCATCTCTGAACTGTTCTGACTGTGCTGCTGCCGCCCCCGCAGCCGCTCCTCCCTGCAGCAACCGGCTGCTCCAGTGCAACGCCTTCCGAGGACACGGCACCCGCTCCCGGGAATTCTGCAGCGGGGCCGGGAGGTTTCCTGCTTCCTTCCCATGTTCTGGGAAAGCGGCAAGGGGCTGCCGACCCTCACTGCTTACCCAGCACAGAGGAGGAAGCAGGAAACCTCCCAGCTCTGCTGCAAAAGCCAGGCAAGGGCAAAGGGGAGCAGGGTACAGTAAGGGGCTCCTCGGCGCCCCCGCAGAGGCTCTTCCCAAAATCCCCTGCCCGATCCAGGCGCAGCAGGATGCGGCAGGCGAGCGGGGACTCGAGGGTGTCCCCCGAGAGGGGCTGAGCAGGCAGTCCCCTTCCCTGCTGGCTGTCTTTCCTGGAGCAGAAGCGCAAGGAGAGCAGCGTGACTGAGCGGGGATGTACCGGCAGGGGATGAGTCAGGTGAAAAGGAAATCCCAGCGGATGGAGGGCAGAGAAAATGCCGCTCTGAAGACAGACGGGAACAGCAAGAGGAAGACACCGGTGAACAAAAGAAATGACTGGCAGAAAGAACATGCAGGATATACAAGGGACAAAAACATGGAAGGACAGAAAAAATAGAGGAAAGTTAAATCTACAGGGCAAAAAAACAGCAATGAGGGAAAACAGGAAAAGAAAAAAAGCCCTTTGAGACACATTCTAAATTTTAAATGCAGAAGAAAAAGACAAAGAAGAGAAACAAGAGCAGGTCAAACCACCGAAGCATCGTGCAAACGCTACACCACCCCCTGTAAAACGCTGCTATCAGTAGCTCACATGCACCACCCCGCAGTAACAGACCCCAAGTACTTACAAGGGGAGGGCAGGATCACCACGACCTATTTACAGATGGGGAAACCGAGGCACAAAGCAATCCTTTAACTTGACAAAAGCCACCTAAGCAGGGCAGCAGCAGAGCCGGTGACCTGCCCTCAGCCAGTCTGCAGGCAGCTCATGAGAGAGGCACTCAAGGTTTTATCAGGCTTCATTACCTACTTTACAAAGGTGTTGCCTCGCGATTAGGCTAAATATAGCCCAAGTCTCTCTGGAGCTTCAGCTCTGGCACTTACTAAACAAATCAGAGAACACTTCACTGGAGATACATTATACTTTCTAATAAACCTATCCAACTCCACAAATGCTCAGAGTGAGTGTACAGCATTGTTGTTTCCATTTTATTTAAGCCTTCCCTCAGACAAGCAAGAAAAAACCCCCAAACCTCTCAGCCAGTCAGCCATCTCTACAGCAGGGTAACTAGATGAAAGGGCTAGAGGAGCAAAAGCATATGATAATATGCTAACTACAGAATCTGAATAGTAAATAATTATTTAACCTCTAATAGCTAAGAAAGGGCCTTTGCTCTTGCATCACTTTCCTATAATGGATCTTGTATTGCTAATGGTTTGAGTTAAGAGAGGGTGGAGTTCACATCACGAAATTGCAAAGCACTGAGTGTATAAACTCACAAGCACAGAGGCTTTTCTTTGAAAAAGCCAACGTTGTAGTCTTTCAGTTCTTAATTTGCCCCTGTGTCTTTCTACGCCCTATTATACTTTTTCCACGCTGGCTCCTTTCTAACTTTCTGAGCTATTATTCAGGTCAAGAAAAGCGTTTCCGACTACACACAACAGGACATACCACATCATTAGCTGAAACCAAACTGTGTGGAATGTGGCTTGCAGTTATCATTCAGGATTCAGACAACACTACAGATTAAGGTATGTGTGAGCCACTGGTTTATCTTCCTGCTGGTATTAAAAGAACTAGTTCCAAATATAGATCTGTGAGCGCGATTATTCTGAGAAAAGAAACGTAGTGCCTTCTCACTTGCTTTCATAGATCTATGCCTCTAGACAGGCCAACACCCCCAAAATACACACGTGGAGGATGCAGACTATCCCCCAAGCACAGAGCAAAAATATGTAAATAAATAAGGCAAAACTACCCTACGTCACACACTTCCTCCTGTGTGGATGGCTGCTCAGCTGCACACAACCTGGGATTTTTTAGACGCTATTAGAAAACATCCCCACTATCAAAGAACAACAAAACCCCACCCTTCTTGGCCTTCTTGGGAAAGCGAAGTCCAGACTCCAGCTTCACGAGATAGGCAGGCCACCAGGGAAATACCCGAACTGGGACAGGTTAGGGATTCGAGACATTTTAAGACCGAAGACGTGACTGAATTTCACACCATGCATCACACATGCACAAAGAAAAACAGACCAAGAGCACAGCAGGCAAGAGTCAGCAACTAGAGGCAAGCATGCGAGGCATGTAGCAACATGAAAATAGATGTAAGAAAGTCCAACATGCTCCTTGCAGGCTTTCAGAGGAAAAGCTGCTTGCAAACACTCCCTCTTTCCGTTCCCAAAGTGGAGGACAACTCTAAGGGACAGTACCACACACACTGGCTTGAAATCAGGAGAAACTGAACCTCTACAAACAAAACTCTCTCTTTCAAACTTGTAGTTTTTAAAAGGAAGCTTCATGCATTAACCCAACTCCCCAGAGACCATAATTAAGCACAGGACTCAAGCACTCAATTTTAAGTCATATTTGACTTTAGCACTATTCTAAGTGGCTGTTTGGGGGGGGCGGGGGGAAGAAAAAGCCACACTTTTTTGCCCTACTAGACTTCCCTGCTTGGCCAAAGGGAGCTCTATGAATACACACGCTGTCTTTGGTTGCTTTGCTACCAAGTTCCCTGATGCTGAATAAAGCACGTTTCTTACTCTGCCCCCTCACCTTCCCCAGTGAATTTAACCCAGCTCGTGCAAGAAATAACCTGCCTACGGGAGGCACCTGGCACAGCTCTGAGTCTGAGAACTTGACTGTGGACCTTCTGGAAATCCAAGCAAATTTTTAGAAGACGTTACCATCACTTCACAGCAAACAACCACAAAACTATTCAATGGCATTCACCAAAGACGAACACAGCAGATTACTCAGGGACTGCGTTCTCTAACGCCCAGTAACACAACTCATTTATTTACTTATCGTTCCAAAACCCCCACAGCAACCACAGGACCCACTTTCCCGAGGAAGCAGCCGTGAGCAGGCACGCAGCGCGTTTTTCCCTCTGCCTCAATGCCACTAAGCAGCTGGAGTGGCTGTACTCCTCCCCCAGCATGCGGGCAGGCAGCTCCCCGGCACTGGCCAGGGCTCCAGGAGCCGCCGCACCTCGGCTGCTGCTGCAGCCTGGGCGCTGCCAGGCTGTGACACCCAGAAGGCTCAATGCAGCAAACGCTCGGGTTACAGCTGAGCTCGCAGCTGCTGCCCCGCTCATCCCGCACGTACCACTTCGTCCGCCTCGCTGGGGGCTCACAGCCCGCTTAGCTGGGCACTCGAGCCTGCTCCCCGCACCGCAAAAGCACATCCTACTGTGCACGTGTACCGCAAGCAATTTTTATTTTTTTTATCTTTCTAGAAGAATTTATGCTGTAAAGCGAACCGACTTCTAAAGAGCTAATAATGCAATTAAGAAAGCTATTCTTACACCAAAACCTCTAACGTGCTATAGTTCTTCCTCTTCAAAACACAAAAATTGAAAAGATCATGTAAACTTAATCTGTAGGTGCTATTCAGTAAACTTTTCCACACATTGTTCTCCAACCTCGCTGTTTAGTCTGCAATAGCGCAAACACTGGCACCTTTTCACTGTGACACTTCATCATTCAAAATAGCCGTAGCTCCCTTCCAGCGCCTGTTTGTTGCCATGGTTAGTACTCAAAAGGCAGAATTACCGAGTGGAAAAGAGAGGACAATAAATAGAGCAGATGTGACGTTAAACCCGAGCACCGGGTTTCCTCATTCGCGGGCTCCCCCGCCTGCAATCCCTGCGGAAGCGGCCGTTTCCAGCCCAGGCGTTACTCCGGGCGGAACTCCCGCAGCCCTCGGCCGGGGTTGGGGCGGGGGGGTGTTGGCAGAAGGAAGTGCCCAGCGGGGCGCGGGGGGGGCAGCGCCGGCCGGGCCCGCCGGAGGTGCCGCATGGCCCGCGCTCCAACGGCGGCGCCGCCGCGCCGTTAACGGCCCGCGCCGGCGTTAACGGCCCGAACTTAACCGAGGACAGAGAAAAGGAGAAAAGAGAAAAAACAAGACCAAAACCCACAGAAAACACCACCCCCCAAAACAAAACCACAAACCAGACAGCCGCCAGCCCCGCGGTGCTCGCAGGGCCCCGCGCTCCGCCCGCCTCCCGAGGCGCTCCCGCCGTGCCCGCGCACAAAGCCGCCGCCGCCGCCGGCCGCGTGCCGCGCCGCGCGCCCCCGCGGGGCCCGGCCGTCACGTGCGGGGCTCCCCGCGCCGGGCGGGCCCCGCCGCGCCCCCCGCACCCACCCGCCCCCGCCCGCCGCCAACAAAGGCGCCCCTCGCCGAGACGAACTGACCGCGGGGAGGTGTGCGCCTGTCCCGCGGGGGGAGCTGCGGAGGAGCCCCCCGCCACCCCCCCTCCGGGTCTCAGCGGTGAGTTCAGCACCCTCCCCGCCCCGCCGGTCGCGG
>JAWMRA010000162.1:4963692-5054483 GCA_035584735.1 Pseudotriccus pelzelni | reverse complement strand
CCCGCCCCGTCGGCCGGTACGCACCTCGCCCGGCGGCCCAGCCCGCGGGACCTCCGCGCCCGCCTCCGCCTTTGAACTCACAAGGAAAATGGTTCTCGCCGCGCCGCTTCCGGGTCGGGCCGGGCGGCCGCGCCGGGGGCGGGGACGGCGGGGCCGGAGGAGGCGGCGGAGCAGGAGGAGCAGGAGGCGGAGGACGCGCCGCCCGCCCTTTGTGGGGCCGGCAGCGCTTGTGGCGCAGCCGAGCGCGTCCCCGCGGCCGGGTCAGGACGCGCTGCCGACGCCCCGCTTACATAAGGCGGGGGCGCGGGGCCGGGCCGGGCCGGTGCGGTCCGATCCGCGGGATCCGGGCGCGGGAAGGGGCGGCGCTCGGCGGGCGCGGCCCGCGGACACGTCCCGCGAGGCGGGACCGCGGGACACGTGTGGCGGCGGGGCCGGGGCACCCGCGGGCCCGGGGGCGCCCGGCTCCGGACACTCAGACCTTCTCTACAGCCGCAGCGCTTCCCCCCTCCTTGCTAAGCCCCCGCGGCGCCGGGCCCGGCCTTGGAAAGCTGCTCCCTGTCCCTCCCGCGGGTGGGCTTCGGAAAGTCAGCAAGCGAGGGCTGCAGCTCTGTCCACAGTCAGCCCAGAAAAAACCCGAAGTAATAAAAAGGAAGGGCGGGTCAGGCATGAGCTCAGCGCCTGGTGCGGGTCCAGGAGCAGCCGGGGCAGAGGGCGGGGGGCGGCTCCGCGCCCCCTGCGCAGCCCAAAGCCGCCTCTGCAGGGACTCGGCCCGGGAACGGATGGAAAGTGTGCTCAGGCACAATTTTCTCATTTCGCCATACAACCTATTTTCTCCTTGATAACACACACACAAAAAACTATTAAACGTGTTTTCCCACTGATGGCTCTAACCAACGAGTCGTTTGCAGTTCACATAGAAACATCACTTCTAGTCCAGCAGAAAAAACAAAATGAATGGGACACTAATTAGACAGTGGAATTACCAAAGAAATATTTAGCAATAACACCTGTAATGTTCTCCTTCAACTTAGCTCATATAGACAAACACAGATAGTAGGGAAAAAAAAAAAGGAAACAATCACAAGGAAGATTAGGATAGACCCATTTATTTTCTCCAAACCCTTTAAACATAAACAGCTGTACATTTTTCACTTCATGAAAAAATACAAAACATGTCATTTGCCAAGAAAGCATGAGAATAATGGGAAATCAATGCATGACTACATTTCTGTTCTCATCTTGAATTATTCCAAATGATGTAAGCTTAAAGGTGCCTTGGAATGCTATAAAATACTTAGCTCTGAAATAAAATACTTGGGTACAGTTAAATATTGAAGTTGAACTGAAAGGCTCTCTCTACCCACCACAGACTTTTTTTCTCCAGCAAACTGGTTTTCCTCCATAACAGTTTGTGACACTGCACGCACACCGAGCAGGTACCAGGCTACCTGAGCATGGGTTTTACACAATACCCAGCCTGTGTCAAACCACATAACTGCAAAACTGGATTTTGCTTTGAAGGGACACTATCAGAGGCGGTTTATTGTATTGATTTTCCCTTTTAAATGGTCTTCCAGCCTGGCCAGCCCAAGGCAGCTGACAGCCTTATATGGCAGGAAGGCTGCGAGGAGCAGCAGAGCCCTGAGCAGCCTCCATCTATTCCTGACCTCGCAGACTGGACAGTTGCTCCTCTCGTCTCTGGCTCCCCTGCCACAGCCCCTGACCAGATCCGCAGCCCCTCAGCGTAGACACACAAAGGCAGCCTGCTGCCACCAGCAGAGCGTGGGGTCACTGACTCCCTCTGCTCCCCTAAAACACACCTCCTGCCCCAGCCAGGCCACAGTGGGGCTGCACTGCCGCATCTCCAGAGAAAAAAATTAAACAACTTAGTGACACCATTCTGACCCGATTTCTTTCCAATTCCTTCTTCTCCAGCCCACCTCTCACAGGGTATTGGGGGAGTAACACCTGAGTCACTTCACCAGCACCGAGACAGGCCATGCAGCAGAAGAGACTAAAATGCAACCTCATTCCGTGTTTGCGGCCGCAGTTTGCACCCTTTCCCCCTCTGGAGCAGAAACGTGCCCTTTCTCTGCCGCCCAACAGCAACATGGCCACTTGTACCCTGCTTGCTTGACTCTTTCACAGACTTGGTTCTTCAGAGGCCTCACCGCCTCTAAAAAGTAAAACTCGATGTTATCAGTAATAGTTGACACAAGGAAACATCCTGAACTCACGCTCTGCCAAGTGATCAATAAATAAAGTATTTTTCCAGACTTAATTCTATACTTGTATGATCTTCAATTTAACTTTTAAAGCACATTTTAGACCACGTCCAAGAAGAACTGGACATCCCAAAGACATACTACTTCTACCACCAGATTCACGCCTTTCTCGCACAGTGTAAGGGGTTTGTTTTACCATTTCTCTTAATAGCCCAAACACTAATAATTATTTCAGGAAGGGCAAACAAATAAATTACGCCTATTACAGAGCACAACATACTTCATGCTACTCTTGAACTAATGGTGCTGTGATAGCTGTGTGGTATGTCGTGCAACTGTCAAAGTAGGCAATCCTTAATAATATCCAAGACAGACACTATTAAAATACAAATCACAAGACTGTCTGGAGAACACGCAAGTTTGCCCATTTGGACAAAGCTTTATTAATAGACTGCGACTTAGTAACAAAGAATATTAATACCCAGCACAGCACCACCAATTCATTACCACGGAGTGATTCTGCTAAAAATTCTCAAGTTGCACCAGCTACGAATGCAATACTAACTCAGCAGCTGTATTTCCAAGGGTTTCACTTAAGGACGTTCTCAGGAAAAATCCTCTGAGTGGAAAAACACCTTTTGAGAGTATAGAAAAACAAGGAAGTTGCTACTGGAGCAATTGCTAATGTTAAGTAGACTAAGGCAACACAAAGTGACATTTACATGGTAATGACTTAAGTTTACCACGATACGTACGTGTATATTCTTAACAAAACACAGATTTGCCACATAAAGGCATAACTGAATTTTAAACAAGAATTTAGTGACATTTGCAGAAAGATACATTTTTAAAAGGCTCATTTGGTAGTTACATTATTTTAGCACTCATTTTCCACTAGTGTTTGCTTCTTCTCACCATTGGGCCTGAACTCTGTCAAACAAGCCATACTGTAAGCTTGCAGAACAGAGCTGCCTTTGTTCTTTGGCACTGCCAGTCCCCTATAGAATCAGGCAGCACACTGAACTGCACTCGACAAACAATCCCTGACCTTCAATTACTGTCCTGGCTCACTGCCACAGGATACATGTATTACTGGTAACACAGCGTGCCCTATTTTGCAGATAATCGCTAGAACTACAGATAATCATGAAAAATCAACGGAAAAACGCAACCATTCCCTTCCTAAAATCACAGTTTTAACTTCCCCGGTGTGCTACGGCGCGGCCCCAGGCTCAGGCCGTGCATGTGAGGATGGCAAGACCGCGTGTATTGTATTTTTAGTGACCGCACGAAGAATTCCAGGTGGCGAATGGCTTCGCCTTCCTCTGCTGGAGGTTTTCAGTTTGGGTTTTGTTTGCTTTGAGGCGAAAGGCTGTGCTGGCACGGTTGATCGAGAGCTGCTCTTTTCCCCCCCTCCCTTTTCTCCCCTTCAGAACCCTGGTGGGTTTTTCACTGGCTGAGCGGGCAGGGGCCGGTGGCAGCTGCAGCCCCTGCACTTGCGGGCTGGCTGGCAGCCAGCGCCGGGCCCGGAGCCACGGCCCTGCTGGGAGCTGCTGCCACCGGGAATGCCGCACCGGGAGGGGCTGGCACACGCTGACCGGGCGTTCTGCTGTGACCCCCCTTTAGCTCCTTGCAGGCAGCGGACCCCTTGAACTGCAAACCGTGCTCCTTCCTCACCCCGACGAAGCCACGTGGGCAATGCTGCCGGCCAGGAAAGAGCGCAGGCGAATGCTGCAAAGGAGTAAATATTTAAACTTGAAAACAAATGAAGGTTAGTTAAATCGGTCTTCATCTTTTAAATTAGCATTTTTTCTACTTATCTTCTTCCTGTCTGTGCCACCCCACATTTGCTTAGCAAGCAGAACTGTTCCATAGAGATAGTCCTGCAGAAATAATGCAGTGTAAGGGCAGAGCTTTGCTCAGCCTCACGTCAGTGGAGAAATGAACTTTCTCACTGTGCATTTGTGCAAACTGACCGAGCTCAGATGGTGTACTTAAGTGCAGAAGCCAAAGTCCAAAGGAGGAATTAATGTGTGTGAAACAATTATTACTACTGGAACTGCAACACGTGAAACAGAGCAACTGGCGTTCAGGTGCCAGTTCATCTGGCAAATTCCTCATTTAAACTCTCCTTTTTTTGGTTATGGCGGTGGGCAAATCAGACACACAAAAATTTCACCAGGCTATCTTTAGTATACTAATTTTTCAAAATTGAGAAGCTGAGGACAAGAGCATGAGCCCTGATGAAGGAACACGAGCAACAGTACAATTAATATACTCACATATACAATGCTAACTGATTTTACAGTTTATTTCAAATTAATTCAATTCAAAATACGGTTTCTATCTTTCACTGTTTTCAATCAACTTTTGAAACCACTTTTATCCTTCCCTGGGCAAGCACCATGGGTTTAATGCTGCATGCATCAACATGACTGTGCAATTTTTCCCATTACTTCACCCCCATCTACTCCATCATACCAGTACTGCAAATGCAACTCTGGGAATAAGCTCTGTTAGTGAACTGGTGCTATTTTTGGGGCTGAATCAGTGTCCCTGCTGCAACAAGAGACCAATAATTGTGGTAAAACAAAAACCAGATGCATAGCCTTAAAAAAATCACTGTAGGCTATAGCATTGTATAAGTTTTATTTGCTGGACAGTGATCTAACCCCAGATTTATGTACAAAGACAAAATGTCGAGCAGCATCTCAGGAATCCCTTTGTGGAAGTCTCATCTTAGCCCAGCATCACTATAACGGACTCGTGTTTTCCTGAGCCCTCTCCCCTCATTTAGCTGAGGAAAAATGCTGTGGCCCTTCCACTTGCTCAAATCCAGTAACATCAATGTCACCTTCAAGTGTGACCTGCTCACTCTCACTTCTGGGTGCAGATCCTCCTAACGAAGGTCTGTTATAAACCATGTTTTTCTACCCAACCCCGTAGTTCAGAGCACCAGCCTACATTCATTCTGCCTTTTGATTACCGAAGCCTCCTTTTTCTGGCCTTACTAAATGCACGCATGATCAGACCACGCAAAATGCTGTCACACCCCCAGCCCACCACATCCACTGTTCGCACCGCTTCCCTCGGCAGCCCCATCACACACACTCCGCTTCCAGGAACAGCATCTCCCAATCCCGTTATGGTTCATTTATCAATTTCAGGAACAGTTTACTGGCAACACTTGCAAAGCTGATTCACTGACCTCTTTCCATTTTCACCTTAATACTCCGCTTGCTGTAATGCCCTCTGAAACCTTGACAATGGCTTGACCACTGTTTTATGGAAGCCTCATCTTCCCTTGTAAGCAATGCCTCCTATTTCCCATCTGCCTGCCTCTGTGTCATCTGCCCTTGACTCACTCAAGTTTTAACTCTATGCAGAAAGGAACCCTTCTCACTCTGCATTTCTTCTACGAATCATTGCACAATGAAATCCTGGACTTTCGTATGAGTTTGCAAGTGTTGTGGTAATGTGCCACAACATTCATTAACCTTGGGACCAGATTCTGTCTTCCACAAAGCGAGCACAACAGCGTCAAGTTCATAATGTTCTTACCCACACTCCGTCTGCAATATTCATCAAACCCTTTTTAACTTGGGTGCTATCCATGTTTTGCAGTATTCGTGCTTCTTCAGCCTTCTTGCTTCCATCACGGTGATGCCAAACTCCCTCCAACTCATTTCTTGGCTTTACTTTTTTCTTCCAACCCTATCGCCAACATTCACAATGGTTCTTGCACTGAATCCTCTTCCCCTTGAACTTATTGGATGTAACATTCATTTACCCAGCCTCCTCTCCACAAAAACAACCTGACTGAGAACATCAGCTTCAGGCTTCTTACATCCACTGAAGTGCTGCTCTTCTGATTCAGCATCCGGCAACTGCCTCCCTCTCACACTTCCCACTAACTTAAGTCCATTACAGAGCAGGACTCCACCTTTCACCCTCCTACTATTTCCTGTCCCTCTCAGACTACATTCCCAATTGCCTCTCAGAAGCACATCTCACTTCCTGAGAGCCACACAGACCCAGCTTGCATAAGATCCCTCTCTGGTTTTTATTCCCCAGAGCTTAAATACCTGCCTCAACTTTCTCCGTCTTACCCCCTTAACATGTTTGTTAATTTTCATTTCCAGAGCACTGGATTTTTCCCAATTCTGCTGTTTATTTCAGCTCCTCTGCCCTGCCACTCCCTGTCTTTCCTCTGTCTAAAGCATCTTATTCACCAGCTTAGTCAGCTTCCTGTCTTTTAAAAGGACTGTATTTTGGTTTGCATTTTTATATTTGCTCTTGTCCAAAACAACTCGGGAGCATCTCCACCACAGAAAGATCAGCTTCCCACTGAAGTTCAGGCTCCTTGATTGCTCAGGCTGCTGGCAGGCCCTTCGGTCCAGGGCCGCCTCCTGGAAACAAGCCCCTGGCTCCATCGCAGGCAAACGGGGTGCGGTTCCAAGGGAGCCTCACTCCAGCATCACTTCCTCTGTTACGGCAGTGCTGAGCACGCACCGTGCTGGTATTTTCCATTCCCACAGCCCTACGACTCCTGCAACATCCAGTGCTCCCCATATCCCGATGCCACACCCAGGGCACACCGCGTGTTCCTGACATCATGCTGGAAAATGGTCACTTGAGTAGGAGGCTGGAACAACACAGTTCAGTAAAAGTCTACGGGGAGTGGAACTGGCTCTTGAAACAGAGCTGGGATATGTTAAAGAGGAGCTCCTGTGGGGAGCTATCTGGAATAACAAAAGCCGCAAAACCATACAAAAGGTGAAGTACAAAAATCCGGAAAAAAATATCAAGAACAGAGAGCAGTATTTTAAAAGAACACATCCTGTACAAGCTGAGAGAGGGAGATACCTGCTTCATGTTATCACGCGAATGAAGTCATTATACATAAATTTGGAGTCAGTTTCTGAGAAGCAAAAGACTCCTGAATGCCATTCCTCCAGGTTCACATTTACTCCCTTTTACTGACAGCAGTGTATTTCACCATTTGTCAGGCACAATGAGAACTGCAGAATGAGCATATTCAATCTACAATATATTCAGAATATGGTTTTTTGGTGAACAGTTAAAAGGCTGCAACTTCTGCTCCTTCCCCCTTTTCTACTGCCCCTGTCTCCAGAAACTCAGGATTCCCATTTGCCAGTTTTTCAGGCTTTCTGCCTGGCTATTTCTGGATTCCCGTAATAGGGAAAGGCCATTCATGGAGGGAGAAGATTACTCAGTTTGGATCCGGTGCTTCTGTGCCCTCAGTCCCAGCTTGCTGGGACTAAGGTCATACTTGAACACTGGTCTGTGTTTGGTAACACACCCTTTTTATATTCTAAACATATACACTTTACACATAAGAGTATCTTAAAAGTAGTATTTTCATATTTCCAAACACTAAGATTTAAATATTAAGCAACACTGATGCACTGTGGTTTAATCATCTCTACAAAAAGCTCCATCTTACTGAGGCAACATGCTAGTATATACTCCCTCAAATAAACATATCAGACTGTTCACCTCACCTTTGTGTGTCACATAGGCAGGAAGAGAAACAATCTAGTGTCAGGTTGCACAGAAATATATACCTAAGCTTCTTGAGCAGTATTTCCTCCTGCTACGATTGTTTTATAATCACACTGTAGCTCTGTCAGATATCCTACACAGATAACCGTTGCTGGTACACTGGTTTGATTCCTGCCTCTACAGCATTAAAAGGTTTGGGAGAACTTCTCAAATAAAAAACCCTTACAGGCATAAACCACTAAGAAGGTGAGGTTAAAAGTTTACACTTGATAATAAAAAGTCTGATGGAACAGACGGGGTTTTAGTCAATACATCCCAGCATCAGGATAATGCTGAAATAATGTTGAAACGCCCTCAGTCTATCTAGTAAACAAATTAGAAAATAACCTAGATATCATAATGGATTCTCCCCCCGCAATGCTATTTTTAGATTCTCACATCTGCCCTATATGCTTGTCCAGTAGCAACCTTGATGGACAAACACTTTTTTTTTTTTTTCCCTTTCAGGAAAACACAGGACAGATGGTGCTCAAAGTATTTCTCTCAGAGATAACAAGTTTTCCGCTTTTTATAAATTCACTCATCTTAAAACTGTGACAGCTGTGAGTTTAAAGATAAAATCAAAATGATCCAGATCTTGTTCATCTCCTTTCTCTGGGGTCCCTGAAAGGTCACACAAATATGTCTTGCTTAGAAGTTTCCCACTAAATGTGAAATGCATTTCTTTTCTAAGTTCAAACTTTGTGGTATGTTAAAAGAAGCAATTTTTTCAAAGTTGTGTCTTAGGCCTGTACGGTGAATTTGTGATCTTCTGGATCCGCTTGTATAGTGTATCAGACAGTATTTACCTCCAAGAGCTATTTATAGCAGTGATTACATTCCCCCATTCCTCCCATACTAGCATACATGGCAATGTTACCAGCCTGCATTTTCTACTTCCATGTAGTCTCTCATGTTAGATTGTACTTCTACGCCCTCCCCTGCATCCTGTTTGGCTGCAATTTCTCTTTCTCCAGCATGGCTGAGCAGGATGATGTGTGTTAGTTTAAAAGCATTCCCAAGGGCAGCGCAGTGGGGACACAGGCACATCCCAGAGTCACACCCTGATCACCTCGACATCCCCCAGCAGGTTCACAGTGCTCCTCTGACTGGCCAGAAGGCTCAAACCTCCTCCTTGCCAGTGCTTCCGCTGGATAAGCTCTCCATGTGCCATCTGCTCCTAAATCCACCACTTTCTGTTTTATGCAGTGACGTTTTGTTCGATTTTTATTACTTTGTTTCTCAAGGACATTCAATTTTAGTCACGTAAAACCACCCCTCATTCTCTGTGTTAAGGGCTTCACCTATTCTGCACCGTCTACTGATGTAATCACATTCAATCAATTATTCCAAACATTTTAGTGAAAAGACTAAGCAAGTCATTCCCAAAATGTGTTAACAACTATTGGCAGACAGAGCTATTTCACCACTCCACCTATTTCAACACCGCACAGCTACCATCTTATAAACTAATTCCTACCTAATGCACTGCTCACGCTACTAATCCCAGTCTTCCTCTGACTGTTCATCACTGCCTATACTGCAGAATGCATTACCAAAGTCTAGATTAATTATTTTAATTACATTTTCTTGCCCAAGAACAAAGCCAACCAAAGTTTTTGTTCAAGTGGGTCCATGATGTAGCATTTCAAGGTGCTGGTGGCAAGAGCAGCCCATGATTAAGGGCAGGGGGAGAAAACTCAGAGTAGCTATAACCAGTCTATTTGTAAATACTTTTTAAAGAATACAAGGCCATAAGTAAAAGCCAGCACGAATCCAAAAATACATCATAGCATCCATAATGTCAAAGCAAATTGCCCTGAAAAACAGAAGAGCAGCATTGAGAAGCAGAGCTATATCCTGACACTGCCTATGATACTCGCATCTGCAAGCAGAACAGATTAGACCCAAACTAAACTAATATTAAGAAAAAATGAATACAAATAAATAAATAAACAAACCCCACAAAAGCACCAAATATTCAGAAATCACCACTAACTATCCATCAAAATACGTACATAGAATGTAGTTCCCAAAGTCACCTACACTGGGTCTGCTCTTACTCACTGTTTTCATTAGTGACCCAGATGATGGAACAGAGACTACATTTATTAAATTGACAAACAACCAGCTTGATGGGACTGCAAATTATGTTAGAGGACAAAAAGGCAAACTGGACAAGTGGTCTGAGAAAAAAGATGACATGCAAAACACTGCACGTAGGCAAAAGTCAACAGCAGAAATACTGGATGGCTAGGGAGAAATTCCACAGAAAAAGAGAGGACAGGTTCAATTTATGGGCTATGAGCAGTATCATGTTGTAAAAACATAAACACAATACTGAGATATATAAATGTTAGTACAACCTGTGTTCTGCATTCATAAAGCCTCGGTTATAGTACTATAAAAGTGAGCAGAGTTTTGGATGTTGTTCTTCATGACAGGTATGTACAATAAAATGAGCACAGTTTTGGAAAATACCATGGATGAATACAGACTGAAGAGACTGGGAGGGGAAAACTGCTGGGTGTGTCTCCAGCCATGAAAACAGGATGCTGCAAGGAATAATTTCTTAATCTCTACTGCAGACACAACAAGTTCTAACTGCCTTAATTTAGAATAGATGATTTCAAGGTCTTTTTCAGGCTTATAATTCTACAGTATCGACAGAGTCACTCACCTCTCCCAAACAGAACAGCGTTTAGAAACACATGCCCAAATTACTGATACATTTAAGCCTGTTTTTATAATGCCATATACCTCTCTGACCAACATCACCTATTTCACGGCCTCCCTGAACAGCTACAAACCACTGATCCTTGGGGGGCTGCAATGCAAATGAGAGTCTCAAGACCTCGTGCCCTGGCTGGCAGCAAATATTCTGGCAATAATCTTGAGAGCTGTGAGATACCAGCTTTCCCTGCCTGCACTAATCCCAGCCTGCACATTCCCACCGACGGAGCCGAACAGGAAGATTTACCTGCAGACCTTGGGAAAGGTTCTGGCAGATCATCCCTGACCTGAAGGCCATGGGCTGGCCTTCCTTGTCTAGAAAATTAATTATTCGCAAAGACAGCTTTAAGGTCAGTAAAATTTATTCTCTGAAGTAGCTATATTGTAGTTTACTCCCTTTTCTTTATAATCTCCCAAACCCTTGCTTCCTTCTGCCCACACCCCTTGATGTCTTCCAAAGCTTTACATATTGTGAGGACAGACCGACAGGCTTTTAACTGCTTGTCTAATTCTTCCTTTCCCCCTCTTCATGTTGGCACTGCTTTCTCCAATCATTGGTACCACCCTGAAGGAAAGACGAGCTAAAATAGTTACAATAAGCCCTAATTCTTTACTAAGTGTGAGATGGAAATTTCTATTGGCTTAAGTATTTTACGATCCTCAAGTTCCCTCTGGTAGTAGTAAATTTCCATTCTCTTATTTTCATACATCCTATGTTTTCCTCCTAGTTATCATTTTCCTTACTGAAAAGCCAAAATTTCAAGTTTTAGTTGTGTATTATTGTTATTCTCTAACCTTCTCACCATGCAAAACCTTCTTTTTATTTGTTTTCACATAATTTTGAAGATTGAGCTCTACTTTAGAAACAAACCTGAATTAAGTTGCCCTGTCCCCTGTATCCCCTCTGACACTGCTTGCAGGGTTCCTGCATTAGTCTTACTGTACATCCTTGGGCTGACTATTCATCCATTTTGGTCTGCAGACCAGGATGACTCTCTACTGAGAATTCAGTTTTCAGACAAGCTTTACATATCTGTAACTTCAAGAAATCGTGTCCTGAGGCTCCTTACACTCGTGACCAGCTTTGCTCATTTAAATTTGCCACTAAGATTCAAACCCTAACGTTTCCAAACCAACTCCCCTGTATTTTTTTTCCCACGTATTCCAAACTGAATCAAGCCACGGTTACTAAGGGTGCAATTTTAAGTTCCCCTTGATCTGATTAGCTGTACAGTGGGAATGCCTGCATGTCTCACCACCCCCCCAGCAGGGCTCTGTCTCTCCCCTGGCAGCCTGATCCACCGGAGCTCACCCCCACCCGGCTGACTCACTTCACCGGAGTCACCTTGCTGATGTAACTCACACTTTGGCTTCGTGACTGCTCCCAGCAGCTCCGGCGGCAGGCGGAGGGAAGCCAGCCCAGCTCTCTCAGCAGCTGATAAAGCATAAAATGAAACTGAATCCCCAATCCAAAGTTATTTTCTAGAATATCCTCATTGCTTTTCAAAACGAAGTCTAAAGTAACACTGACTTCCTGCTGGTTCAGTGACTAGTTTAAGGAAGGAACTTGCCAGCAATCACATCCAGGAATACCTTGCCCCTATCGCTTCTTCTCTTATCTCTACCTGGGAAAGTAAACCACCTGATAACAAGCTGTATTTATCTAACAACACTACAAAGATCCCTATCCCTATTCGAGTTTAACCCTGGGGCCAACACAGATTCTTTGCTCCTGTCATCTTTTTCCAAAGTGATTTCGAGCCAAGCTTATTTTGGTCTGCCCTTTATACAATCAAGTATTTTTTTTTCTAGTCTACTACATAATTACTACTGCACAGCTTTTGCTTTTGTTAGGTTACTTCTGAACAGCACAAAGCATTTTAAACACCTAAGTTTTCCAGTTCCTAAGAGCATTCCACCACCCTTCAGATATTTTATATCCCAACCTCTAGGAGCAGCTTGGATTTCCATGTTTTGTTGTCCAGGCTCTCAACCTTACAGTTATTTCTTCGTAACCACATCCCATTATCCATTAACCTTTCCCTAGCTGCAATGCCTGACTATCACTCCTCAGTCTTGGAGCTCTTTTCCTTCTCAGTTGGTACTAGTCTTCTACCTACTGACACTTCTCCACACGCTGAGACACAAACAAGAGTTTAACCTAAAAGCTGAGGCCTGAACGGAGATTTCGTTGTCGGTCAAAGGCTTTTTCCTTACACCAAACTTTCCAGCCACTGTACCAGCCACCCTCTCTAAAGGCAATTTTTCCAGGTATCTGGGGGCAGAGCCTCCCTGGTAGAGTTATCCCCCAGGGCTCTCTCCTCCACGTACCACACTTCCACTTAGGATTGTCAGAGCACTCTGTCTTCTCCGGGGCTATACGCACATCTGTAATCCACTGTGGAGAAAATTCGCTGTTGTTTATCCTATCACGAAGGCTAATGATGGAGTCTCTCCTTCCCACTCCCACTCAAACCCCTTCAGGATATTTCTCAGCTTTCTCATTCTTATCTTCCCATTCAGCAACATCAAAAGTCCCACCAAGAAATCTGCAGCAACCCTCCCTTAGTTCTTGGATCTGGTTTAAGTTCCAGATTCATTGCCTGTTGCATCTTGAGCCTTTCAGCATTTCTGGCTTTTTCTCCTCTTCACTTTTGAACTGTATTAGTAATTTTGTGCGTACTATATTTAGTCATCTTTATTAAATCTGCCATTTTTCAAGTTTCCTCCACTGTTCCCTTGATTATTAACTCTCATCTGTTTCAAGTCCTTGCCTTTAAAAAGGACACACACACAAAACTCCCTTGATACACTCACCAGTTACAGAGAAACTACTTATTAGCTGCTTGACTTCTGAAACCTTTTGTTTAAAGGAATTTCAACCCTTCATTTAGATCAGCTGTGGGTAGCAGCAGAAACCATCACATACTCAAGTTCAAATGCTGTCCATAAATTACATTCATATCAAATCAAACACTAGTCACTGATCCTCAAGAAACAAGATTTGCTTTCCAACCCCTTGGGAAAGGGTCCTATGCTGGCTTTGCTGATCTCTACTGAAAGCCCAATGCTATATAACAAACTGGATGTGTCAAAGATGTCTGCTCTGGTTATTCCCATGGAAGTCTATCCAAATTTGGCACAGTTAGAGGCCAAAAAAAATATGAGAGTTCACAGACATTCGAGTGAGAAATGCTTGCAAAGCAAGGAGCTGTTTCCTTTCCTGGCAATCACTGTTCCTGACTATTGAGGGTTGTGGCCTCAGAGATGAGAACAGAAAAGTGTTCCCCACTGCTGGCACCCACCACTGAAGAAAAAGGGAGATGTAAAGGGAGGAGAAGGCACAGGGGGCAGGAAAAGAACCACCAGAAGGGCAAGAAAGAGCAAACAGGTGAAACAGCCGGCAGTGGATTAACAAGAACAGAAAGCTCTCTGTATTACCCACAGACACCCCCTCTGGTACCTGGAAACACACCTGAACACCCCAGGCAACAGTCCTCTGCTTTCTACCAAGAAGCAGAAATCACCCAGGCCCTGTCCCCCCCACCCTGTTCTGCTCGACACCTTCCTGCCTTCTGTGCCCCTTTCTGAGTACTTCTGCCACTTGCAAGGTACTACAGCATGTGCATGTGGGGATGAGGAACACTGCCCACTTTTTGCCTTTCAGCTGAGTAAAGCTCTTGTAATTGAAATTTTTTTATAATTCTCAATGTTCAATTTTTTTGTGTAACATTATTTCAATTTACTATTTAAATTCCCCCTTTTTTTTTTTTTGGCTCAACAAGCCAGGCATAACTGATACAAAACTATCAACAAATCAGATAACAGCTTTAAATCTAGAACCACTCAAAAGTTTGGATTTTGTTTTTTACTCCTATTTAAGATATCCTCACGCTGTGCTTATTCAAGATATAAAGCAAGCAATGGATGCGAGTTTAAAAACGAAGCCTCCCTTTGGTCTTTATATTCTCATATCTGTAAAATGTTTTTAAGAACTTTACTCCCTTCCCCTCCCCCAAAGTAACAAGAACAAGCTTTACATTAGGTAGGAACTCCTGGCAGGTCTTTATTTTTCTCTGAAAGAGAGCTATTTCAGACCAAGACCCCCAAATGGAGCTGGACAATAGGGCAAGCACTAAATCTTTAGGACACTTCCCCCAATCCCCCACCCATTTCGTAGTGCTGTAACACTGTACAGTGAATTACTTCAGGAGAATCTATAACGTGAATGACCCATTTCTGGTCCAAAATCCCAGCTGTGAATCACATCGCCATTTGGCCTATAAAAAGCAGAAACCATCACCTTTTCTGCACCCCGCCACTCCCCCCACTCCCCAACCTGTTCTGGCACATAAAAAAAGAACTGGGATGTTTTCCAGTGAATATAAAAGCTAAGAACTTTTTGAGAAAGAAGAACAGTTACTTTTAGAACTACATCCCCTTCTGAAAAGAATCACTCTGGCATACCTGCATACAAAATTAGCATTTCTCTCTCCCGGTCATTTTTCAGTCTTTGTAAGGGTGCTACACCTGACTTTCTCTGTAAGACTGCTAATCCTGAAAATAAAGGGGATAAGGAAAAATACATCCATGGATTTGAGTTTATTTCAGTAAAGATGCTTTCCATTAAGTGGCTCTAATGACAGAAGAAAATACATATCCTGTTTAGGGAGATAGACCAGAGATGTTCCAGCTGTGGAAGACCTCTCCAACCAACTTTGTAAACCGATGTTTGTAAGAATTGTGCCTTCCCCTCCACACTGGCAGCCTTTTCTCTGCCTTCAAGCTAAAAGGTGATTTAAGTAACATATCAATGGACTTCAGCAATAAACACCTCATCACTGTAATAAAAAAGAACTGGACTGCTAGTTGTCACAGCAGAATCTAAATTAGGTTTCTATATTTAGAGGTACCACCTTTCTTTTGAGGATAGTAATGTGCTTCAGTTGAAGGGCAAAAGAACTCATACAAAGTCGGTGCAGAAGCTCCTGAACATGACTGTAAGTGGCAAAAGACTGAAATCAAAGAAATTCATACGTAACAATGATGAGCATCAAATGTAATTATAACATCAACATTAACACTAATTTGTGAAAGTTGGGAGGCCTATGAAATTGGAAAGTGAAGTTTAACTAGCTAAGTTCTAGATCTTTAAAGAAATTAAAAGGACAAAGCTATTAATTCCATTATCAGCTTTTTATTTATGATCTTTCAAACAGAAATTAATTAAAACATTGTAATGACACCAGATATTTGTCATAGTAGTAGTGTTGTAGTTATTAAGGTCTAAGGCTGAAGATTGACACTTCTATTTCAGAACTGAAGAAGAACTTGCATTATTAAAGACTAACCATTCAATTCCTTCTGTATCTGTCAATCCAACGAAGTATATTAGCTATTCTAAAAGCCTCACCCCACCTATTACTACCCAAAAATACTGAGGGCTTTCCTTCCAATGCATTTTTCCACCCACTGAACTCTTCTGCTTGAGTTATTCCTTTACTTTTGGCCACTGACACAGACTTTAGTAAAGCTGATCCTCTGTCAGTGAAACACACTATTTTAAAGTAGACTCTAGATGTGGAAGTTACTCCTACTGCATTTTTGCCTGTCATTCTGTCTCATTTTCTTTGTCACTGAAATGTTCCCAGTCTGAACTTAATAAAAATAGTCAAGGTGACCCAAAACATCCAGTAACTCCAGATGTTCCATTCCAAATACAACCAATTTTTTTTGCATTCCAGTTTTAACCAGACACCAGATCCTCTAGGGCAGATAAGTAGGAAAAAAAAAATGCAATTGCAAGCTGCAGGAGTCAAAAACCTGTACCACATAAAGCTTGATGGACTTCATATTAGACACTGCTTTGGTTTATATCACTGGTATGCAGCAGGAGGAGAAAAACAGGATTAATGCAAAAGACACAGGACTTGAACATAATTAATTAAGCTAGAAAAACATAATTGCAGTGGCATACAGGAGACATGTAACCTTACCATTCAGCCACAGAGCCACATCGGGGAACTGACCTGTTACCCAAGTGCCTTAACACTTAGCAGAACATCAGCAAGTTGCTGGAATACTTGTCTGCCTCCCTGCCAACTCCCATTTCAGCATACCTTCCTTCAGACATGATCACTTCACAAAAAAACTGAAACACATCCTTTTTGTTGTCCGGTCCGGTAACACCTTGCAGTTCTACTTCTCACATGCAAAAATTTATGACTTGTTTTCAGAAGAGTGACGCTGTCTGTAACGCACAGACATCCCACTGGGCTCTAGACTGTAGTAGTTTTAATAACATAATATGCATATTTTACTGGAGTTGTCATTCCGCTGCACACAGCAGGTACCACAGGCCACTTGCACTGTAGCTGTGAGAGTGTAATGAACGACCTTTTCTCCTCCCCAATATTTCCAAAACCAGCTCTCATTCAGAAGGAAGATGCTCCATGCAAAAGGCTGACACTTACAAATGCTTTCTAAGACATACAGCTCAGATAAATATATTTGAATGTATTTTGCCTATTACTTCAGGAATTAAAAAGCACGGGCAAGAATTGAATTTCAGCTTGCTGATAAGCGAGTTCAATATAGAGATCATTCAGAGCATTAAGTGCAAAAAAAGCCATTTGAGCATTTACTCTCGAGCTTCCCTCCGTGCCCCTGGGATGGCCTGGGGTGGGGAGTATTCCTGAACATCTAAACAGTCCAGATTCCTTCCGGCTTTATATATCAGCAAAGAGATACCTCCTAACATATTAAACAATTTCAGTCTGTGTCCTGAGTGTTTACCGACCTGTTGTCAGCTTTTGTGGCTGTTGCCCATGCAGGCAGTGGAGGATGGGAATGCCAGCTTTGAAAAGGGAAGCCCAGTTTCAAGATCCTCGTCCATCCACTTCAGAGCAGTTTCTGTTACTCCTCACTCTGACCTAGGAACACGAACTCCCTCTCCTGCCTCCCATGTCAAATCTCCTTTGGTTATTAATTTAAATGAACTCGGTTGGAAATCAAAGCTACTTCCACCTCCACCATATTATTACAGCTGACTGCAATTACTGATTAGAACAATGAGTATTATTTTCCATGGCACAAAGTACTGGATTTTAGAGGGTATCAGCCATCAACTCTGAAGTCTGAACAATTTTCAGTGAAGGGCAACATTTAATCCAGAGAAAACAGATTTTTATACCAAGTTCTGCAAAAGGATTTCCCATGGGCAGTCTGTTTTGACAACAGTTACCACACTGGGACATGTGAAATGACTATAGTTTCCCACACTAAAAGATGACCATCAGTTTCAGAAGCATTCATGTTTGTTAACTAAATGCTCATATTTACAAAGAAAAGGGGTGAAATGGGATGAATTAAAACTTACTAAACTAATGATTAGGGTTTGGGTTTTTTATAAATTTATCCCATAACATGTTTTCTTCTAGGTACCAAGTTACAGTGAATACTAACTTTTCAGTGCTTAAAGTAAGAAAGAACTATGCAGAAAATCCATGTACTTTGTAAAATAAAAGGCCCAACTGTGTTATAGTGTCAACTTATCCAGATAAAACTCATGAATGCGAATGAGGAGCTTCCCTCCCCCCTCCCAACAGATTAAGAAAAAAAGATAGGTTACATTAAAAAAAACTTTCAGGAGATAATCTTGACCTTATTACAAAGCCAGGAAGTCCTGGGCTAGGCTGGTAAGCAACTGCACCCTTCTTTTTCCTACCAGAAGTTTGCTGCTGGACTGGTGCTGGCAGGGCTCGCTGAGAAGTCATGGGTTTTGGCATTTACTCTTTCATTGCAGTACACGGTTCCTCTTGTAACTTCTCAGAAGCAGCAAGCACATGTCCATGCATTTGTTACATTCACCCCACGTTTCAGGACTCTATTTCCAAACGTGAGGTGGGTTTTGTTTTTTCATAATTATTAAAAGGCGATAAAAAAAGATTCCGTCTTCCTCAAAAGTGCAGCTGGTGAGGCAGCAAACCCAAGCCCTACCTGCACGTTACCATGTGTTCTGAGCAACCTCTTCCATTCCCACAGAGTTAATCAGCCCAGCTGAGAAACCTCAAACATGAGAACTGCTCTGACTGACAAAAGCAACCCGGGGTGGGGCTGACGAAAAGCAGCATTTAAGCACAGGTCTCAACATGCGGAGTTGCTATCACAACATCCACACTACTGTCAGAAAACACAAGGCACGCCAGGTGGATGTTCACCCACTATACCTGTGAAATTCCAGGTGCTTGGTACAGCTTATCCCGTGTGCTGATCCCAGTGTGTGCACGCTGCGGTGGCCTGCAGATCCTCACAGGAATCGTACAGCCTTGGCTTCTGGCACAGGACACAGCTTGGGGCTCGCCTCAAGAGCTCTATATCATCTCTGGCTTTGCACCTTGTACCCACCGGAGATGGTGAAAATGTGTTGCCCTCCACCATAACATTTCAGTAAAATGTTAACCAGCAAAAACGTGGTACATTTGAGTGTTTAAGTGAAGAGTGTTTAGGTGCAGAGGCAAGACTGAGGTGCTCTGCAGCACTTCTAATGTAATCCTTCAACACGGGTGCTCAGACTGGCATGGGGAGTTCTGCAGTATCAAAGTACCCTGTCTCAGTTTATACCTTACAGCCAAAGTCTTCAAAATGACATAAAAGTTTAATCCATATTCCTGTCATTCAAGAACATTCAGGTGGGTAGGGGAAGACAGAAGAAGACTGCCAACAAGTGTATCTGGAGAGATCACAGGCTACCATTCCCTAAAACCTTACAAAAGAGATTGCAACAGTGTCACGTACTACCCTGAATTTTTTATTGTTTTGCAAAATTAAAAATCGTTTCCTTGTATTAATTCTCTGAGTACTTGAGCTTTCTCTTTGTTGCAGCTCCTGCAGTGATGAGGTTAGCTGACACCTCCCTCACCTGCAAGCCCCACTACCTCTTGTGCTTTTTCTGATGATTGCAGGCCTGTTAACTGGGACTGGTGGCAGGAAGTTGTCTTGAAGTAGCTCCATTTCTCTCTTCAAGGCACAGAGAGTAGCACTGGGTAATTGTACATTCAAAGCAAAGACTCTTCCATATGAAGTGCACACAACTGCGTGTTCAAGGCCATCAGGGAGCTGATGAAGCACCAGTTTTACCTCTGCCTCGCAGCCATGCCCTCAACATGAGCTGAGATGCAACAACTTCGAAGCTAAACCTCAGTAACGGCTTCATTGTTTGGGTTTGTTGGTTGTTTTTTTTCTTGCATAGACTAATTCAGGCTAGACAAGTTACCTTCTATTTCCAAAGCCCCAGATAAACCATATCCAAACACAGGGATTACGTGGGTTTTCTACCAAACCCACGAAAATCACAAACTGAAAACTACGGATTATTTTGTCTTGCTGTCTGGGTGTGTTTTTTCCTGGTCAGGCACTAACTGGTCATAAAAGATCTGGATGAAACTCTTATTTATCAGAAAGCCACTCTCAGATACATGCTCTGAAGTCTTAGGTATGAAATACTTTAGGCTGACAAACACCCATGGCCTTGCTTGGCAGTTAATGCTATGGAATTAAAGCTGGGATGGCCCTGAGGGGGCTGGGAGAGCAATGGGAATTTACAACTCAGGCAGCTGCTGAAACAATGCTAATTGACTTCTGATGCTGGAAAGGGGAAGGAAGGAAAACAGGGAAGGCCCAGAAATTTAACTTTACAGCTTCACTACTTCATGCTGTTAACACTGCCTGTCCTGTCTTCATTGAGGAAGATGAAATCACTGCAAAGAACTGTTCATTCTAATGCAGGGATGCAAGAGAACATAAAGAGAAACCTCCAAGAGGGCAGAAAGAGCCTTGAAAAAGGCATATCAAAATGGAACAGCATCATTCCCTCTCTGACCACACATATAGCTCCCTAAACCACATCAAAGGATGCCACAAAGAAAATAAAAAAAATCAAAAACCTAAAAAGGAAATGAGGAATAAAGAAGCTAACTGACAAAACGTTCTCCAAGAGGTGGCTCACAGCAGACAAAAGTGGTAACCACTGTTATTCCCATCTCCTCCCTCACAACAAAATGAGCACGGATACTGGGTCAGACGAGGTCACTACCTGGTTTCAGCAATTCCCACACACACAGTTCCCCTCCTCAACCCCGAAAGGGACACACGGAATGATCTGGCAGTGCTGGCAAACAAACAGGGGTTCACAGACTGACTTCCTGCACCAGAGTTCGCATCCCATTTCGATGTCATGTCCCCTCCCCGAGCCAGTGTAATCACTGGCCACATCCATGTACATCATTCCCCACTCCAGCACAGCCTTCAGCTGCAAGGGCAACGTGGCAATAACTTTGTCATCCCCTTCTGTTGATAAAGCACATTTTTTTCCTTGTTGTGAACCTGCTGTTCCAGTGTTTCACTGGACGTCCACTGGTACTTGCAGGCAATAATTTTCTACCTCGACAGCATCCATGGCCACACAAAAGTCTGCCCCCACCATCAGCCACATTCCAGGCCCGTTTAAGACTTCTGACAAGAATATTTTCCTCTGATCCTCTTTACTTGAGCTAAACTGACTGCATTTGCTATGCCAGGTAGACATGCACTGTTAGTTTTGACTGTGACATAATTTGGGGGTTTGCTTCGTCCTCAACACTTCGTGTTTCCCCACTGCTTGCTGCTATTCAGCTAATCTTTAGAGCGAAAGCCAAGCTGGAAACAGAAGCCATAGTTAAGGTTAGCTGAGGACATGTAACCACTAACCTGCTCTTTAAAATGATGCTAAAATGCTTGGTAAACAATCAAATGTGCATTTAGACAATTATTTTAGAGGGCTAGTCATATTCGGTTATCAAAATATATTTAAATGCCACTGATGCATTTCTGAACGAAAGAACTTCACCGAGAGGCTTGAATAAAGGTGGCGAGTTTGACAGAGTAATTTCTTTGTAACGCGGAATTCCAAGTTCATAAAAATTTGAAATCAGAAATAAAGTTATTTCAGATTAGCAGCTGATCTACCAGAACACTGTGTTTCCACTGCCGCCTGACACCGTCAACACTTTTATGAAATAAATATCTGCCTCACTTGGCAGATGGGAACAAGCCAAAAATAACAAAACATTTTAAATTGATAGTTTTACTCCAGGGTCCTGAAACCAGCCTGCATTTGTAAAAACTCATATTATTTGAGAAAGACAACTGTAGTAATGGTTTTGATTCCCTTGTTACCATCATCATTCAAGAAGATGGCTGAGATGAACACTTTCAGCGCATTTATTTTATGCATCTCAGATAAACTGAAATATTTTTTGCCATACAAAAACTCGACTTTAATTTGCTGTAAAATCTTCATGGTCTTACAAACAAACAATTAGGAAAAAAAGTTTAGCAAAACAAGGCTTACAGGGAGAGAGAATATCAAAAGATGAAACTAGAAAAAGAAAGTAGACCAAACCGATAATTTACAGGGAAATCTGCGAGCACACAGTACCTTTAGGCCATCAGAAACCCATACCTCTTACCAGAGAAAGTCATGCTTTTTCCATTTCCATTACTTTATTTCCCAAAGTCTTTGTGGGTTGATAAATCTCACCCTGGTGTCCTGCACAAACACCAAAACTGCATTTTCAATCATTGCCTTGGGTGAACTTTGCTTGAAAATATTTCCTGAGGCTTTTCAAGAGGATGTTTGCCAACAAAGCAGCTTGTAAAAATGCAGACTGAGCAAAAGAAAGATATACTGGTATTATTTTCAAGATCATACAAAAGTCCCCTACACACCTCAGCCAAGGAAGAAAAAATTTTCCTTTACGTTTCCTGAACATTTCAAGACAGCATTTCAAGGGTTCTAGCTGCAAGAGGGCATTCTTAATGGCAACAGCATCCCATCCAGTATCTATCAACAAGTCCCTTTTGGATCAGAAAGGGAATCACAGGTACTGTAGTTTATTCTCCCACAATGGCTTTCAATATAAATAACAATACTTTTTCTTTTCAGAGTGGAAAAACATCCTTGAGCTCTGTGCTACACCGGCTTAAAAACAATTAAAAAAAAAAACCAAAACAACTGACCTGCTTTCAATTTCATCTGAACACACAGCATTATTGATATCAAGTTTTATAAAGGAGAAAAACACAGTATAGCCATCTTCATAATTAATGCTTTTTAACCAGAAAACTATTTTGGGCATTGGAAAGTAGAGCAGAAATTATATTTGAGGAGTACTAGGAATAAGCCTTATATAACTCCTGACCTAAAGTAAACATTAAAAAAGTGATGCCTGTATTAAAAAAGATAACTGATCGCTTCTATTTTTACAGCACCAGTGATGGAACGGAAGAATTCCATCCCTGATTAACATTTAATATACCATGCATCAAAATACTATCTGCAAAAATATAGTAAAAATCCATCCTCTGAATATTTTAATGTATTTAAAGTACTTTTATGCAGCACAACTGTGAGACACTCTAAATTCTATGATATGTGAAATAACTTGATCAACTATGTCTCAGCTACATTATTGAATTACACCTCATATAATGCTCTCTGTCATATTCCACCATGGTATTTTGGAGAACTCCACAGAAATGTTCTTTTTTATCTGCCTTTTACCCTGCCTAGCCATAAAAGTGAACTTTTCAGTTTTTGGAAATTAGCATGTTCTGGACAATTCCCAGCACTATGTGCAGGATAATGAATAAAGATATATCATCTGCATGATTTAAAATTTAAAAATACTCCAAAGTTTGAGAATTATGGAGAATGCACAGTGAATCAGTGGGCCCCAGGTAAGGACCATCTCACTGTGTGGAAGAAAAACCAGGGGATCATCTCCAGGTTGGATTTTGAGACAACACTAAGAGTATCAGGTATAGATACAGTCATCCTTTCATTACATATGCATCCTTAATGATCATTTTATTCAGTTAAAATGAAACGAAATTCTAAAGTTCAGGAACAGAGAACTGCAAGTTTCCACAGCCCGTTTAAACCTCCAGCCGCATCCAGACATACGAAAACAAAATGTTTTTCCAGTTTTTCCACGGCTGACTTTGCAACCCGAGTAATGGTTTTAAAAGTACAAGCTGTTTGGTCTGTGATCTCCTAAACTCAAAATGGAAGCTGACACTACAGAAAGTGCACCATGTGGAAGCACACTGACCCCCACAGAGCTCACCAGTCCGAGTGGAACTTCTGTATTTCGCTCACTGACCAAACGAAGCGAATGAAAGAGCAGCAGGCAAAGGGGGGCCCCTGCCTGGAACTGCATGTACTCGCCTACTCTACCACAGCCTCTCTTCTGAAACAAAATGAGCGCCCGGGATGAGGATCTTCAGCTTCCACAGCTGACTCCCCAGTGCTGCGCGGCTCAGAGCTCCGCTGCTCCCAGTGACTGGCGCAGCAGGATCCTGGCGGGCTGCCACCCCACCCAAACCCACAGGACCTTGCTCAAAACCAGCCTACGTCGTCAGATGCCTTCTGAGCTCAGGAGCCTGAAAACCTGTGCTGCAAGGCAACCACAGAGGCTGCAACAGTTTTTAACAGAAGACTGTTCAGACCAGTCCCTAGAAGGAGATAAAAGACTATGAAAATGAGTGTCATAATTATCTGGTAGACAAGCTTTTGTACTCAGGATTCACAGGTTTTATTTTTAGTTCTGAAAGGAAGTAGGCTTTTTATGGTCAATCCCAGTTGGCCTCTTTCTGCTTTCACTGCTCTCACCACCTCAGCAAGAGGAATTACAGTACTTCTCGCTTCAGCTGCTCATCAGCTTTGCTGCAATGGTTCTGTGAAACAGGGATGAACTGGTACTCACACTGTTACTCACACATTTGTACAGGAGAGGTGGCTGCAACCAGAGGTAATTTCATAATTCATTTCATACTGATGCTTTTTACAAAACCCTGGCCTTATGTTTAATGAACGACCTACTGAGCTCAAGCAGTGAATTCACGCACAGTATTAGGGATCTATCAGCCAGATTTGTTTTTATATAAAGGAAGTTATATAGAAATAGAATAGGCACATTAAGGAAATCTTTCCACCTGCAGACCCTCAATACCCAGAAATCTTACTTAAGATTATACCATTCCCCCTCCCCATATAATAATCAGAAGCCGCCTTCTTTTCAAGCAACCGCACTTCATTTTTTGATTTTAAGTGATCTTCCTACAGTCAGAGGTTTGTGCCAGGGCCTCCTGTCCCCCTGCAGAGCAGTGATCAGTGGAGAGGCTCTGCTGTGACTCACTGTACCCTCAAATAACCTCCAGACTGTTCCGACCAGAGCTGCAGCAGAACACGGTGGCTGCTGACTCAAACAGATGCAACACGGCCTCGTTCCCTCGCGGAGCACGGTGCCTTCTCTGTGCCATTAAATATGATTCATACACAGCACATTGCCAAAATCAAAAGAACAGATCAACATTAGCAGACAGTAAATTCTAAGTCTGCTCTTCTTTGAATATTGCATGCAAATAGCCGAGGATAACTCTGCATATAGCAACTTGCCCTTCAACCTCGGTAAGGATGTTACAAATTTGCCACCCTCGGTACAAACACACAGTCGGTTTAACCATATAAGCACCCAAAAGAAACATCTGAGATGCCTGACACCAGAGTCAGGGAAATATATGCCAGTGTTTTGCATCAATTGGTCGTTAATTAGCAGATTGTGGTGGAAGCACTGACATCAAAAGTCGTCAAAACCACGTCCAAAAAACACCTTCGGATTTCTTAGAACCTAACATACAACTGTACCTCTCAGAGAAGAAGCCAGTGCCTTTGGAAGAAAGGAGGACATATGACAGAAGAGCTTTTGAGCAATGCTGTCAGACAGCATGGCACGAAGAAGTTCCTGTCTTGACAAAAAAGTGCAGAGAGAGACAGACTTGGCTAATAATCCCATCCTTTTCAACCAGACAGGATGTGGTTGTACAATAAAGAGACACTACTGACTCCATTAACCTACAGTGCTGGAAACAAGTCATGAAAAATGTATTAATTTCCACTGCTCATTACCACCCCCTAAATAGCTGCTACAGGCTTACCTATCACCTGCACTATTTTTCAAGAGAATACTGTAGTCCAGAGAGAACTCCATTTCCTAACTCAATATATTTTTTTCTTCAAGAAAGAGCAAATCCGTGAGTAACTGCTGATATATTTATGTATGATGAATCAAGTCCCTTCCTACGGCACAATGCAGGCTCTCAAACTAGAAGAATCGACCTTGCTGTCTAGACTTCAAAGGTTTCACTAGAAAGGAGTTTAACTTTCAGTTTTCAGTGATGTAAGTTGTGGGGGGAGTGTCTGGAAAAGCAATAAATAACCAGGCCAGAAAATGTATTTTGAGATCGTTATTAATAAGGAGATCAGCAAATAATTGTGTGTGGCTACAGCAATTTTCTCCAGTGATACTTGAGATCCATACCATAACCCATGAATATAAATTCAGAACTCATTTTTTCACAAAAACTCAGTCATCATTAAAGGATGATGTCACCTATATGACCAAAACATATAGGTCTTTAGCACTCCGTGACTTGCTAAACAGAAATATCCATTTATTTACATATCTATCTTGTGGGGTTTTTTTAATCCCTTTCCCCAACCTGGCCTCCATAAATTTGTGTTAAGTCATCACGCTGTTTTGGCATTTATCTCACTGAGCCTTTTCCTGCCTCTTTCTGTTTCTACAATTAATAAGAACTTTGCAAATTAGGACAGCCTGCATACTGTAATAAAGATCTATTTACAAAGTTTTTGCCACTAAAAACACAAACTGTCCGTATTTAACCTTCATAATGCGTTTCTAAGAGTCACGCTCTTTAAGAAACTTATTCCCCTCCCATCCAAATAACGATCCTTTCTCTCTCAAACTGAAGATAAGAGGCTTTAACACCGTGTTCAGTGTCACAGGAGCAGGACAGGCTTTGTGGTAATACTCCAGCTCTGAGAAGCTCCAGGGAACGCTCCTCTTGGAGACTCTATTCATTCCTGTGACGCGGCAGAGCGCAGCACGTCGGGGATTGCACCACCAGTCCGGAACGGGATTTTGTGAGGAGTCAGCTCCCATGCTGGCATACCTGAGAGCATCACAGCACAGCCGTGACTCCCAGCCAGGCAGAGCCTCTGCCAGCCTCTCCAGCTGCACGGGGACAGCGAGACAGACGGGAGAGTTGTTCAACCAGCCACAGCCCACTTCTTTCACTGAGGGCCCTCCAGCACCTTCCTCAGCAGCCAGACAAAGCTGAAGGCACAGCAGCAGACATAGGAAAGGGCTGCTTCTCAGCCACGGAGACTGCACCCTGGTCAGGTGACTGAACACGAGCTCTCTCATCCAAATGTGCCCTTCATCATTTCAAAGAAGCGTTTTCTGGCGGCAGCTGCATACTGTGTGTCCTGTGAACTGCCGTGACTGACCGTGTACGGACACTGCTGGAACGTGGCATTCGCAAAACAACTCCGAGACTGAACAACTCAAACATCCTGCCCTCTGAGGCAAACCAAGCCTGCGTAAGGGAGAGCCTCTCCCGTACTCCACAGAAACCACAAAGCTCTGGGTCCACGGTCCTTGCACTGACTCACAGGGAAAGCACAGCTGTAAGAGGAGCACACACCCTACGGCAGGAAGCAGGTACCAGCACCACGGAATTCACAGCTGAACAGCACAAGAGGGGACGGAGGATCCAGGACAACGAATAAACACCAAACAGCTCTCAGGAATTGTAAAGCGAATAAGAGAAAAGGAACAAAGGGCGCATTGATATCTTGTGTCTACATTTGTGTATTTTTTTTTTTCTAGATCATTATGGTTTCAAGTTTCTTTACAAAATTAAGATTACTGAAGCCGAATTCTCAGCAGACCATGGAACCAGAGCTCCCACAGAGGGAGTGCTTTGAGAAGGGAAGTATGAAACTAGTGAGGAATCTTTAAGGAGAGGAGTTCTAAGGAGCCCTGGTTTTAAGACAAAGCTCTAGCAATCAGGACGTGGCAGAGGACAAGGTGTCTGTGCTCTGAGCCCTGGACCTGACCTCAAAGAGCGTGTTCTGCACACTGCCCTGGCAAACCACACTACGGGATGCAGAAGTGTGGTCCAGAGGACTTTTTATCTGTTATGACCACAGGAAGAAACTCATCACAAGGTTGTTATATACATCTGTGCATTTCCTAAGAAATCTGGTTAGCCTTGTCTAAAACCACTTAAGAAGAGCTGCATGGCTGAGAATGAAAACCTTTCTCTGCATTATGTGGAGAATCATCTCCAGTCTGGCCAAGATGATGCCCTTACGGTCATCCGTCTTGTTAAATGAATCCTTGCACAAGACCTGGCTAAAATGAGGAAGAGAACAGGGGATGAAGAGGAAAATGGAGCTGAACAGTGTAACCCTTCAACATCATGTGCCTGAAGTGAGGAATTCGTAGGCATCACAGAAGAGGGGATCAGTGATCCCTCAAACCTGAATGAAATTGGGAAAAATTTGTGAAACGATATCAGTGCTATGCCTGTGACCATCACCCCAGTCCCTCAGTCTTTGTTATGCAGAAGTAGTGGGGGGGGGAGAGAAGTTCCTGCTTTGAGTTCTTCCCAGAGCTCAGATGAAAGCTACACATCACTGGTAAGCCGGGACTCTGCATAAACAAACATATATACTACTTTCAGTAGTCACTCCTCTATTCAACACATCACCTGGAATCCTCTCCTGTTCTTCCCCCCAAGAATGGCAAAAATGACAGCATGAAAACAACATCACAAGGAAGCAAAAGGAAAAACCTACTGGACTTTATCCTGTTCTGTTCTGATCTGCAGTCTTCTGTGGCAGCAACAATCCTCCTTCCAAAACAGAGACAAGCGCTACCAGCAGATATTCTCCAATCCTATTTATCTCAGCAAGCAGCATCTGTGTGCTCTGGTGAAAGAGCAAAATCATTTGAACCACCTTCAGAGAAAAGAACAGGGAGAACAAACACTCCCCCTTTTGACACCAGTGAGCTCCTGCAACGGTTCTCTGGATTTGGAAGATGACGACCTTATATTCTGGCAGTGACTTACCTGAGATAGTTGTGGTTTAGTTTATACCTCATTACGGCTACTGGTGGGCAAAGAGTGAACCAGCAACTGCTGGAGACTGAGTCTGATGTGTTACAGATTCAATCTAGACAAAATAAGCTGATGCAGAAACGGATGAAAAAAATCACAACAAGCTGAAGAAATGGTATATAGCACAAGTACACAGGATTATTTCCCCTATTCCCCTCACAGCCAAGGTATTTTAATCTTTGCTGATGAATTCCCAAATCCCTTCTTTCCCCTGTCAGCAGCCTCCATCCCAACACAAGCCCCTCAGACAGCTCTAGAAGCACCACCACTGCTTGTACTGATATCAAATAGCAGCAGAAAACTAAACCAGGCTCCAGTCACAGCCTGGAACCGAACAGCAGCAGTTCAGGTAGAGAATTCTACTGCTTTCACACCTCTCCTGTTACTGATGCTATCTCCTTTCAAACAGTGAGGTACAACCTCCTATCAAAACACTGCAGCACATTCTGGAGGCAAAGGAAGAAGTGACTGAATCCTTTTTCAGGGGAGCAGCAGTTCCAGTAGAAAAATGAGGAATTACAGAACAACATACAGCCAAATTTTTGCATGACTGCTAAAACCTTATCAAAATTGGAAATCAGACAAATTGAGGAGGGGAAGTCTTCTTCACTATCTATATCTATGCTTACAGATCACGACCTCACTCACCTCCTCTCACAAAACTACACAAGAGGATGACTCCTCGATAATAAAATTGTAATTCCAGCCTTCATGGTTGAAAGTTGAGCCTAGAACTACGAACAGGCTGCAAATCATTGCTTGCATGAATCTGGAAAAATTAATCAGGTCTGTGAACTGCCCTGTTAATCTCAAAGCAGAGAACCGCTGAGTCCATGTCCATGTGGCAGAAACTCTGGCCTTTCTCCACATACAGTGAGAGGATGGAATTTTTGCTAATGAATTTCATCACTTGGTCAGGGTCAGCAACTACATTATTTCCCCCCACTCCACAAGTGCTCCCACTTGCAAGCTCGTTCCCTCAGAGGGTGACTAATGTGCGGGACAGTTCAATGAGCAGTAAAACAAAGAACAAAGAGAGCACAGGTTTTGTCTGAGTGGCAGAAGAGACAGAAATATGGTCTGGTGAACTCAAAGTCAGTGAGGAAGGGGGAGGGTGTCGGGAGATTCAGTGAAGGTGGACCAAGGCTACAGACTCTGACAGGGGACACCCAAAACACTGAATTAAAAAAAACAAAACCAAAAACAAAACAAACAACTCCGTGCGTAACGAATGACTTGAAGAGCAGGATAAAACCAATAGCCAAGAATTCCAACAGTTGAAAACCTACAGGACTGGAAATCACTTTAGAGATGTATTTTTTAAACTTCTTATTTTCCCTACTCTGATGGGAAGTGTGTTTGAACACAATACTGCTTTTTAAAAAACCTCCAATCTGATCAGCCTTACTTATTACAGTTAATTTGTGGGTAGTTCATACCCACAGTCTCATGTCTACCTTGGAAAGGGAAAATAAGACTCAGTTTCTGACAAACAAAAATCACTGCTTTTACATGCATACGTGATTACCAATACTCTTTGGCTCCTCACAGTTTTGGATCATGGTTGAAAACAGAATTACAAGAGCACAGCGAGGATCTGCTTTGGCCTAATGGCTTATTTTCCATAAGAAATTTGATATAAACAGTTACTGGGTTTTCTCCATTTACTTTTTATAGTCAAAATGTTGTTGCTGGCCAACATAACAGTATTCAGAATTTACTGTGTTTTATAAATCTTGCAATGACTTTCCTGTTATCTCCCATCTTCATCTCTCATTTATGAAAATAAACAGATCTTTCAGTTCTTTTCAAAGAGAAACTCTAAAGGAAACTAACAAAAATCTGGATTACATTAGTTGAAAGAGTTATACTGAAACTGTACCAAGAAGGCAAACTGCAGCTAGAGTCCTTAAAGTCACAATGTATATGCTAAGCCCCTGGTCAACACCAGTGAAAAAGGTCCATGTTTTGTTAAAGAAAAGCATTTCCCCAAAAAATAATAACTAGCTATTGTCTACTTTTCATAGTGTCACAGTGCCAAAAACATCCACAGCCCAGTAATGGATCTGTACTTTCTTTATGTAGTTAAATTACATGGATTAAAAAACCCATCGGTGTCTCAGTGTAAAACACATCTACTAAAACGCATGTTAAAATACCAGTAATGTATTAAAGGGATTGTTTAGAATCCTGTCAAACCAGGGCAAAGGCCAGTCTGTCTCCCCTGCTACCCAAAATTTGATCAAAATGACACAAGGACGTGGTGCAGGCACAGAACAGCTTCCAGCTTTCCAGTGTTCTGGGTGGGTAAGATGTCACACACTGCATCCCCAAAAGGCAGAGCATACAGGAGCAGCCAAATGACATCCAACAGCATTAACCTCCCCTGCCTGGACGTGGGGAAGAGCTGCCCTTCCTCCCTTCCTCTGTACTTTATACAGCATTTGTATCATTGAAGGAGATGACATCGGTCGTTTTGTCACTTTGAGAGGAAGCTGAGGTTAGATATTAAGGGGAGGGGTAAAAGGCACAATAAAAAGTGCAGTGGTTGTTCTAATAAATAATCTAGGATAAAATCCTACATGCGCCAATAATGTCATTTGTATTGAAGGAACTCCAAGTATGTCTATCATTACAAGATTGTGCAATTGCAGCAGCCAAAGATGTCGAAATCCACATTCTACAGCAGTGGCAGTAATTTCAGAGCCCTGTGCCAAATTGTGATTAATCACAGTTCACTGGGTATTTTGATAGTAACACAGGAAAATAGCTTGGCATAGAAAAACCATATGATCAATTAAGAATGCCATCAAGGCCCCCAACAGCGTAGCCTTCCAGTAGTGTGAATACCACAGCACTTCTACAGGCTGGTTAACTGCCAAGATGGGGGGTTCAGATATATATATATATATATAAAGGACAGAAAAACCAAAATTACTAATGAGAGAGCATATGGAAAACTGCATAAATTCTTCCCCAGGAAAAGCTCATCCGAGATCACGCACTTTAAAGGAACCACGAACTGCTGCACGTCCAGACTCACATCAGAGCTGCGTTTCTACCTCACCACGTTTTGGGGGCGGAGGAAAAGCAGCAGGTTCTCTGTGTACTGCGCATACTGGTCAGGCTTATAAAAATCATCCACAGTCCCTCCACCTGCGAATCAAGTCAAACACATTTTCCTGCTACAACTGCACTGGTCAGTCCTGACTGATCAGATCCTGCTGCTGCCTGCAAAGCTGATGGCACTCCGTGGGTGTTCACACAGCTCTGCCTGTCTGGGGCGCGCCTGACAGAAGGCGGTTTGCTACAAACGTTCTCATGCAATCTCAACCCCATAACCGCTTTTTTTTTTCCCCCCCACAGGACAGTATCTTACTAGAAAGTACAAAACCATCAGTAAAGCCATAAGTACTTAATAAATAAATGCACAGAGTGGTTCCATTTCATTTCCATGTTATTTCCAAGATGACAGCGTTCCAGAAGGCTTCTCTGACTTAATATATTTCTCCCACAATTATCTGTAATTGCTCCAAATATTTCTCTTCTCCCCGTGAGTCTTAGAAAATGACTTTGCCCAAATACTTATGGCTCCACTTGCCAATACACGATCAACAGCTAATTCATTACCAGCTCTCAAACGACCTTGTAAATGTGTCTTACCCGAGGAGTAAAACAGAATCGATTAGGTCTGGCCTAAGTAATCTAACAGAAGGAGATGCTCCAAAAGCCCGAGGTGATGCCCATTCTTCAGGATTAAAAGGATTAGGATCTTGCCTCAAACTTCAGGCAGGTTCTGCTCCCATCAGTCTTGTAGCAGCAGTTCACACAGGTGCTGACACCTCTCCTGGTTCACTGCAATCATACAATCCACTGCTAACAAGGTTCCTGAAAGGATATGTGTTCTGGTGCATCTCCAAACCATCCTTTCAGGAAGCTACAAAAGATATATACCCTGGCTTTTCTGTGGTACTTTAGGAAACCATGATGTGGAAAAGAAGTTGGGTTTAAATTTAGAAGCAGTAAAAAAGTTTCATGAATAATTTAGAAAAAAGTACTGTGAGTACTAAGAGCACTGTGATTTAGAACAGTAAAAATACTGCTGTGAGCAAAAGCATATTTGGACAAATAGGAACACTGGAACCAAAACCAAGAGGCTTTAGTTTGGGAGCAGAGCCTCACCAGAACACTGGTTAGACCTAATACAGCCTATCCCAGACAAATACACCAAAACACATAAAACGCTGCTCTCTAAAAAACCCAACTACACTCTATAAAACTCAAACAGATTTGGACTGTATTTATATTAATATATAGCTTTATCTTTATACTTTCAAAATAGTTAAGTTCATCACTGATAAGAAGTACTATTCAGCTCATTTCAGGATTCAGCTAAATGTTTTAGAGATTCCAAAGACATCTGTTCAGTCAGCCCTACAAATCAGTATTTTGTTCCTTTTGTGATGGTACTAATATTGTTTGTAGCAATTCCGTATATGCATTTAAAATGCCAGCAAAGCCCTTCAAATTAAATATGTAAAAATTTTTCAAAGCCATCTGAAACTAAAGCCATGAACAGAAATATAATTCTGCATCATTTATTAGAAGAAATGAGGTACTTACCCAATGTCTTAGACTCAAAATTGTTGAGAAATTTCAAATTAAAGTACTTGGTCAAGAGTTTTTCAGAATGATGCATTATACACAGGAATAGTTAACTTTTTTCTTACGTAGTTCTATTCAAAACCTGAATGTTGAGAAGCTTCATGCACATTTCCAACAACTGGTTAACTAATGGACCAAGTCTCTTCCACAGAGGAGTCAAAATGGAACACAACAGTGGCTAATAAAAGATCAAAAAGCTTAAAATACTTTCTTCTACCCATAACTGGTATAGGCCGTATGACAGTCAGAAGACACAAAATAAACACTGTATCGTTAATTGTGTTAATAATTCACCCGCGTCTGTAAACAAGAAGTCAGACTTCCTCAGGGTTAGATGAGGTCTGCCATGTTTCTCTAGTAAAGTATTAATTTCTGCTAAAGGGTGTTTTTTTCAAACAAAGACCCGTTCCCTAATCAATAGGAGCCTATTTTGATTGCTTACAAAGTCAGTCTAACAAATATTGCTCTGAAATTGTTCTGCTTCCCCAAGACTTGACGTGGCCCTACATTTACAGTTCTTCACGCTGATTCACCTTCTCGTATTAAAGCTATTCTATGTAACACTGCTTTAAGCAGGCAGTGCACACTAAATAAGATACAATACCACAAAGAATGACCAATAACCACTGTTGAAGTCACCTCAGGCTTTACTGCAAGAAAGAGCAGATGAGTTTGGGGAAACAGACCTAAATACAACCCAAAGTTTCACTGGATGTCCTTCCCCCACTTACATGAATATTCCACGCAGGAGATGGTAGGAAACCAGAAGTGTTCTAAAACTACAGAGAGGACAAAGTGACTTCTCAATATCTGACAAATTAAAAAAAAATTAAATGCTTTCAGTGTTGTTCACAGCTGACATCATCCTAACAGGACACACATTGCCAAGAAAAACACAAACATCTTCAGTTTAAGTTTTTGCTTTTTCTTTTAAGAAGCCACTGAAAGTGCCTTTGCCATTTCTAGCCCTTGACTCAACTTCCTGATTTGGCCAGCAGCTGGAAGGATGTTAATCCAAGAGTGCGAGAAAGGAAGTGCTAAAACAATATGCTCTGAGCCCCGGGTTCAGAGAGAAGGGATTTGGAAACCACTGCAGACAACTGGATGTGGCAGGTAAATAAAACCTGTGTTAAATGAGCACAAGAAACACAAGGGAGTTTGCTACTTAAGAGTTTGTTTTTCAAAAAAATATGCACGATAGTCACTTTGTCAAAAAATAAAGTTACCAGAAAGGTTAGGACACTAAAGATACAAAACACAGATTCTACCCTGGCTATTCTCCTCATCCAGGTTGAATACCTGAAGCTGAAAGGTTGTTTCTGAACTTCTTTCCTATGTTCAGTTTTCTCCACAGAAGTTTAAAAAGTAAACATATTTTTAAATTTACATACAAAGTAAACACACTTCTTAAATTTACATACAACGTGATGTACAACATTTGATGCACAACATCAAATTGTTGCTAGAAAAACTCCAGCAGTGTGTGAGGTTGCTGTAGAAATTTCACTTTTCCTGTCCTCAAGAAACTGCCATATATGAAAAGAGATTGCTCATGATAAATGTATCATGGACAGCCCATTTAAAATGCTTTAGCACCTACGACAAAGAAGAAAAAAAGGAGACAACTTTTTTCTCCAAGTACTTGATTTGGTCTGTTTTAGTGTAAAATTGAGGGCCTCTGCAACATCTGCTCTAAAAGTGGTCTCTGGTAATGGCAGCTAGCTATCAAGATCTCATTTCAAAATCTTTTTCACAGAGCCCCGAGAGCACAGAATGACAAAATGAAACAAAAGAGACATGTAATAAACCAGAAGTGATCAATAAAAGCACAGGGTGCATAACAGGAATAAACAACTGCATCTCATTCTCACGTATACCCCTGCTTAGTTCACAAGAGCTTAGTGTGAACTAAAACAAAGAATATTTTTGTGTAATGAAGGGGGGAGCATGAGGGTGTTTACACACCCGAGTGGACACAGCCTCTGGATCTAATTGAAACTGAGGTGGGTTTAAGTGAAAGGACCAGAAAGGGAAGGTAGGAGCACTGTCCCTTTTAGCAACAGTAAGAGACCTTAGAAGCAACAGCTGACTTTATATGTCAGTAAGGAAAATCCAGGTGGAGCTAAAGAATGTGCTTGCTTAGTACCAGCAAAAACGCTTCCTTCAGATTCTCGGTACTTTGCAAAACGCAGAACTTTTACCGTAAACCAGAAAAACGCAGGGTCTGGCCCTGACTGCAACATTTTCACTTCATGAATCTGACCTGGGGCTCCCATGTCTGAGCTGTGGGAACACACACTCTTCCCACACAAGGCCCTGTGTCCGCACAGTCACGTGTAACCTACTGAAGCCCTTCTCACAGACCACGCGCTTCACATTTTGGGTGGGTTCTCCACGCTGCTGCACAGCTAGGATGGATACTGAGACTTCATACAGCACATCACAGGGTTCACCATTAAGCCCATGAGAAACTGCTGGAATTCTGGGGCAGGAGAACAAGAAACTCATAAAAACTCTAATTATGCTTTCCATAACTCATCTTACTCAAGTGAGCATGAAGAGAGCAGCACTGCAGCCCTGCACAGCTGACAAGTCATTAATGCACAGAAGCAGCAGTGGAGATTTGAACAGTGGGTGGTTTTCGAAATCAGCTGCCAAGTGGCTTTGACAGGTGTAAAGCCCAGCTGCTCCTCCTGCCATCATAAGGAAAACACTGAGCAGGAGCTCGCGGGTGGAATTCTTTTGGCACACCTTTCCTCACCCTGGACACTGCCGGGATGGAGGACAAGTGCCTTGCTGACATCCTTCCCTCACCGCACACACTCACAACAGGTATAGGTGAGGAGACACCTTTTTTTAAATGTTTGTAACATACAGAGAAAACTATTGTATTTGTGCGTGTATCTGTATACACACACACCTATAAATACACACCCCCACATAGATACACATATTATAAATCTATACATTTTACATGTAAGTCATAATTCATATAAACAGCGACAAATAGACTGTGAGCGATGAGTCTGATGGAGACACACAAAAGACACTGCAAGCATTCAGTCATCTCCCAAAGCCCAAGCCCTGGAAGTTGTATTTTTAAACTACTGTGCCGAAATAACCAGCTGCACCCACCAGCCTACATCCTGCTCACCGTGGCATCTCCAAAGTTGAGCTGATCTTTCCAACCCGTGGAAAAAGCTAAGATGATCTAGACAGCTACAAAGCAATTTGTTTTCTTCAGCACAAGGGAAAATTTTGTTCTCATAAATGCTACTGGCAAAAAAAAAAAAAATTCAAATACTACTGTCCAGTCAAGTCCAGAAGATCCAGCATAACTCTTACCTTTAATACCCACAGAAGCTGTGCAGCAGCTCAGCACTGAGGAGTGAATGCAGTTCAGATACACCCACAAGAATTCCCATCTCACAGACTAGGGTACCAACAGGAGTATAACCACACACCAAAACCATCTAGGTTTCAGCAACAGTTATAAAAGTCAATATTCAAGCATTTATCCCCCACTGAGCTCCCTGCAGCTTCAACTGCTCTGCTTCCAGTGCAGAGCTTCAGCGTGGAAACTCAGGAAGCTTTATGTCTGTCTTGTACAGAAAGGCTCCCTAAATCATGGCCAGCGTTTCCGTGCTACCAGATGCTGAGCAGAGGCACACTCGCCTGGGAGCACTGCTCAGTTACAGCTGGAGGATGCTAAACAACACCCAGTTTTCTTAACGGGCACGGTCCTTGGAGAACGAGGAGAGGTGCTTTGCCAGCAGGGAAGAACCTGAAGTACAGAGACGTGCAGGATGCTGTGACACACTGAAGCAGCTTTCTCTAGAGGAGCTGCCAAAATGGTAACTCCCAGGCCAGTATGATCAATGTGACTTGTGTTCACTGTTATTCTAAAGTCTTGAAAATACTCCATTTTGCTTGGAATTCTGTGAATTTTATAAATGACTTTGACATTAAGAACTATTCTTAGCACAGCACTTAACTACCAAAAATATTTCGTTTATTTTATATATGGAAGCACGCTTTCACCCAACTAAACCCTTTCAACCGAGAAAAGGTCTCCATTGCTTTTAAGTGCAAGTTTAACAGGAAGAAAATTAAAAGTAAGCCAGCACCTCAAGACAGAAAGCTTTGGAACAAACAACGCAGCAGTGTAAACTGCACAGGAAGTACCAGGGCAACATAGAAAACCAGCAGTGCAGTGAGCCTTTCCACCCCATCCCTCATTTCCAGGGCGGGAAGCCTCAGGACAACACCCATATTTCACAACAGAGCATCTGGGGAGGCAGATTCCAGTTTATTGCTCTTCATTTGGGGCATGTGCTGGGAAGGTAATGGCCTCTCTTTAGAAGGCTGCAGGGAGAGCGGGGACTCCCAGCGAGCAGCAGTTCAAAAAAAAGCCAGTGCCAAAGTACACAGGCGGGATGTGGTACTGCCTGAGCTGATGTTCTGTGGGAATATCACAGTAACGTGCTCTCCAGCAAAGTAATCTTTGAAACACCTCCAAGTGCTGTTTCTGCATGTTGCTGTCTTTCACAATGCAGCAAAATCGGGTCATTTATGCTCTGCTGAGTCAGTTACTTAAATTTTCTCTTCCCCAAGCGCCAAAGTCTTTCAAGAAGCTGACAGCTTCCAAGCATTTTCTCCTCTGTTACATATATTTCATCTTTACCCCATATTAGCAAGGTACACAAGCACGAGAATTTTGATGCAAGGAATGGAGACGCTGGAAAAATCCACTATTAGTCTTTGGTTATTTTCCCTGGAAGCTACAGCACTTCCTCCCTTCAAATTTGAAACATTCTCAAAGTTTGGACTTATTTTTAGGACTCAGGAGACTGAAGCCCGAGTCTGCTCTCTGCCTTACTTTCCACACACATAGTAATCCTTTGTGAATTTATTTCTTTTTACTGCTAAGTATTTAGAGTGTCTGCTGAGGATTTAATCACAGTATCTGACAGTGTATACCTCTATTTTTGATTGTGCAGAGAGAGAACAGGCTGAAATGAAGGGGGAACATCAGCAATATCTACAGAAGCTCCTGACTTTGACAGGGATCAATCTGATCCATGGGACCAACATATAAAAGAGTAACTTACTCAGAAATGTTGACATTTAGATCATCCAGACCAGGAAGAAAACAAATCCTTGAGCAACTGAATCAGTGGCAGTATATAACCCTAGAAACAGGAATAACAAGGGACCTGTTCTACTTTCCATTATCATGCCAAAAATAAAGAATCGGATTCGTCTCAGGCACCCCTGGAAGCCCTGCAGAAGCTTGTTGTTCAATCTGTGCAGTTTCTTCTTTAATCGTGACACAAATGCCAATAAACTGGCACTTTATAAGTATTTGCTTTATAATCCAGCACAATCAAGGCAGCTGAAGCAGAATGCAGTCAAGCAGAAGGATTCTGCCACTGACAGCTGGGACAGAGGGGTAGGGAGGGAGGAGGGAAAAGGCTACGTAAGGTCAGAGGACAAGTCCGATCTTCCACATGTCCACGAACGCTGCTGCTCTTACGCTTCGCCCCCCCAAGCACCCTGACACACAGTGAGCACACGAACATATGGGCTCACTCACATCTCCCCAGAACAAACACACCCACTACCGCCCAGAACAAACCTCATCTCGTTCTTCTGCGAGACAACCTCCTCATTAGCATGATGGTCAGACTGAAGGCCCTCAGTCCCACATGTGCCACTGGCACTGGCCGCTGTAAATCAGCTCCAGATTCTCACAGTGGAAAAGAGTTAGTCATTGCCAGCCAAGATCCACTCTTTGTCCCTGGTTTTGCTGTAAGCCTGGCTAAAGCCCTATATTCTTGCGGAGCCCTGGACAGGGTCCCAGGAAAGACTGTTCTCAAGCCACTGTTTTAGCAATGACTTCACATATTCCAAGAAAGAGAGGACAGGCAAACAGATACATGCTCTTTTTTTTACTGGGGTGGGGGGCAGACTGAGTTGCTCCTCCAACCTCCCTGCCTTAGGAGATATGTTCAAGATCTCCTCATGAAAACATATTTCAGCTTTTATCTATATATTTCTCTAACACACAGTGGCAGGAGAACCAGTCCTTGCTGTATGCAAGGCCAATCTGCTGGTTGGACAAGGTGAGTATTGTAAGGCCAGTGAAGCAATGTCTTCATATTCAAGCAACAGTGTGGTTTATTCTGATTTATTATCTATGGATTCACACTGAATTCACAAGCAGCACTGGTTTGTCCACAGGTGTAACAACAGGCAACACATACTTCACCAAACAAGCAGAACACAGGAAACACCCTGAGCCATCACCTTCCCAGGCACCCAGCTCTGCCCTGCCAGATCAGCGTACCATTCCCCGCTCCTGTTTTCAGCACATTATACTGAGTCAAGCTGTCTCCTCCTCTGACATTTACCCTGCACAAGACAACCGGTTTCTTCCAAAAGGAAAAGGCCAAAATAAAATAATACTTTTCCTTCTCTGTTCTACAGTCTCTTCCTTTCTTGTTGCAGAAGTTTCTAATGTGCATTCCCGTTCAATGCATTCACTTTTCCTTATCTCCAGTTCCAAATTTTTTCTTTCCAACCTCTTGTATTCTCCCAGATCCTTTACCTGAAAGTACAAACTTGCCATAACCTATCCGTCTTAAACTCCTTTAATCATATTCTTTCTGTTCCAAGATGGTGAAACATGCTCCTTAAAATGCCTGTGTGTCTTTCATTTCTATCTGTAAACCTCAAGTAATAAACTTTCACTTAAGCACATCACTCAAGTTTCCAAAACTCTCTTCCCAAACAAAATTATTAAGAAAAAGACACTCAGTCCACACCTTCCTGTACCTAAAAGTGAACTGCTATCTATATTCCTACCATGGTGTCCTCTCCCATTAGTCTGTCACCTTTTCTTTGACATTATCCTGTTATTCTCCAAAATGTCTCTATCTCCTATCCTTTGTCCTCTCTTTTTCTCCCTCTACACTTTATTTCTAGATATTTTAACGTGCAATTAGAGAGACGGTAATTAAATTCAAACTGACAGCTCACAGAAGCACTCTGTTCTGGCCACATTAAAACCTTGGCTCCAGTTTGTCACCGTGCCCACACACGTTCATCCATCTCCCCTCTTGGCTGCTGCAGGGATGCCACCATATCACCAAGACTTCAGACTGAATTATATCAGAGGCACGATTTTATCCCTGATCTCAAACATCCTAGTGCCCAAACTATTTCTGCATCAGGGAGATTAATTTGCTCCCCCCAAAATACAACTATTCTTTATCCGCCTGCAGGCCAAAAATTTTTGTTCATCACCTCAATTGCTTCAAAGTTGTTTCCGAGAAATTAAAAAAAACAATTTTCCCTCATTTTTGGTGTACTGGTGATTCTCCCCAAGCCCATCACTCCCCTCTCTTTGTATTTTTGTGACATGCAAATCCATTTGTTTTCCAATCTGAGGACGTGCTTTCCCTTTCAGCACCTTATCTGGGCTACTTTCCTTAATCCTTTGATGTGAAAAGGCACACCACTCACTTCCCCTACCTATACTGTTTAAGTTTTCAAATTCCATACTTTCATTTTTCCCTGTGCTAACCCTTTGGCCAAGAGGTTTTCTCTTGCACTGACATCTGTAAATCATCTCTATTACTAAAGGTAAAACACCGGGAGAGAAACTGAAGGCAGCGGATAATCTACCCCTCTTCTGTTACTCTCTAGACAAGGAGAAAGAGGCCCTACTTCTGATTCCCTCCCTTTCTCTTCAGTATAGTTCAGACGCAAGGGGAAGCTTGAGACGTTCCCTTTAAAAACTACAGCAAGACTCAACTCTTCCAAAAGGTGTGCATTATCTTATCCACGCTCAGGATTTCACAAAAAAAGAAGAACATTCCTATTGCTGTTTGGCAAATTAACTTTTTTACCACTTTTTTTTTCAAGCTTTCCCATTTTTAATAAGTCTTGCCTTGGAAAACAAAGCGAAAACACATCCTACAACCAAAAGAACACCACACAAAACTTCGGAGAGATCATCCACTCCACTCCACCACAGCGTTCAGAGAGTCTGGCAGCAAAACCCTGAGGTTCCCTGGCAATTTGAGCACCGTCGCTGTTCCAGGGCATGGTGCGCTCAGGGGAGCAGAGAACAGAACCTCAGGAGGGTTCTGTGGAAGGCATCTGCTCTAACCAGAGTTAATATCCTGTATCTGCACCTCACTGGAGCGGATGACTAGAGGGGGTTTAATTCAGAAAACAACTGCTAGAACATCTGCAGGCAGGCCAAGTACAAATGCTGAGAACTTGTCAACTTGAACATCTGGAAACTGTGACCCAGCAAGCTATTTGAATCTCACACTTCAGACTCTGTGATTTCAGGTTTTTAACGGCAAAAGCAGGAGGGAGATGTTTCACAAATCCTCCTTTTCACGCCTATCAGCTGCCTCAAGAATGTAAACACGAAAAAAGAATGAAAGAACAAAATGGAAGAAAAAAAAAGCTTCTGCCTTCTGCTGGACCAGCACAAGTTGGATAAAAGTGTCTGCTGGGAGAAAGGTTTGACTAAAACACTTTCACACATTAGCAAGTTAAGACAAATTAATACTTTTAACTTGAGGACAGGATCAGCAGCCAGACTAGAAGTACACCCCTCCTAAACCCAAGAAGGACCTCTATCCTAGAGGGTGAGATTAAAAGCATGCAAAAGAGCAGAGTACTTAGATAGCAGGTTCTAAGGTTTTTAAAATAGCCATCTCAATCAAGGAGAGATGGGTGGCTTTAAAGCGCAAATGACATGACTCCCTGAAACTAAAAATTCTTGCTCAAGGATATACTAACATGAAACAGAAAACCTGCCTGTACAAGCAAACATATGGATCAGCCTGTACATCCAGAAAGTTTAGCTTGCTTTGCTCCGGTGCATTAGCACAGACAGACGAGCTGAGTCATGCAGGAATATCCCCTGAGGAGGAGGTAAGGCCATCCTAAATCTGTGGCTTTCTAGACCAGACAGCTTCATGACTGTTCCAACCACAGCTCCAGAAAAATAATCACATGACGTTTCCACAAGTCCATCCAGTGCTCAGAGACAAGAATACAAAGGGTACTGAAAGGAAATAGACACAGAAAAAGCTGCAAGGAAAAGAATACCATCTAAAAATATCATCTAAATTCATTAGACCACAAGTTCCTATAAACCCAAGACTGAAGCCACAGATATGAGGCTTAATATCAAATATATCTAAGACTGCCCTTCACCATTTTGACAAATTTGTCAGAGCCCCCTTTCACCCACCAGTCTGTGAAAAATTTTCCCCACTTCCATATATTGCAACCGATCCAATACAGTAGGTTCCCGAAATCTCAGATCTATTTGGCTCTTCTGAAGGCTTTGACAGCACTACTAGCTTCTTTGGAGAAAAATGGAATACGTGTTTATTGCTCATTAGAATCATCTTATCAGATCCCGAGTATTCATCAGGTCTATCCCAAGGCACGCCACAAATGCACACAACCTCCCAGCAGTTATCTCCCAGCTTTAGTGCTTGGGCAGCAATCCAGCGAGGAGGAGAGTCACAAGCACCACCTCATAAAACAGGCAAACAATTACCACCTACTTTATTAATCTTTTCTCATCTTTCTGAACTCTGACCTGAATTTCAGATACCCTCAGCTGCCACAAATAAGGTACACGCTTAAGGGTTTGTTTTTCACCTTGGTTTCAATCCTCCCCAGAGCAGGAAGATGTGTTACTGATAAGTTTATATTTGTAAGATGCTTTGACTATGTAAAGTGACATTAATTCCGTCATGTCACTCAGACCAGTTTTGCAGTGCTCTAAGTTGATTCAAAAAGCAAAATGAGCGACTTATCACATCACCCCTCCAACACAGACACGCTTTGCTAGTATTTTCTTTTTCTTACCCACCTCCCACTCCATGCTCACCACTTTTCACCACCACTTGAATAACCTAGACAGCTTCCTAAGGACAGAACCAAAAAGATAAAAACAGTTTAGTAAATGCAATTGCTCAAGTATCTCACCAATGCAGGCCATTGAATTTGTTTGATCTTTGATCCCTGAGTCTGGCTTGGGTCCTTTCTTTTCGCCCAGACCAGCTGGTACTCCACCAAGAAGGTTGCAAAATCTTCATAAACTTTAACCCACTCTCGTTTTTCCCATTCAAGGTCATCAAACTCCACATATACCTGGGGAAATGCAAGAAAGGAAAGGACATACGTTATTGCATGGACACAGCATGAGTGCATCTACATGCACTTTCGAAAGCATATTTAATGCAAGAGTCTTTTATTATGCATTTTAATGTTATGGTATTGAAATTATATAATCAGAACCAGGTCCACACAAGACATTTTTCTTGGCAGTGCATTTGTGCTGAAGAGAGGAGAGTAACATTTGCTAAAACACTACCACTGACACGGGGTGTCTCATCCCATTAATAACAAGTATTACACGAGGTATTTACCAGCAGCATTCAGGTAATACGTACAGCTATTTACACACCAGGAAGTTTTAAGAATAGTTCTCATTCTCAGTTCAAATACCTGTCATGTACCAAAAAGTTTTTAAGGAGGGGTGGGGGGACACACAAAGCCACTTGGAACAGCACCAGAAAGGACATCCTGAGCCTGCAGACACTGTTACCAACAAGCGAACCCAACACAGCACCTACAGAGGCAGCTCAGTTTCCTGCCATTGCTGTCCTGGAATCCCACTCAAACAAACCCCAAACAAACAAAAAAACCCCATACACAAAACCAAAACCCAAAACAAAGGAGCAAAACACCACAATCACTTTCTGTTTCCAGCCAATTTGGACCCAGTTTGCAACTGTTTGATCTCATGCTACCCCTGTCCCTCCCCAACACATTCTGAGAGAACAAACACACCTCCTGCCCTCAGCTGCAATCAAGCTAAATCCACCAAACCTTTTGTCTCCTCTGGTGAAGAGGGAACTCAGAGCTATCCAAAAGCTAAAACCATTACATTTCAAAAATTACAGAACTATTTTAAATTTTTTTAAAAATCAGCATAATAAGTTGTTTTCTGCTCCAAATTATGAGAAATTTCATAAGAAAAACCAGCTGGCAACACACAAAAAAGTCACTGCTTGTCAATGGGGAACTGGAGAAGAAGGGAAGATGCTTTCCTACCTTCCCTAAATTTCAGCTCTCTGCCACACACAGGAGAACTTCTCAAAGTGGAGTTTCTTCCTCTATCTGCTTGTGAAAACTTAAAATCACTGTCACAGAAACATTCTTCTCTTTTAACTCTGGTTAATTTTAGGCCTGCAGCATACTTCCTCGTCTAGACTTTGTGTCTCACCCTTCCCAAACCTGTGCAACATAGTGCTCCTTCTCGTCTTGTCCTTCTCCCTTCTGAGTACACAACTTGAATTTGCACCAAGCCGCTTCTCACTCTTGTATCAAAATTCATCATCCCAGTTTTCCCCCACAGACACTTTTAACCCATATTACTCTCATTCCATTCCTACACACCGTTTCCCTTCCCTCTTTAAAGCATCAGGTCAAGATAACTTAAATTACATCTTATTATAGACCTTCTATATATATAAATTACATATATATAACTTAAATATATATATCTTAAATACATAAATTATGTTTTATATAACCCAGATCACTGGGTCAAGGTAGACCAGCTCAGCTGTCTGCAAAAGGTCCTGTTGCTTCTTCATTCCCCATGGGCAGAGCTTTCCCTCTGGATTCCCCACCTCAACATCTGGAATTTCTGCCATTTGCTGCTGCCTCTCCTGCCACATTTCAGTTACCCTGGCTGATCAGTAATCTCTGCATCACCCTGTTAATCAACACAACTACTCTTTTACCTGTTGCCTTTGCCCGTTTCACTCCCTGAAACTATCCAGAAACTACAGCTAGTCTTTGTGGTGGTGTCAGAATCTTCCCCATAGTAAGAGTCTGCATATAAAATTATCCTCTCACTTCAGCTATCACCCATTATCCTAACAAAAGCAAGTGGAAAACAGCAGCAAAAACTCAAAACTAAAAACTGGAAGTTGACCCCTTTCACTGAAAAGCCCTTTTTTAACAATTCAATTTCTAGAAAATCATTTTAAAGTACGTAATAAAGTGGCATAATAATAATTTCTTAATTAAAACACAGTTAACAGCAAACAGAGTAATGCTTTAAAGCATTGGCAGGAAACCACATCATATCTCAAATCATCTTTAGCAGCAGTTTCTTGTATTTGCAGCTACTTCGAACCCTTCTGGAGATACATTTATTTCTAAACGTTGTCATTTGATCAATTGTAAGATAACCTTCAGTGACAGTACAGTTGAAAATCATTCTCTAAAGTCACCTTCCTCGTGGCCTCTCCTCCTGCAAATTCCACTTGATTTTTCTGGGCTGGTCAAATAATTTCATTTTAGTATCTGGAAAGAAACTTCCCTTGAGTAATCCATAACAAGGTGTAAGAGGTTAAGCACCAGACCTCACACCAGCAGCAGATTTAAAGAAAACAGGGGGCATGGGCAATAGAGTGAATAAATATTTTTGAAAAACACAGATAACTCTAAGGCAGAGCTGGCAGTTTAGAAACAGCCCCACTAAAACATACTGGATCTCCTGGACACCGGCCAAAACTCATGGATTACTGTGACACAATCCAGCGTTTGTGTGCGACTCGTGCACCCCAAACAAACCCAAATCCGGTGCAACGACGCTGGGAGTTCCAGCCCCGCTCTCCGCAGAGTCTCCTGGCACCGTGTAATTAGATCTTCAAAGGAGCAGTTCCAAGAAGAGTGGAGAATGGAGCGTGGCACGGAGCCAGCCTGCCATTGCCCAGGGCACCGTATTCCGCCTCTGGTACCATACACACTCAGCCTTACTTGGGAATTGCTCCTGCCAGCTTCCACCACCCTCAGGCCTCCATGCCAAGACTGTTAACTGTCTGCTGCCTTTCAAAATTCATTTGGGAAAGGCAGAGGCAACAAAGGCAAATGCAGAGCCCGATTCTCTGTTTTGGTAGGAAATTAATTTTTCCAAACAGCCTCTGAAGAACACAGGCTCCCCCTTTCCCTACCACACAGAGACCAGCAGGATCCTGGGCAGCACAACTCACGAAAGGAAGGAAAAACGGGAGAGGATGAGGAAAGGAAGCGATCCAGCAACCTACGCCAACAAAACAAAATGTGGAGCCAAAGCCAGACCCTCTAAGGAGTGCAAAGGCTGAAAATACTTAATCTTTTTTGCTTCACTGACCGAACTCTGTACAGAAAGAAACTCCACAACGTTTGCCTCCCTAAGAATGAATGTTGATTTTGAGGTTTTTCAGCCAAATTTTGGTTCCTTGCCTCGTCAGCTGTTTGTGAATAGATATTATATGTCTGTGTTCCCAGAGTGGTTGAAGTACTCTCACCACGTATACATTCACTTGCATAAAAAGGAGAAATTCCCACTGGGATGATATTATATTTATAATTGGCATCAATGTGCTAATTTTGTAACTCACTGCTATTTTCCAACAGGAAGCAGCATAAGCTTTTAGCATGCTTTTCCAAGTAAAGCAAGACAACAAATTTATTTCCAGTGGAGTCAGCCAAACAATTGCAACAAAATATTGCTGTTTCAGAGCCCAAACACAACAACCATGGTGAAATTCTCTACATGCAGAGCTGTGATCCAGAGTTTTCCAGTCACTTCTGCTCCAAAGAAATAAGGCTGACCAAATAAATTCTGAAACGTTTTAAAACTGTCGGGAAACCACTGACTTCCAGCAGATTTGGCTTAAAATGCTAAAAAGCACAGTCCATGCATCTTGCCTGCTTTTAAAATGGTGAAATGGCAACCAAAGACAGCAAGGGGGATTTTTGTTTAAAAATGTTGCTCCTCGCTACCAAAATTTCCCGTCTTTCACATCAGCATTTCACAGTCGCTCTACATTAAAAAAGAATTCACTAAAAACAATTTTCGCATGCATTGGCATTGCCCATACAGCCTAAAAGCACCTGAAACAGCTGAGATAATGGCAACAGATTGGTCTTAAACTATCAAATATTTTAGGATTAAAAGATGGGGTTTATTGCCTCCAAGTACTCTTAAAAACAGCCATTTTTGACTGCAAATCAGACACGTTCATTCACTTATACTTGTAATCACAGAAGTATTTAGCTGACAAAGAAATACTAAATGTGCAGTGTATTTTTTATCAGGGGTGAGTAGACATCCACAGTGCCAGAGTAAGTCTTTAGAAGACCTAAAAACGTTCTTGACGAAACTGGCATTCCACCATTTAAGGGACATAATAGCTTGTCTCCAAAATGCAAGGGCCCTGCCTCTGACTCTCAAGCACTAGAAAAAAAGGCTGTAGAATCCGATACATGTTTTACAGGAAAGAACACTGGAAGCTCCTTAAAAGATAGGACAAATTAGTACCGTGGGTTATTTTATGCTATTTCAGCACTAGCAGCAAAACATGAAATTGTTTGGTGAAATGTTCAAATCTGCACATCAGTTTTGATTACTTGGCCAAAGCAACAGAAGTGTAATGACAGAAGATCTAATTTTCCATCACATGAGAAAGTTCTGCTACCTTCAGATGAGCTGTGGAAGTCAACTCCTTTACAACTCCTCAAAGATTAAATCCTGTTTGACATACTCTACCACCACGAAACCTCATGCTGACAATTCCAAAAATCTAAATTCTCTGTTTATTCAAAAGAAAATGAAATGGGTATGGTATCCCAGAAGCAGTCCTCAGTTATAACCTGGAAAGCTGAAGTGCACCAAAAAAAAAAAAAAAAAAAAGAGACTAGTTCATTATATGCAGGGTATTAAGTCTCTGCTGCTTCAGGATTCACAACTGCCTGAAAACCTCATTTCTGTGGCACAAAATGGTCCTGGGCCTGTCCAGCAGGAAAGGACCAACACTTACTTCTTCTAAACCACTGGACAATGGCACCTAACAGGACGGAGCTACAGCTCCTCTGAGGTGCAGAGACAGTTCCTCCAGAGCCATCATTCTCATTACTGAGAGAGGGAGGAATGAAAAGTGCAGGTGACCCCGGCGTCACCTGCTCCAGATTTATGCAACCATAGGGAGGAACCCGTGTCCTTGCTGGACACACAGTGACAGACACACTCAGAAAGGCCACGCTTTTACCGCCAACGTTGCTCAGCACACTTTGTGGAAGGCAGAATAAGGAAGAAAACCTGAATAAACCAGGTACACACTCGCTGGGAGACACATCAGATACGTGCCAAGTGCAGGAGGGAACAACACCAGATGTAGCCAGTACATGCTCCAATAAACACAGATTTTCCAGGTAGCTTCCCTATATCAAGCTTTAAAGCATAAAAATCTTACAAACAGAGAGGCCTTGAAACAAAAACAACTATTTATTTCCAGCAAACAGTAGTCTCGAGACATGTTATGGCGTAATGAACACAGAAAGGATCCACATGGACAGTTCAGGGCTCATTTACAAGCCCTAATTCTGCAGTCCCTGAAATGCATGCTTGAACACTGACAATAAAGTAGCTTTGGCAGAAAAAAAATATTCTGCAAAAAATGGTTGCAAAGCTAAAGAAAAATACCAGCACTCTTGCAACAGCCTGCTGCAGTCTCTAGCTTGAATTGCTAAGCAACCAGCACATCATGTAGAGCACAAAGTAGAGGTTGCAGGGAAAGACAGAATAAAAAAAGCATCCTTAGAGGCCCAAATACCATCCTTATGAACAAAGAAAAGCATAAAAAAGCACAGACTATTCAATCATAGCAACAATTAATTAAAATATACACATTAGACAAAAACTTTCCGGTCCTTCAGGCTTAAAAATAAAAAAAAAATCTTTCAAATTCTCTTCATCACGTAACATAGGAAGCTTTCACTATACCTACATTTCTTAATGTTCATTTCTAAAAGCAATTGTTAAGAAGCAGACATACTACAGAAAGCCTACACATTCAGTTTAAAAATAGGGGGATTTTTGGTTTTGAATCAGACATGATTTTAGCAAAGGCGAACCAAAAGCTGATTAAAAAACTTCAGCAATTTAGACGGCAAGTTACAAGCAGTTCGTACCTGCATATACACGTGATTTTTAATGTCACACTGAAAAGACCAACACCTGTCATTCAGGTTTCATTATAGCTAAGTTTCAACTTGAAAAAAATAAATTTAATACACACTTATTTTCAATTTAAAATATTTTCAATTTGTTTTCAAGTTAAATATGTTCAATTTAAAAAATATATACTGTTTTAGAGTACATATCTCTCACTTGAAGATCTGACTAAAAACAACTAAAAAACAGCTGTCAGACTATTCAAAATACTAATTATTAATTGTTAAATATTAACAGCTTTCAGTCAGTTTTTAGTGTAACGGCTTGTTAATGAAGACAAAGTTTGTCTGGCCAGCTGTCAAACACAAAGCACCACAGGAGGCTGAATTAAAGTGCCTGGGGAAAGGAATAGGTCACTTCCTACCAGAATTCATCATTTACTCTTGTTCCTCACCCCCAAAATCTGAGGTAGCCTGAAACAGGAATTCACCTTTTCGAGGCAGGAATCTGAAGCAAACCACAGGGCTGTTGCCTCGGCTACCATGGTACGGCTGTAAAGCCACTCATGGGCAAACAGGAAACCTTAGTCCTCCTGAGACAGGCTCAACACACAAAGCTGGAGCTTAGGGAGATGACCAGGACCTGAGCAGAGAGCTACAGGTACCTGAGCTTCTGTGATGTCTCACTCCAGCTGGATGGCCCAAGCCCGAACCGTCGCTCAAGGGATCAGTGGAAGTGCTACAAGCACAGGGCTCTCCCTGTTTCTACCAAGACAATCCCACTAGCCAGCACGGCCGTCCTTCCAGGGTTCAAAGGACTAACCCCTACACTGGACCTGAACCTACAAGTATTTATCAGCACCTATCCAGACGGAGGTTCGGCCTGGTTTATATGCCGGCAGGAAGAGTGATATCCTCCCAAATCCACAGTGCAGACCCCGACACTGTACTTTGGAATGGCAAATTGGAGGAGAAACAAAAAACGAGACCGTGCAAGAAAAACGAGGTTTGGAAATGAACTTTTGATACCCGTACTTTGAAATCCAGACTAGGAAGAAAGACCAAGTGCCCCTCAGCTGCTCGGCACGTCCACATCATTCCAAGCCAAGCAAACCAGGAGGGGGCTCACAAACAATTACCCTTTTGCCAGACAAAGCCAGGGATACCAAAAAGACATCAGCAAACCTTGAGCACCTCGACAGAACACCAGAGTAAGCAGGTCAGCAGATTTTGTTTGTGCCAAAGACATTTTCCCAAGGCCTAGCTCATACCAACAGCTGAAATTCCATCAGGCAACTGAGCACAGTTCATTGCTTTCTTTGGTCATCTTACAGGAATTAGGAGAACTATGCAGGAATATTCCAAGGGTAATCTAGAAACCAAGAGAAACATTCATCTACCAAAACCAGACAGCATGTTGGAATTTTTAGCAATTATTGTCAACTACAAAATGGTAATTTTCTGTGCTCTTATAATGAAGATTGTTAACCTTCAGCAACAAGCCAATCAAACAAATCTCAGCAAGCAAATGAAAAAATAGTAGTAGTAATAATAAACTTCAGAAAAAAAGACAAAGCTTCAGTGAAATATTTATCTACTTTATTGATTATCTGCTACAGTCTTCGGCAATATTTTCCAGATGTTTCTTTGTTTGTAAAAGGACTATAGTGTTTGAGCAGGAAAGTTAGGAGCACTGTATCAATGACTTCAAGGCTTCCTCTCTTATCAGAGAAGAACATGTTACATTTTAATAGTAACTTGCTGCCCTCTTTCCTCCACTTCACATGGTATCTATAATAATCACATGCAAACTGTTTCTCCCAGTCCTGCCTAAACCTCCCTCTAAACAATATAATAAACAGTTTCTAAGTTCTTCCTAGCTTAGATGCAGAGGTATTTCCCTTTTGCTGTTGTGTTCAATTTTTATCTTCTGGAAATCTTAATTCTTGAAGTCTTTCCCTTCAGTGCTGTGGTTGTATTCAGTGCCATCTCAAATCGGATTATGGGTTTCGCTGTTTAAAAGTTAACTTCTTGTTACCATTCCAGCCTTGAAGTTTCAATCTCTTCAAGTCATCTTTCAAAGCTACACCTCTACATCCTTCACATCGCTGACACTTCTTCACACTGGAAAGTCATCAAAAAAAGCTTCCATATAATCTTTCTGATGCAGCTAAAACCTTGAATATTCTGCTAACAAAGTCTGCTTCTTTCTACGGATTAACTGCAGCATTAGAAAAGAAAAGTAAAATCTGCACTCACAGTCTGAGGCATAAAAGAATAAACATTTCTAAGGTCTTTATGATCTTCCTTTATTTTTCCATTTGATACCAGACTGCAAGGCTAGACTTTACAGAGAACTGAGTCACTGCAGTTCATAGTTCACCAGGGCATAAACGTCCACAAACTGGGATCAAAGATCATTCACCTCTGAACTGAGGTATCTCCAGCTACTACAGAGGCCAGAGGAGATTAAGAGCAGAGCCGGTGGCCCACGGGAGCAAAACATGACACCAGGAAACATCCTGCCAAAATTAAGCAACATTTTGGGAGCAGGAAAGAAATGTAAGCTTGATTTCCTGGGTTTTCAGACTGCCTAAATCCAGATCGTCAATCTCTTCTTTGCCATAATGGTGACACCTGAGTCACAGGTATCTGAAGCTTCTAGAGCAAAAAAATTACAACTCCATAAAAAATACACAAACTATAAAGAAATACAGCGGCAGTGTAAGTAATTTAGGCAATCATCTGTTCCATTTCACAGTCTTAAGGACATATTTTTCATCAGAATGAAGACCTTGGCAATGTGCACAGTCAGTTTGCTCCCAACTTAAAGTACTGCCTTTGGTCAGTGTATTTCAGAAGTCTTCTAATAGTAATTCACTTGTGTTTGGGTTTTTATTTAAAAAATAAAGTAAAATCCAAACCCAAAACAGAACACTCCAGCTTCAGTCAGTGATAACTGCGCTGGGAGGTTCTGCCCTCGGTGTCTGTGCTCGAGTACCCACGTCCAGAACAAAAACACAATCACCTCAACCCGGCACTGCCCGCTTCGACCACAAATTCCTCGGGAGCCGAGATTATGTTTACATGACACCAAATGTCCCGGAGATCGACTGCGGGTGGGTTCTCGGGTGCCACCGAGGTGTTGCAACACAAATGAGGCCGGACCACAGACAGGCAGAGGAGCAGCTCCCCTGGACAGCTGCCCAGCTCTGTTGTTGCAGCTGCTGAAGCCACGGCACAGGAGAATCGCTTCAAATAAACAGAGTTACTGAGGCGGAAAAGCTTCAGGAATACAGGGGTGGAAAGCACTTAAGGCTACAGAAATCAGACACCGTTACCTACACAAAAATTCTCTCTGTCTGTTTGCCTGCTGCTGTTTTACAGAAGACACTTTTGCTCTCTCACCTAACATTGCTTTTCGTCCCACTACAAAATTTCTCAAGTATGGGAGGAAGGTCATTTAACCTTTCATAGCATAAGTATTACCTAACTCATTTCAGTGCCACAATTCTCCAAACTACAGAGAAATGTCTGGCTTTTACCTTAATTGCACGATTTTTTAAATAAAAGCTTACAGCTTAGCTTTTTTCAATTAAAAGCTGTCCTAGAAGCCTCCAATGTACTACAATTCACACCCAAAAAAAGCGAAGAAAAAGCAGTATTATGCATTTTCTGCTCTCCTAGTAATTTCTTGTGAAGATCTTTTTCAGGAAGAACAATGGATCCACTGGTAAGACAAACAGAACAGATCCAACAGATAACACAATCAAACCCTCAGTGCTTAGGCCCAGAAGTAAAGACGTGAGAACAAAACATTGGCAGTGAGTATACATCAAAAGCTGCCTAATGAACCAAATTAATAACTGTAATTACAGCATTAGCCATCTCTCGGTAACTCAGAAGTGAAACACTCAGACACTCCCTGTCACAACAGCAAGGGTAATACTTTTGAATAAATGGCATTTTAAAGATGATTATGATGATAAATTAAAAGAAAGTTTGATTACGCACAATGATTTTACAGACTGTAACTATGAGGGTTGTGACTGGGATTAAAAATAAAAAAAGGCCTCCCTGCACTTCAAAAATGCATTCAGCATAGAAGAGAGTAAAAAAGCATTAATTCAGAATTGCATATAATTTTCTCACCATCTGTGCAAGTTTCTGGAACAAAACAAGGTTTGCTCTATGTCCAGGGCAGCTTTTAATGCTAGAAATGATGTGCTGGGTATGATAAATGTAGCTACTGCACTGACTCTGATATTTATAAAAGTTGATTGAATTGAACAATTAAAATGTGAAACCTGAAACACAAATACGAGGATCGGTACTCTTCACCTCCCCTTTTCTCTTCATTTCCCCAACATCATTTTGGCGATTTAAGATACAGTTTTTTTGTTTCCCCTCATTCAATAATTGCTTTACACAACAAATGCAGAACAACTTCCCCCAGATTTTTAACACCGATCAGCTCCTTGAATTCCTACAATCACTTACACTTAGATGCTAATCAGAAACTTAAAAAAAAAAAAAGAATGTAAGAAAGACATTTTTTTGTAACAAATGTTAACAAACCTCACCTATTCCAGGTTCACTGAACCAGGAAACATCTTGAAAACAAACCAAAAAAAACCGCCAGAAACTGCAATAGATCGTGAACCTACAGTTAAACTTATAAAGAATACAGACAGGACTTTTGGGGAAAAAAATCAAATAATTAAGGAGGGCCTTCATAACCTCCAGAGGTAACTCGGACAACCACAGCCTTCCCAGAGTGAACTTGCATTTGACAGTTCTCCTGTATTATGACAAATCAGTGCAAGGGGAGACAGAGCCTACTCATGTCACATTTGTTCCCATTCCCCCAGGGAACAAGCAATGAAATTACTGTTCAAGTTCCGGGACACAAGTGTTCCCTTCAGGAATACGGACACCCTGTAAGATGGTATTTTAGATTAGAATCATCAGCTGCAGAACTATGAGTGGTATAAGGGAACCCAAGTTCTCATTGACCAAGAAGTGAATCTGTTTTCAAAACGTTATCAGGGAATGACGACTGAGGTTTCCACCTTGCTTTACCAAACGCCTTCTGCCGGATGCACCCCTGAAAATCTGGATGTTCTAACAATCGGTCTCATTTCCTTGTTAATTGTGTGTATAACATACCCTGTGCTGCAGTGAACTTACTGTGCCTAAGAAAGGAACAACTGCTCCTGTGAAAAACTCCACTTAGCATTCAAGACAAAAACGCAGGATGGAGAGGGCTGTCTCCTACTGTCAACAAACATTAATACTGCAGTGACTTAAAGGAATATGCAATAAATACCTTCGAAAGCAGTGTTCTAGATTGGCTTTCTCAACTTTTGATTCATTTATGTCACTGTGATACAAATAACTCGCATACTATAACGTGTCAAGAGTTTTAAATGCAGCCAAGACCTGCAATCATGCAACTGCAGCATACAGGGAACAGATAATAGCTGCCAACACTTCAGACAAATACTTTTGTATTATATATACACCAGTACTTTTATGCAGTCAATGTATGAAAATGAACTGCATGGAGAGGGGTGAGGGGGCAAAAAGCCGTGTTTTTCTCCCATGGATTTCATCTCCCACAAAAGCGGTAAGGGCGATATATTTTATTCCCCAGTCACTGCAGGGGGAAAAAAAACCAAAAAGCAAACCAAACCAGGAAGGATGGAATTCCACAGCCAAAACCCATTTCCTCAAGTCTGTCTCAGGATGGGAAGATCACCACTGATGAATGAGACAAACATTTCACCCACTCAGGGAATCAGTTAAGTCTCTCCCATCTCCCACTGCCTCATGTTTACAGCAGGAAACGAAGGCTGAATAAACAAGATGCAGAAGTAACATTAAATGTGTTACACACAGGCAAGGACAGCTTTGCTAGCTTTGCCCAAAAGAAAAAAATCAGAATATTCCTTATATCCAAATAAAACTTAAGATGATTTGGCACACAGATTATTAGATACCAAAATGAGCTGCCAAGGAATTCTGGCACAAATTCACGGGAATTGTAAAAATAAAGAAACATACCTGACAAAGTTCCACAGCACTGGAAAAATTAAGTGTTCTTGAGCACTGAGAGCAAAGGGCAAAGATTTCCGGGCTTTCTAATGTGTGTGGCTTCTCTGACCATCACATCCCTTCCTTTCTAATGCTGATACTTTAAAAAAAAAAACCCAACATGTTTTCACAGGACACATTTTGCCCAAGAGTCCACACTGGCAGGACTGGTTGTTAAGAATAACCCTTGCTCTCAGTACAGGCTGTTTTCTTGCTTGTTTTCTTCACCCAAGATGCTAATAAGAAAAAAATTTAAAGCCCCACCCAGTCAAAATAAAATCACACACATACGGAGGATGCCAAGACAAGATCAGTCCTTCTGCAATTGATTTTTAAATTTAGAACCAGAAATGGGCAATTTAGTAATTGTATCTTTTTCATATTAACATCTAATCCTTTAAATGATTACTCTTCCCACATGCAACACACTGAAAAACAATTGCAGAGCTCTGAGGAAAGCCAGCACCTGCAGGAAAGGGTTTAATCTGGCAACTGCTGGTGTTGTTGAGTTATTCATCACATAAATCTCTTATTAAGTCCCACCTCTTTCCTGTAGTTCCAGCCGTTGGAGTTTGAGAAAACAGACCTCGTTTCATGCTAAACTCCCACCACTAAGCAGCTGAATCTCCTACATTACTTAGAGTACTGTTCGTGAGAGCAGACTTCACATGGAGTCATGCAACATCCTGTTCCAAGCCAAATGCTCCAGATGGGACATGTTCCACTGCTGCCTCCCCCTCCCCAGCCCATTTAAGCTTATTCTTTTTTCTTTGAAAGCATTTACCCCAAACTGATGCTCTAACAGCATGCTAAAAACTGACCTTTTAAAAAAAAAATACAAACCCAAAACTTACTTAAAATCCGAAAGCCTTTACTACAAAAAGAAAAAAAATCCACACCACTTAAATTATCAAAATATTTGCGTTAGCTAACCGATTAGCAAAACTATGCATAGAAGAAAACAAATTACTTGATGCAGCTCTATACTGCGGGAAAATCTGCCTTGTTTCAGGGAGTTTACTAATCATTTAAAAGCTTAACATTGTCACGCACATTACCAATCTAATGGAAGTTCTCATCGACATAACAAGGGGAAAACTGTCTAGTCTGCTGATCACTCTGAATGCTGGCAATTTCTCAAACATCTGCTAAAGGTCAGATTTCCACTGCATGGAACCAATCAATGAAGCTACACAACACTCCCAGCGCCATTCGAAGTGCCAAACAAAGACCACTGTTTTACATAAGCAAAGAAACTCAGCCTGAAATCTTCCAAAACATCCACCAGCCAAGTCCTCGCTCCGGTCCCCACACAGCACTCCCCTACCTGGCAGTGGCTGTAAAGATTTATTCTAGTTTTGCTTTTTAGAGCAGACGTCGAGTTACTTAATGCTAGAGCATTTTTCCACGTTGTTAAATAGTGGGCAGCTGATACCACATACAGAGAAACACTAACAGAGGGAAAAACCGAATGTATATCCAAACAAAAGGGGGTTTTGTTTAAATGTTAATCATCATAAAAACAAAGTTTCAGAAAACTGAGCATTGACATATTTGGTGCCTTTGTTTCAAACTCGGTGAGTTGAACAAAACCCCACCCCTACTCAGTTCTAAAAAAACAGATCTTAGAGTTGAAAAACAGCCTGAAATGATAAAATTCTGCCCTAAAATCCTTACTAAGCAACCTCAGAAATATAATCCCAATATCCTAACAGATTAGGGAATTGTTGGCTCCTGCTAAGATCAACATGCTCTGTATTTCAACAGCTTATCACATGTCATAAAACCAGCTCTTTAGCAAGAGTCCACACAGAAAGAATAAATGAGCAATTCCAGTGCTGCTGAAAAGCTGAGCTTGTTCTATTTTTACACATAAAACGTTATTTTATATAATCTGGCACTGATTTACAAGAGGAGCCTTTTGCACACAGAGCCATCAGCTCCTCTGAGCAACCTTTTTTCCTGAACGCTTCTTGTCTCACCTAGCTGTCAAGTGTCCAAGCTGATCCCATTTTTGTGGGATACTTAGGGGTAGAGAGTTTTGTCACACTTCAAAAAACAGACGGCAGTCCCAGAAAGGCCCATCACTATTCAGCTGCCTCCTCACCTTCAACCATTCACCCAACTCTCCACTCCAGGGAAGCCACGAAAATGAACAAACATCTGCATGAGATGCTTCAGGCAAGAGCACCACGGCCACTAAAAGTTTCTGTCGTGCTCCGTGTTCCTTTCAGCAGGTCTGTACAAGCTGCCATTACAAAGGGGTTTCTGCAACTTATGTTCAGGAGCAGCGTTATTGCCAATAAGGGAATAAGCAGCAACACACATTCAAGCAGCAGTTCAATATAAGGACCACAGATCAACGACAGCTTGCAGAATTTGGGTGCTTTTATATGCAAACATTACCGGTTGCATTAACATAATTGAGTACAGACTTTATTTAAACAGATGCCGCAGTCAGGAAGCAGCCTGGCCAGGTGGAAATACAGAAATATATACATGTATGAACTCAAATTACTCACATTAGGTCACATCTCCACACGTGAGTGGGAGAGTATTGTCTGGCATTCCTCTTACTTACACTTTAACAAAAGGCAGGACAAAGGAATGCTCAACTCTCACTACTGACATGGAAATGTGTTGCAAACAGTCAGCAGGACTTACTTTTGGGAAAGATAACGAGCCAGGTTAACTTCTCCAGGTTTCTGGTATGAGGATGCCAGTTTCCAGGATTTTTTCACGCCACATTAACCTCACAAAGCAGGAAGTTAAGACAGAAAATGCCCATAATGCCTGCTAAACATGAACTGCACACGCAGAGTGCACCTATACCACCTTTACTGACTGAGTGCTCAGCTTGGACATTATCCAGCAAGTGAGGAAGAGGGATGTTGGAAGTGAGCTGGAAGATCTGTAAAGATCACTTTTATGAGGGCAGGCCAACTGCCAAGGCATTTGCTTTGAACTCCATGTTACCGTGGCTACAGCAGCCTAAACCCAGCTCAAGTACATCTGCTCTGCACTGCAGTGCACACACAGAGAGACTTGACAGCTTGCTTTGCTTCCCTCTAAGGGGAGTCACTCAGGCTGCTTTTAGGGAATCCACTGAGAAGCAGATGATTTAAGTAGCTGGTAAGAAGCCCCAGTAACACGGGAGTCACGAGGTAACCTTGTACCTCAACTCAAAAAAAAAAGCTGCTTAAATGGTGCTTCCCCAGGAGCTGTACGAGTGACTAACCCAAGAAAAGCACAACTAGGTCACCATTAGATATCTACTATCCTACCTTCAATTAGTTGGGAAGGAGTTCAGTACTTAAACCTTGGATTTAAAGCTTCTAGTCATGCATAACTATGGTTATCCCCCACAGAATTACAGCACTTATTCATTCTGTACTGAATGGGGTGGGTTTTTTTAAGAATTCTCAAAAGTTCACTAGTTCAAAGTATGTAAAAAGTTCTTTAAATATGTGCTACCAGAATTGCTGCCCAATTCATCTCATACATGTATACTTAAGATTAGTATCTTACAGTTAATTTAGTGAAATGGAGAAAAATTTAGGTTTAGCAGCAATTTTCTCCCATGACTGTTCAGAGAATGAAGAATAACGCTCTCCAGAGAACCTCTCCAAACAATTGCCCTTTTTCCACAACAGCTGCCATTTACTTACACTCTCAGAAGGACGGATGCCACGGGCTGCCTCTCAGCAAAGAATAACTGTTACCTCGCTTTCATCCTTCCTCAAAGTCACCATCCATATCCCCACAGATAGGAAGCCTCTTTCTCCCCTGGGGGCAATTGGCTTCATTCCCAGTAGCAAAAACAGAAGGCAAGTAGTGGCCATCTTTGCTCAGGCAGTTGTGGCTTCAGCCAGACTGAAAAATGAGAAGTTGCAGCACAATGGAGGGAAACGCGCTTTTAGGATCCTTCTGCTAAAAATTAATCTCAATCCTAAACATCCTCAGACCTCCTGCCAACAAGATGGACACACAGGAGGAGGAAATAGATATGTATTTGAAGTGCGAGGGGAAAAAAATTAAAAAAGGAAACGCAGAAACTCGGTTGACAAAATATCAAGAACGAAAACAAACTGCGGGTCCTGTTTCCCTGAGTCAGTGAGGCGAGGCAGCTGTAAATCTGTCTAAACCAGCTCTGCGTTCTCCAGTTGCTTTGTACCTCCAAAATGCATAAAACAGCTATCACATGCCAGTCAGTCTGACCCTCTGAATTGTTAGAAGTCCACTTTATTTAACACTGCCTCCCCTCTTTAGGGATTTTCTTTTGTACCAAGTGGGTAAGAACACTGCCTACATGGAGTGCGAAAGATGGGTCAAGCCAAAGAAACTGCCAGGAGAGCACGACATAAAGGCTGAGTCAAGTCACTCATTTAGAATCAAAGGGAGCATTTTACTGGGGGAAGGCCGGGGGTTGGGGAAACACTGACACATGGACGACAGGACAAAGACTTACAAAACAACCTTTAGAAGTTTAAGATGTTATTAATTCTGCTTACCGTAATTAACTGCGTGGTCGGGGAAATGCAGCCTTTAACCACAGACACGGCCAATTTAATTTGCCTCCAAATTTTGCTGTTACAAATTGCTCTGTAATAGTCTGTTTAAAATACTGTTTGGAAGTTCATGGTTTTACTACTCCAGTTGTCTGGGTGACGATTACATTCTTCTCCCATCCCAAAATACCAATCACATTTTCTACCTTAACTTAGAAGTCCTTAAGATTTCTCTGCAAAGCATTAAAAGTACAAAGTCTGGCAGGTAGGATTATTCTGCTGAGTTGACAGCATTACCATTTCCTGACATCCTAGAGCTTCATTTTGTAGTTTCTATCTTTAATTACATTCATATTGGTTTGTGTTCTTTGTTATTCCAGTGCAAAAGGTAATTAAAGATAAAGACTGGCACAATACTCTTAACTAGAGCTGCCAAGATGCTTTCATCTGAGAGATGCCTGCAGGGCTTTTGCACTTTAGTTTCATACCTTCTTCAAAATTTTGGGAAGCATGCTAGGCAGCCAGCTAATTTAATGGGTTTTGTTTCATTAAATATTCTTGCATGTAGCACTGGCAATTCTCCCTCCTCTCCCCACTTGCAAGGATGTGAATACTTAGTTATAAGGAAGCTTGATTGAAGTATCAAAAAGAAATCAATTTAGAAAGCATAATTACACTCTGATCTGTCAGCACACAAACACTTAGGTTTCTAGTTAAACTGTCAGCAAAGGCAGCAGTCTGTAAAGTTAATCAAGCATGTCATAAAAAGTAACAATTAGACCAATTTACTCCTTCAGAAGACAAAAGAACAGAATGGGAGAGAAAAAGAAACCAAAGCCCAAGACCCCAAACCACCAAGGAAACTAAGAGAAAGTCTGTGTTGCGTCCAACAACCAGGCAGAATCCAGACAGCAGGACCCTTGCAACATGAACACCAACAGGTACAGCCAGAACTGCCACCATACACGCGGTGCCTCTTGTTTCACGGGAGATAAATGGGATTAGTGCATCTGCTTACACAGATCAGGAGATGAAATTATCACCTTGTACGGTTCACACAGTACAAAGGATGTATTTTTACAACAGATGCACAAATGCAGCAAACCCACGAAACACAAGGAAAAGGTTTTCCCAGGCCCAGGCTTGGAAATGCCAGATCCCATCCTTGCTCTGGCATCGTTCGAGACCAGTAATCCACAGACTGCAGGGCCAGTTAATAGCTCACAAGTGACAAGTCACCAGCATCTGAGAGGTTCAAGAGGTGCACTCCAGTTACAGCTACGGTGTGACCAAAGGACATTCATAACCTCAAGGCATTTCTTGAGTTGGTGTAACTTATGCTCATTAGAACTTAAGCCAATTATACACACAACCTGTAAGAGACCAACTCTCAGAATTGGAGACTGACCCCTCACAACCCAAGGGCCGAAGGGACTCACTGGTCTCGTACCCAGACTCTCACAGACTAACAGAGCAAACTTCAAGATGGAACAGCTCCTCCTTTCACAGCTCTGGAAGTTCCTCCACTCTAGTGCTTCAGCACCAGAAAATGGAGGGGAAGCACTCAAACACCCCCAAGATACCCTGTTTGTATTTCTTTTCAATTCACTGCTGTTCAGCTCGTATCTTTGAAGGACCTCAACGTTTCCAGTACAGTGACAATTCCCCTGTTCTAGAAATGCAAGCGTATTCAGGATTGTTTGACAGGCGGACAAGAGTACTGCAATTACCAAATCTGACAAGAAGGCTCGCTTTATTCTTACCTCCCAGAATTAGCATCTTTCAACATTTCCTTACATATCCAGGCAGCGTTTAAGCTATTTCTCAGAATAGCATCCCATAGACCTACAAACTGTAATCACAGATTTCTAATTTAATTCACCTATCAGCTGGCCTGCCTGTACCACTTCACTGAAGAAATGAGCTGGGACAAAGGAGCAGCATCATATGGTCAGCAAAATCTGAATGTGTGGAGGGGGAGAAGGGAAAAAAGAAACAGGTTCCAGGAATGAGCACTTCAAGCTCTTTCTAGGAAGGTTTACAGTGATGTTTCGAAGTCTGCCTTCCCAAATAGCATTCAGCACTAAACAAAAATAAAGGCACGGATGCAAATACCAAGGTGAACCACTGGCAACAGTGACTGCTACCTTGGAGGGTTTGCCTGGCTTGTGCATAGCTCATGCCTGACAAGCAGTATGGACAAATCCCAAGCCATTAATTCTTAGAGAAATCCAAATATATATTCACATTTTCCTTCTACAAGAGAAAGCATCAAAGACCCAACAAAAATAATACTCCATACAGGGGGACTGTTGCTCATTTAGTAACTGTTTAGTCTCTTATTTCAGTTTATTTGAAAGGTGATTTTATCACCACCTGACAGCAGAGACTTCATGACTGATGACCAGATTTCACAAAGTTTGCAATTCTGATTTGCTGCAACATATCCTGAGGTCTCTCATGACGTTTCAATAGTAAAACCTGAGTTTCTGCAACGTTTTTACTCCGTAACATAGAAAGAAAATTTGTGGTAGTGTAATTTTGAACCTCATTACATGGGTGCAGGTATTTAAAAAAAAAAACAAACAGACCTCAGTTACATTTTCCACATCACATACAAATAAACTGCTTCAGGCATTAGATGTTGCTTTATTGTTATACTGACTAAAAGTGGCTTGTAGAGGACACACCTTCCACATCACTCCCTGCTTTCTTACGGGTTTGGTTTTTTGGACCTTTGTTTTCCCCCAGAAGCAGAAAACAACTTAGTGGTTATTATGTTCCCAAATATACTTCCATTGTATTACTCTGAATTCCCTGTGGAGCTGCAAAATTGAGTTTCCTGCCACAACACCCTGCAATCCCTTAGCTCCACAACCCTGTCCTGTAGCTTTACTCAGCCTGGACACTGGAGATGTGACAGTAGAGGGTGTGGCTGAAGCACAACTGGTGTGTGACCAAATTAAATCACCTGCTGAGCTGCCTGTGCTTTTGTGTAAGAAGTGTTAATTTGGGCTCCTGTACGCTTCCTAGACAACCCTAGTTCCACACACCACATTCCACTGAAAATGGCCAAGGTATTCAAACAGCAATGACAGGGAGCAGAAAAACAAGACAAAAGCACAGAAATGCTGAGGCTCCCCCACCACTGTCAGAGTTTTCTTTGTGTCTGTCCCAACACCACAATGAAAGAAAAAGACCTCACATACCTGAAATACACTTAGGAAGGCAAACTGCTGGAAAGCTCTGCCCTTGAAGGACACGGGGAGATGTGCCCACCACACCACTACAGTCCCCCAAAGCTGCCAGTAAGAGAAGCTGGGAGAGCTGGAGGAGAAGGGGCAGGGAAAGCGAACCTAAATGTTACAGAAAAGAGGACGTTCTTCTCTAGCCAGACAGATATGCACAGCAAACTAGGTTTTCAAGTACAAATGTTTTCTTCTTTCCAGTGAATTCTAGCAACATTTCCCATTTTCTAGTTTAATCATGGAGAGATGGAGTGGTTCTTATTATAAACAGACTTAAAGCAGCACCACCAGACTAGGCACTCTTACACATCCAATATCTAAGCCACTATGCAGTCTTTACTTCCAACCATGCTACTACAAATTGAAATGCCTGTAAAAATGGAAAAGATGAGTGAAAAAATTCAGCAATGCAGACCTAAATCCCTCCTTTTACTATATAACCATTTCTCAGGACAATATATCTACTACCTAGTAACTGCCTCCCACCTATGTTAACATTTATAGAGCAGGAAAAGACAGAGTTTCTCTGCATTCTTGACAAACTCTTGGCCAGACACCCAAATACTTTTAGAGACCAGACCTTTAAAATTATGTTTCTGCCAACTGAAGGGGGGGAAAAAAAAAAAACCTTTTCTCCTCAGGAGTGTGACTATGGTTCATATAATTAATCATTTTAAGGGGTATGTCTAAGCAGCAACCCATAAAAATACACTGGAAAAACAGAATCAGAAGCTTCTGGGTGTGTGACTACTTGGCAGGAGAGGCACAAACTCCCTTCAGACACCCTTCTTTGAGAAGAATCAAACCACTGTAAAACTTCAAAAATCTATACAAAGTCATACATATAAACAGTATTTTGAGCATCTTCCCCGATCTGTCACAGGCTCCAGTAAGCAATAAAATTAAAATATGACCTTTCAAGCAGGCAAAAGGGCTTGTCACCCAACAGCAACAGGGATACCACAAAGAATGTGAGCAATACATCAACGCCTGGACAGCGTGTGGAGCTGACAGAGCCGGGGGTCAACTGGAAGCAACAGCCCCCTGTGCTGCCCCATCACTGACACAGCGACAGAGGCATTTCTGAAGTGATCACAGCCAGCTGTCCGGACATACAGACAAGAAAAAAACTGAGCACAACAGAAGTAATGATTTAAACACTTTCTCAGGGGTAAAAAACCAAACAAACCAACCCAAACTCAAAGTCCTACACCTAGAGTGGTTATTTTATAGCCTTTTAGAAAAAGGGGGAGGGGGAGGAGACGTTTTGTGGCAGCTAAAACATCAAACAGCTAGCTGCTACCAGGTCACCTTCATGTACGTACACACACAAAAAACAAGTCACTTCCTTTCCCCTTCAGACACAGCATCCTAAACCATTTTGAAATGGGTGAGGGTGTCATCTGCAAGAGCCAGAAACTCAAGAAGTAAGGAAAACCAGCAAGCCTAGTAACAACCTGGCTACCTCAGAATACCGAGCCCGCCCAGCAGTACTCGATACAAAAGTACTACAGCAGTTTGTTGATTCATCTGTGCAGAAAGATATTTTCATACAACTGGCAAGTCAGGACTCGCAGGATAATTTAGCCCTTCTGTGAGACTGCCAAAATGGCAAGCGCCAGGCATCAGATTTCTTCCAACAAATAAATAGGTCAGACAGAAACCACTGATCAACTTTCTCCCAGAGAACAAAAATACCTATAACAGCAATAGGTTTATGATGAAAAAATGGAATTTATTGTTAGGTGAAGCGAGCATTTTAAAGTTAGATCACCACTGCATCAGTCCGCAAATTGTGCTGAGCACTGGAAGCAAAGTCTAAAACAGACTCTCCTGATAATTTGGTTTTCTTGCAGCTGAGAATCAACACGGGCAACAGCCGTCAACAGGAGCAAAATATATGCCCACATGACCAGGAAAATACTGAGGAATTCTTTTTTTAAGTGGAAAGAATTAAATATGCTTTGGAAAGCTCATGCTAGAAGACAAAGTAAGCAAGCAGTAAACAGGCAGAGGTTTTGCATGTGAAAGGCAAGGGTGATTTTAAGTCAGTGAAACAAGTGAAATCCACTGGACTTACACGATGTACTGCTGTAACACCATATATCCAAATGCAACTGGAAAGAACTGGATCATGCAGACATCATCAAAAAACGACTCAATACAGCAACACTGTTTTCTCTTGAAAATGCTTGCCTACACTAAGAGGGTGAGAAATTGTGGATCTACAAGAGGAAAGGAGTAAAAATAACTGTATTTAAGGTTCATTAGGTTTTTAGTTCCCTACCAGTACAACTTTGTGGATGTTTCTTACAGGAACTTACGAACAAAACTGTCTACCACATCTACTAAATAACCTCCAGAGAACAGACCGTAATTCCTTGTCAAGGGAGCTTAAACTTCTTGTATAACATAACAGAGACAGCAACAGCATTATATTACTGGAGTAAAGAATATCAGTTGCAAAAGGCTTCTTCAGGTACACTTATACTGAATTTATATTCTCAGATTACATTTATTAAAAAAAAAAAATCACATGAGAGCCTAAGAACAATCCCTGCAGTTTCGGTAAATCACTTAAATACAAAAAAATAAGCACTTGTATCTGCTTCATCTCTGCCAAAACCATTTACACCCCACTATAATTACTTTGAAGTTACTCTCATGCATTAACTACAGTTCCCATCACTTTCTAGCAGTGGATCCTACTCATAATGCACGTGTGCATCCAACCCAGGTGAGGGAGTTCTCAGCAGCCTCCCTTAGGGGTCACACGAGCACTCCCTGTGCCCTCAGGCTGCCAGAATCAAGCGCGGGAGGGTCAAGGCAACCCACGCTGCCACCTGGGCCCCGGTGCGAATAAAACTGAGCTGCAGGAGCACAGGGCAGGATCGACAAGCACGGAACATCCCTGAGCACAACAGTTATCTTAACTAACAGCTTTTTGCTCGAGTACCCCTGTGTGTGACTCTTCCGTCTCCTCTCCTGTCGTGTAGGAGATGGAAGCTGGAAATTCAGCTGGGAGATCAGGGAGCCAACTCTCGCTGCATCTGTTCTCAGTGCTTCCCTCAGCACGTTGTTCGGTCGGCGCACACGGAGACCACGTAGCCTCTCCCTCACCGCAGGGACCTCACCAAAATAATCTGCAAAGACAATCTGAGACCCAGCTGAACAACTTCCAGCATACAGTGGAGCGTTTGTTGATATCATTCCTTGTTATGCCTCGATCTGTAACCCGCCTTAGTAGAATGTGCCAAAAACTACTCCTTCTACAACCAAAAGAAACAAAACAATCCAGGCATTAAGCAAACAGATCCCGCTCCACACAAATCCAGCATTTCAAAAAATCAGACTGTATCACCCTGCTCCAGCCTGACGAGCAAGAGGCACTCTAGGCCAAAGAGGTTCTCAGACAATTTGTGAAATCTTAAGTGTGTCTGTCAGAAAATAATGCTGTAACCACAGATACCTTGCTGTACAAGGTCTGATAAACAAAACCAGTGAGGCTGTGCCAGAACTGGTGAGGTTACCTGGGTGTTTAACAGACCCATGAGAGAAGGAACACAACAGCTGAGCCAAGATCCACAACCAACATTGAGCTCCTCTCTGTAAAAGCAGCTGATCTACTTTAGGAATTACTCATTTGAGGGGCACCAGGCCCAGCACAGAACCGTCTGTTTTAGGAACCAGAGCTTCTGCCACAAAGAAGATCAGCTAATTTGTCAATCACTCCACAGCCATGAAATGTTTCAGGATTTGCCATCGACCATTCCCACACCTGGACTGCTTGGGACAAGGGGTCTGTCTCCACGTTCACGCAACAGCCATTCCTCAGAACATCTCCATTTTCCACGTGGAATCAGAAGGATCTTCATGTTCACAACTGGTTGGCTGTTTTCTCAAAAGCTCATGCGAAAGTTAATACTCATTGATCAAATGGCCGGCAGGCAATGAAAGAGTGAATATATTTCCAAGAGAAATGTCTTCTCACAGATGCAACCCTTGTAAGCAGTATCATGCAATGATATCTATTTATCACTACTAGTGGGTGGCTTGTAAGCTTAACAACAAATAGCTTTGCATTTGAAATGTGTCCTGATGGAAATCTTTCACTCTCTGGAACCATAAGACCACTGTTGAAAATTACAGACCACAACAAGCAGATTTGGCCTTGTAACACAGACCTGCAGGTCTCCAGGGAAAACAAATCACAAATGACTCTGTTTTCTGAATAGGGATGATTCAGGCACCTTCGTGTCAATGGATAACTACACCTACAGACTTTGCTACCAAAAAACAGCTCATAAAATTTCATGAGCTGCTTAACCACGAAGACCTGCAATGAGTAAAGCGCTTGAGCCTTTAAACCATGCCGGAGTTTCACCTGGTTTTGCACCCAGTAAGAATTTGTTCAGAGGAGAGTTACTGCATTATCACCGGCTATCTCTCAAGAAATGCCAAAGTATTGTTAATTGGAAATCTATTTTTATAATAATATCAGAAACTGCTACATCAAGAGACTGAAGCATTGCTCTGGCAATTAACTGTTACCCAGAACAATCTGCCAAAGTTTGCTATCAAGCTCCCTGTTGGTTTGACAAAGAAATCAGTGAATGTTTCCCCAGAGAGTTTTGATAGTACAGCTTAATAATAAACTGTTCTGCCTGAAAAATACAGGGGGGTGAGAAGGGGGACGGTAGACAAGAAGTAAAAAAATTGACATCCATCTGCCTATGAGATCAAAGTTCTTAGACTCTGTTGTTTTAATTTCCAATTGCCATGACTGTTAGAGAGAACTGGAGAGTACTGTGAAGATACTCAACCCCCTTGGAAGGTATCCAATTTATGTGGTTAGCATGGTGTGATGATGTGGAAACAGAAGATAATGTGGCCCACAGATCTTTGGCAGGCTTTAAAATATCATCTTTCATCGTAAAATTACTCTATTTTAAGCGGGTGATTGAAAGGTACTAATAAGGCTTTTGGGCTGATTGCTGCTGCTGTGGAGAGAACTGCAGCCTTTCTAGAAGAATTGAAAAACTACTGAAAGAGCCAAGAGTCTTTAAAAGTCCTCTGTTTAAAGTCACCTACCTAGCACAGTGGCCATCTGCATATTGAGACCTCTGTTAGGACAGGGTCAAGAAACAACTTTGATTAACCACCCGTTTTACTTCAGTGCTATCTCTCCTCTTACTGGGGCCACAGCAGAAAAAAAAAATAAATAAAGTCTTGGATTACCAGTCACCTTTGAGAGAACCATAAAATACACACTTTGGAAGCTACAGGCAGAAATCTGGTTTAAGATCTATAAAAACAAGAGGCATTTAAAAATCCTCTTCTTCTGAGAGACCATCAAGGAAAATAAAGATCTCAGGCAAGGTTTATTTTGAGTCACTCAGCTACACAGTCACTACTCCAATACTGCGCTGAGGCACAGCACTGCAAACTCAAAATCAGCAGGCTTTTCCCTCCCTTTTCTTTTTGTTAACCTGTCTTCAGTGCAGCTTCTTTCCCATCTCATCCCTCTTACATCCAAGCTGCATGAATACAAATTTTCCCAGACTACCAATTACTACTCACAGTAAAAAAGCAGCTGCGTGTCCTGTTGCTGAATGAAGCTGGTTTGGATTAGGGCATGTCACAAGTTAACGCAGCGCATTTAACGAGGAAGCGCTTTCTTATTGGCAATTCCAAATACACAGTGACTGGATCACTGATGTCTGCTACAGGGCACAGGAGAGAATCCTGTTCTCTTTATCTTAGCCAGTGCAGGATGCAACTTGCAATTAAGAGGTCTTTTCTTCTTTGGGACAGAATTCATAACATTGAAAAGCTGGTCATCGCTCCTTAAAGCAAAGAGAAACACTGATTACAAAAAACTGATCGCGATCATCCATTAAAACCATCAAATTGCCACAGCACCCTTTCTGCGGAACATCTTGAAGCTTCTGAAAGTCCCTCTGGAAATGGACATGCCGGTGATAGATATTTGGCTTTGGTTAAATAGGTTTTCTGTGACTATCTGAATTCTTTCGTTACTATTCCCCTTTGAGACACCTTACTACAGAAGATCCCCTTACCTTCTGTGTGTGTACTATTAGAAATCCACCCCTAAACTTCAACTGTCCTAACACAGAGATGGAGTCCTCCTCAGCAAGAGGAGCAGTCTATAAAATCTCACTGAGGGAACTGGCTAGACTTTAGTATTTTTTATCTATTTTAAGTGTCTCCCAAATGTTCTGAACCACTGACAGTATCCAGTATATCTTCCACAGGACACCTTAATCAAATTTAGACGATTTTTCAAATAGAGAGGCAATGAGGTTTTACAGACATCTTGCTTTCTTGGGACCCAACATTGACAGATCTCTCTTCTGAACAGGAAATGCCAAAGCAGACACACACCGTGGCCGTTTCTTTCTAATTCTTCATATAAAACTACATGAAAAAACACTGTTTGCAGGAACAAAGCTTCCCAATACAAGGCACAACGAGTTCACTCCAACTCTCTGCCCGAGCCCTGCAGAACAGTTTGAAGTGCCTTTCATGCCTTTGTGAACAGCACAATCCCATGAAGACTCCCCATGCAATTCCTTACTTGTACTGTTGGGTGAAAACCTGCCAAACCTCCCGTGCACACGGTGTCTGCCACTACATTTTGTGTTGCTTTTAGATATAAAACCAAAAATATTGGGGGGAGGGCAAACCACCAACATCTTTCCACTTGAACTAGTTTTTAAAATGCTAACCGGAAACAGTCACCTGAACACTATTGTGAAAGTTACAACCAACCGGTTCCAAAGTTTTGGAAAGGCCACTCCTTCACATGGTGCTTTTGACATTTTTACTCGTAACCTTCTAACTGAAAATGCAAACTAAATTCGTAGAACTGTTTTTGTAACTGAAAACACAGTGACTTTTTTCAATAATTGCAGGACAAGCTATGAACAGTCACTTCCAAAGTCCTATTGATGGCTCAATTATAGTTTATGTTGTCACGCATTTGGCATGACAGTATCGCCCATTCGCCTTTCTGTCCCCAGGCCTTGGAAGAGATTGCTTACCAACAAAACCAGCAGCAAAGCTGAAGTAAATTAAAACGGAAGAGATAACAGGCAAGCACAGGGGTAAAGAAAAAGCATGAGTAAGGTCACCAAAACTCCTTGGCCAAGACAATCAGCAGGAAGAGAAAAACGCGTGGCAAAATAAAGCCTTTTCCATTGCTCCAGTTCAGAGTTCTGTTGTCTTGTCTGTTTCCAAAGTACATTTAAATTGTCTTTTCTTTCAGGGATGCAGAGCCTCCTTAAATTATCTTTAAAACAAAACCAGATCGCTTTCACAGACTTCTTTTTGTGAAGAAAACAAACCGAAAAATACAAGAGGTAGTCTCAAATCTTGTATTTATTTGTATTTGTGATTTATAGGTTTGAGATATGGATTACTCTGGAAATTCAGATTTCTTCCCTGTAACAGTCTTCCCAAAGACTTTTCTAAGTTACACAAACGATTTCTCTTCTTCCTGCCCTGTCCTCCCCCCACCATCTCTTGAGAACCGCCTGAAGGCAAATATAATTGGAACCTTGCACTCAGTGCAGACATGTCATGAGCAAGAACATAATCCAGGGTCACCAGCAGGCTACACAGCCCGCACTGCACTGCCCTGCGAGACAGCGGTGTGGGGGTGGGAAGCTCAGACGGGCCTGCTCCCGCTGTCCTCCAGCAAACCTGTTCCCACCGTCCGGAACGCCCCCGACAGCTCCGAACGCAGCTGTACCTATTGCCCCACTCGTGGTTAAGAGGAGGAAACGTGAGGTCCTCAGGACTGAGGGGGAGGGAAGGCTGAAAGCAAGGATCTGCTTACAGACAGAGAAGAATATCATTAACTATTAATAACGAAAAGGCTGCAATGCAGACAGCCTGAAATCTGGTACAGCTTACTAAATCACAACTGCGTGAGACCATTGCACTACGGTACGCCAGTAACAGCTCCACCGCTCCCTTGCAGTGAGAAATTCGTGGATTTATATGAAGAACGCACAGCACATGTTTCCAGCAACACAGCACTTAGGATGAGAGCCGTTTGGAAATTCAAAGAGATTTCTAGTTACACGTTCACTTTAAAAGTAGGTCCTTCCGAAACAGGATGTTTTATGGCAAACAATTTACAGACAATATTCAGTAAAGCAGAAGTGCAGATTTAATTCAGTCGGCAGTAACATCAAGGAGGGAGATGAAATGCAAGTCAACACATACCTAACAAAGTTCCCTTACTAGGAAGAAAATATTATTCCATTTCCTCTGGAAAGAGCCCTGTGAAAGCCAGCCTCTTACGCCAAGACAGCAGTTCCAACTCTTTTTGCGCCTCACTTCAGAAAACTGGCTATTAGCGAGAAGTTCATACTATAATTAATAAGCAAGGCACAGCACAGAATTTTACCAAGTGCCAAAAAGGGGTGGAAGGGGGTGGTTTGGTTTTTTGACTGAGATTTAAGGTTTAGGTTTGGGTTTTTTTTTTTACTTTCAGTGTATTAGTGGCTTAGGTGGAACCCTCTATTCACATCTAAGCAAAGCAATTAAGCTCATCCTATTTCTTTTCCTGTTCCCTGGAAAGGCATTTCAAAGAGTATCGATGTGCCCTTTCAGGTGCACTCTTCCTTGGTGAAATACAAAGTCACTGCTGTTTTCCAGGAAGACAGGACGACAAAGGGCTAAAGGAAAACGGGGAGAAGGGCTGGACCACAGTACTGCTGTTGTCACAATATAAGATAGGCAGTGCTTGGTGTCTCAGAGCTGTTAGGTGAGGACAGAGACGAAAATGCTCTGGGAAGGGGAGCTGCAGCCATTTGGAATGTATTTTAGAAAAAGGGTCTGTTTGATCACAGCTGGCCCTGGACAAGCCTCTCTAACAGTAGAGAAGGGCTGTCCATTCACATGGGTGTTTGCATAAAGGTGGAAAACAACAAGGTAAAGAACCATTAACAGAAGGGTTTTAAGTGAAGTTCTTAAGTTGACAAATTATTCAGAAATTTGCCACATAGCTTCAAAGTAACCCATACAAGAAATATTTTGAAAATGCAGAAATAAGACACATGTAGAGAACTGACTGTAAGAATATCCAGAACCACACCAAGAAATGTCAGGATGGAAAGCAAATTGGGACAGTTCCACAACAAAAACTGCAGATAGCAGGAGGGTGTTCACTTCCTACAACAGAAGTGGAAGAGGGAAGATAATAAATCTGGAGCCACAACCACATCAAAAGAACGCTGCATGTGCTTAAGTGTTAACTTGTTCCTTTCTGGCATTTAATTTTGTTTGGGGATTTGAATGTAGAAACTCACTATCTCTAGGAGTAAAAGTAAAAACCCTGGAAAAATGTAAATGTTAACAAATATACATAAGAAAAAAACAAACAAAAAAACCCCCACCAAATAAACCTTCTTTCTCCGGCCTAAGAAACCAACACAGCTCACTTTCTTTTTCGAGAAGCAAAACTGGCAACATCAAAGTGTTTGTGATACTATTATTTTTTTCCCCTTGCACTTGGAGTTAAGCACACTGGTAACATTCCCACCGAGTTCAGAGCTCATCAGGAGCGCAAAGCTCAACTTTCACAGACGCAGGAGACCAAAAGACATCAATGATTTACAGCACCTTGCCATAGCAAGAGATAGTAGATACCCACTCCTTTAATGAAACTTCGGAGAACATCAGAAACTGAAAACAAAGTTGTTTTATCCAACATTTTTTTGAGACTGAAGCTAAAATACTGCATCTGTCTCAGATATTCACATTTTTAAGAACATGCTAAAAAAAAGGAAAAAAAGGAGGATTATGCAGAAGAGTGCTGAAAAGTTACTGAAATTAGGCAGGAAAATCCGTTTAGTGCCATATAATTCAATTACTAACAAAAAGAGAAAAACACGACTCTAACTTGCAAGTATTACAAGGATACAGTTCACAGAAAAACACCAGACAGTAACAGGCTGCTATGACAAAGTCATGTCTGAGGCTCCTCCAAAATTCTTTTTACTTATTAGTATTCTCTGCCTAAAACCATGAGTAAATATTTCTTATCAGCATTAAAACGTCTGCACAGTCAGCAGTCCTCAAGTTCTTTACAGAGACACAAAGGTATATTTTTATAAAGACAGACAAACCTCTGTGGTATGTGAGCCTCTTCTCCTTTGCTGTTCATGAAGGCAAAGTGTATTTGCATGACCCAAACAAATCATCTGCTGAGAAGACAGTGATAATGCTGTCTGTGCTGCCAGGATCTGAGACTTTTCTCAAAAAAAATCATCTTTGCACGACAAAAACCTAATGCTACACCAGACAGCTTTTCATTAGCAGGATGCTAATAAATTGATATCCCCAAGTAATTAATTACGCAGGGGGAACAGGAAGTCTCACAGCAAACATGTACATTCCATTTTCATAAAGTTGTTCTGGCTCCTCCAGGCCTGTGAGCTCCAGTTTGGGGCAGAGAGCACCAGATGAACTGAGGAATGGAGCTTCTTTCTAAAACGCTGCAAATCTGTTCCATTAATTCTCAGCTACACTAAGCACAGTTGACTCTGAAAACCGAGCCAAGCACTAGAATTGATCCATTGATGCTTTGTATCCTTCAGAAAGCTCTGTACTTTAACAAAATGGGCCACATTATTCACTGGAAAATTTACCTACATCTCTTCTGTATTAAAAGTCTGCCTCTGGCCAGCACTGGAGGATCCCAGATCTCATGAGATTTTCAATCTGTTAATCACAAGGCTTCTGCTCAAGAAGTAGACGTGAGATTCACAAAAATGTTAGACAGAGATGTGGTATCAGGCAGTGGAGCAGCGAGAGGGGAATCACAGGACTTGAAATTCACCCTGTTGCGCTTCTCAGTAGGAAATACAATGGTATTTTATCAGCAATGATTAATCCCTAACAAAGGACAATGGATCCACCTCTCGGAACTATCAAATCAAGCCTAAATGCCTTTTCTGGAAAATATGCTTCCATTAAATGCATTTTGAAAACCCAGCACGACAACATACAACAAAGCTTCATAGCCTCAATTATTCAAGAGATGATTATTACTAGATTATCTAAATGGATTACTTTTATTGCCAGGAGTCCTGGACACTATGGCTCAGAATTTCACTGTGCTACACACTGCACTGACAAATAAACACCCATTTCGAACATAAGAAACCCAGATTTTCCCTTTTTATGATCAGTTTCATCAATAAACCAGAACAGAATCTACCAGCAAGTGCCAGTTACACGGGATGTGCAGCTGCCTTGCATCTGCAGTGCAGCACTTCATTTGCCTAAGTAAACTCAAGAGTTTTGGTACTTAACCAGCAGCAGATTTATTAGGCCAGAGTGCCACATTAGCAAAACTACCCCTGGAAGGAAGGTGGGCAAGGACAGCTAAGAAAACACTAGACACAAGTTGGACAGAGTGATCTGAGAGCACAAATATCCGACCATTCAAACTCACAAGTGCAACCTACAGCTCATCCAGATGGAGGACAACCGGTTAAACTGTGAGCAGGACTGACAGTGAATAAACTGGTTATTATTTAGCACAGAAGATCATAAGTCGGTTTAAGTTTTTGTTTCTGAGAGTTCTCTTTCACAGAAAATTCTAACCTGGCTTCAGTCCCAGTGCTTAGCAGCCACATTAGCACCAGACAATGACTTGCCAGCACATCTAATGCCACCACACTAAACACGTTCTGCGACACAAAATCCCGGGATCTTGCACCTGCACTTTCCAGAATGTGACATTCCTCATGCAGTGCACTACGTGCCTAATGGAGGCGAAGCAGCCACAGTAATAGTGGAGCTCATTAAAGAGACGTTCACAGGAGACAGAAATATCCAGCTGCCAGAGCAGCACATCCACTCAGAAAATAACAATCTCTGCCCTGATCCACAAGAGAAGCCTGCAAAACATTCCAAAAATAATGAGTCCAGAAACAAACTTCACTGAACACCAAAAATCACAAACTCAGTAAAAGTGCCACAAACCCAGTAATTTTACTCCCCCTTTCATGTTCCAAACAAACTATCTTTTTTTTTCCTCCCTGGAAAATAAACTTACATTAGCATTTCTTTCACTCCCTCCTCCCATCCCCTTATCCCCATTGCTTCCATTTCAAAGAGTTGGATGCTGAACAGCATGTCTAATTTTTACTCACCACCTACACCAAAACATTTAATAATGGTTTCTTTACCTTTGAAACGTGGTTTGCCTACACTCTAACAAGTCACACAGCAGTGCCCATCTTTCAAAGGCTCCCATCTTTTCTCAACACGCTTGCTAAAGGTTCATGAAGGCTCTACCTTCCAAAGGCAGATTCCTTCCCACCATAGGAGTATAAGGCACAAAAACTGAACCAATTCCCTGAGCAATAAAAGCTGGGTTTAGTTAGACAGCTAACTTTTGCTCTCACTCAGAGTTCAGCACTTCCACCTCCAGGGACTCAGATGCCGCAACAGAACTTAGCCAGCCATGCAGTTCCTCTTTGGCAACGCCCTGATAAACACCAGGAGGACTGTTCATCACCTACTGGGTCTGTCTTGTTTACTGACTGGTACTTTCAGATGGTCTTTCTCTGAACCTGTAACCAAACTGATTTCCTTTATTTAAGCACAAGGAGAGAAAGATTTAGAAGTAAGTCTAGAGAATGTCTATTTTAACATCTTGTGGTGATACTCAAGGCTACCTTGATTTTAATCAGGCACGCCCATTTTCAGGACTTCTGCATCTCAGTCCGAATCCTTGAATTATTACAACCCACACTTGTGAGTGGGAGCTGAAAATGGGAAGGGGGAAATAAAAAAAATCCTCTTCTACAACAGCAGTCCTGTAGGCTTAATTAAAAACAAAGAAGCCAAAAAAAGCAAAGGGAAAAAAAAAAAGAGAGATGACAGAGTCACTGGCTTAACAGCACTCAAATTCTCTGCCAAGACACAAAATTCTTTCTGTTCTTGCCTATTTTCCCTAGACACCTCCACCTCCTCTTTCCCATTAAACTAAACCAATATGTTCACACAGTTAACTGTTCCAATAACTTGGTCAATATAAAATACTCATAGTAGTTCCAAATCTATCAAATTAGGATGATTATTCCCTCCCAATTCAAGAGGCATAAAACCTCAGAGGACTGCAAGCACACCGATGCTGCTTCTCCCCCCCTACCAACTCTGTAAGGTTGTCCTCTCGTGGAAGAATTAAGAACTTAACCGTGAGGGCATTTAATGACAGCACAGTCCAGATTTCACCACGTTTTACCACGTTCACAGGCTGGAGATGTTAAAACAAGAAGGTGTCACAAACCCTACTTAACACCTAAAATTTTGTTAGGCAAAACTGAATGAATACAAATCAGAACATATGGAGCACTTCTTCTGTCTTTCATGATGCAACCCACAGAAGTGATTAGCTTGGCTTGTGACCAATTTGACATCTTGACAAATCAGTCAGTTCCTCACAGAAAAATGATCTCAACTATTACATGTTTAGGCAAACCAGGTTAATTTGATTATTACTCAACTCCTCTGTCACTCCCAATTATTCAAACCTCCACAATAAAGTGAAAACCAAGGGGTCTTTGCCACATCTATAAGAAAACACAACCAGCATCACAAGTGATATATGAAACAGCCTGCTGGAAATTCAAGTTACAACCAACCCCTGTCATCAAGATGTCAGTGATGGTGGGCCTACTAAATCATCAGAAAAACATTCAAATAAAGTGATTCCAAAGCCCTGAGGATTAAAAAGCTATTGTTAGCATTCAAACTTCAAGATCAATACTCCCTTAAACTTTCAGTAGAAATACCTGGTTCCACTTACCACTTCATTTTCTAGACCACAAATTATCTGCACACAGTTCATAAGTCACTGGTCTAATCCATTTCAAAAATTATTTCCTGGGTTTCATACCACAGAAACAAGATGTGTGATGGAAACGAAAAATACCTTCTCTGTTCTGGGCTGGGGGAGAATCCAGAACGTACTTAAAAGAGGATTTGAATCAGTCTGCTTAGCACAACCCTAGGGTTAGGGTCACAAAACCCATTAAAGCTCACTAAATGACACTAACTTGCAGTTTTCACCCTCAAGCATAACGTGCTTAAGACAGAACTTTCAGTGTTCACGCCAATATTATTTGTTTCTATCAGCTCCTCCAAGGTCCATCCCCTCAGCCCTATATTTAAGCTATTATTTCAGGTATTACATCCCTTTTCCCTGCGAACTTCACAGGACTCTGCTCACACACAGCCTCTCACAGTGCTGCTACACAGTAGTTGGTCAGCTACATCACAATGACAATAGCTGTCTTTTCTACATCATTTTGCCTCCTTTCTCTCCTAATGTCTGGGATTTTGGTTTCAAAGTCTTCAGACTCAGCTACAAAATGCTCAAGTCCTACTTGCGATCCACAGGTAAAACCTGTCACTGGTTACTTTAAAAAAAAAAAAAAGAAAAAAGGACAAGAAATGAAGAAAAAATTAAAAATGCATTTCAGCCTGCCACCTTTGGGTTTCATCCCTGGCTGTCCTTCATGTCTGACAGACATAACCAAGGAACACAGTAGAGTCACTACTCAAAAACCTCTCCTACCTCTCCTCCTGTCACAGGAGTCCCCAAAGGTTTGGCTGCTGTACACAAACACCACTTCATTATACTCTCATTTCAGCTCCTTGTCCTCATGCAATTCACAGTCTATTTACCCCAGAACATCTCAGTCTCACCTTCAGACAAACAAAATCACACACACACAAGTCCAGTTTTGAAGTTAACTGCCCCACAACCCTTCGTATCATCTGCAGCAAAAAATACACCACTACTAAATCAATTTATTACCTACAGAACCAGAGAGCCAAGAGACCTGTGTAACCATCTAATGCTACCAGAAACAGCCTTTATGTCCTTTTTGTTTTTTAAATGAGAAATCAACAGTTGCAGTAGCTTTGATCCTCACATTAAAAACGAAAGTTATTAGTTAGCTAGCTATATCTTATTTCCTGAGGGAAGGGGGGCTTACTGGAAGCCTTCCAACTGTGAGGCCAGGACAAGATGATTATGACAACCCTGAAGCACTCTGACCATAGAAAGATGCAATAAAGAGAAATTAAAATACAACTCATCAGTGGGATAGGCAGGGAACAGGAAATGCTAAACAATACTTGGTCAACATCAGATTGAGAGCTCTGCACAGGATGAGGGAAGATTGAAAGCAGCGTCAATAATTTTGACTCGTGCATCCAGAGAGAACAGTCTAATCTTCTGCTATTTATACTTACATGACAGCAAGACACCTTCTCCCTGCATAACACTTATCGTTCCTGATTTTCTCATGCTGGTTACCTTGGTGGTTTGATATTTCTAAAATTAGAAGGTAAGAAAAAAAACGGAATGCAGCGAGGTTCAGGGGGATATTACTTTACAGCACTCGTTTCACAGCACCTCAACAACGCTTTTTAGTTGCAGTGACTGTGATATTAAGTGCTCCATGAAAACATCTAAAGATTTCTTTGCAAAGTACTTCTATACATTACAACCTGTAGAAAACTTTTATTGTATTCTTTTCCCCAGGTGTGCATCTCCCATAATGCACACATATTTTAAGTTATAAACCCCTGCAAGTTGGAGCCAGTGTCACAGCCTTCAAATTGTTAACCCATGTGGCACGACTGCTACAACAGGACTTTATTTACTTCTAGATTGTTAGTAAAATCTTTCACTAGAATATCTAAGTACTTCCCATTTTAAATGATTTTAATATTAAGTGTTGGGAAACAGACAGAAGGACTACACAGAAGCAATCAATACAGAAATAGAAAATACAGCAGCAGTTTTCAAGTGCTGTGGCAAAGCAAATATATCAATTTTCTTATGAAATGTCTCTAGTTTTGATCACCATGAACACCAGGACCGGTAGGCACTATCTCATTACCACACAAATGGTTTTTATTACTTTCTACAACTGTTTCTACGCATATGTGGATATTAATTTTTAAGGACGCTTTCCAGTTAAGGTCTCCCTGTTAACTTGCAGCTACTACTGGAAGTTTCTGTCCACCCATGAATTTCCTATGAGGTTTGCAAAACAAGTGCCTTACAAGTCCATACACTTTACTGCTGGAGAGCTGGCTGCAGTTCCAAACCTTGTGTTGCCACTGCCCAGCTGACAGGCCCAATAAAGACAGGTGTGGGATACGGGCAAAGCCAACACTGAGGCAACGAAGAAAACACCTGGCATTAATTAAAAGTCGATTTCAGTAACACACTCACATCTTTAAGTTAGACATCACTGTGTTCTAAGGTCCAAAGTGGAAAAAACCACCAACTCCTCCACACTGAAGCAAAGGGTTAATTCTGTAGCCTCACTGGTTCAGACAATAAGATCGAGCTGTAGAGAGACTGGATAGCCTGAGGGCGGATAAAGCTGCAGAAAGAGTTTGCACTGTACTAGACATCTGATAAACTAATCCCCTTCAAGGCTACCTGCCTGTTTAAGCTCTCATAACTAACAGAATTCAACAGTAGCCTTAGCTAAAAATCAGCTGAGAGGGCAGCCAACCAAGCAGCACAAATTCGGAGCCAAGGGGAGCGCATTAGCACAGACACTCAGCACCGCTGCTCCGTGACCCACAGGTACTCCACACCCACCGCAGTGCACACGAGGGAAGCAGTTTCTAAAGACCCAACTTTCCAGCTCCCGGAATTGTGCTGCTGTGTTATTCTCCGTGGAATTCAGACTGCCAGCCTCCAGTTATCTATCCCAGATACCTTGCAATTAAAGCAGGGTTTTTGCTCAGGCTCTCCATCCCATACATGCAGTCCCAAGGAAGAGCAGCACATGCCTGCTATGCTGCAGCTGAGTCTCCCTCACAAGTGAAGATCTGACAAGCAGATACAGCTAACTCCTGGGAAGAGAAGGAAACAAAGCAATTAAGAAGAGCCACAAGAAAAAAACACACACACGAAAAAAAAAGCTCAGTTTTAGAACCAACCTGAACAATGTCAAACTGACACAGCATTAGGAACAAGAACTGCACATGGCCCAAGCTGTGATTAATTAAACAGCAATAGCAGCTTCATCTCTGTGCTCTGTCTTTCAATAATCAATGTTTTCCATATTTCGTTTTTCTGAGTTTAACCTGGCTTTGAATAAAACTATCAATTCAGATACTGAACTTGAACATTTAGACTTCTTTTGTTTACAAATTTCTTTATATTTGCCTGTGTGACAGACCGGACCCAGTGGAGCCAAAAGCCTCCAGGAAGGGATGCCGGCTTTCGTGCAGACAAAAGCCCTCCTTTTGTCAATTTACACCAAACTATCTGTGGGTTTCTACATCCCAACCCATCACGGTCCTCTCTTCTTTCCTTGCCCCCATTGCTGATTGATTTTTCTGCACGTTCCCACCCAATCTTGTCATAAGAAGAACTGATTAAAGAAAGATCAAGAACTGATCAAAAGGTTTTCAGGGGAAAAAAAATACAAATAAAACTTGGTTTGCATTCTTCCCTGCCTCCAAATACTAGCCAACTCAGTCCTAAGATTCCCAAGGGCCATCCATTCTGCCTGTCCTTACACTGTCCTCTTCTTAACTGAAGACATACTTCTAAAAGCACAGGCCAAGACCAAAACCAGACTTGTGTAAGAAAGGAAGGAAAAACACAAAGAACTAATTGCTGATTGCCACTGAAGCACTAAATTCTTTCAAATATACCAGTAAACTTTCCTGACCTCACAAGTCCCAGGCACGTGGAAATGGGGAACTACCATAACGTAACACGTCTTAGGAAAAAAATGGGCTTTTACCTCAGCCCAAGGAACCCAAGAAGCCTCTGGAGATACCTCCTAAGTGGGGGAAGTTTGTACCAGCTGAAGAGCCTCATTAAGTTCTGCCATTATTTTAGCACAAGAGTCACACATGGGCAAACCTAGTTTCAAATGTGCTGAAGAGAAAACGAGTGAGCAGTGATCAATTTTGCCATGCTATTGAAACATGAGCCATGCCCAAATGCACTTAAAAGCTAAAATTAAAGCAAAAAAATTAAAATGAGGTAACAGAAAATCTATTCCAAAAAATCTGTTGTCCAAAAAAATTGACAGAGGGAAATATATGGCAAGGTGTACACACCGATGTCTTGACACCTAGGAAGGACACTAGTACAGAATTCAAACAAAAATTTAATAGTGTCAGCAAGCCATGTCTAAGGGTCAACAGAAAGCCAGATCTTTAATAAAGCATGGTTAAAGTTTTTATATTTTGAATTTAAAGTATATTCAGTTTCAAAATAAACCATGGAACGGTTTGATGGAATTAGAAAGTCAGTAAATTAATCATTTCTTAAACAAAGTTTTTTATTTATATATATAGTCTTAGGCCCAATTCACTAAATTGAAATCTTATAAAAAGCTATAGGCAAGACAAGATTAATTTAGACTCCAAATTTCTGAAGGAAAAATATGCTGCCGAGTAGCAAAGCACTTGAAACATTTTCTATTTATAAAAACAAATTGAAATTACGAGTCAAAATGTATTGTCTTTTAAAAGATGATGCATAAGGAGGTAAGCACCCCACTATAGAGAAAAGCTACCTATTAAATTCAGAAGCGGTCATGACATTATCTAAAAATATTCCCATATCACATTCTGACCTATATACAACTATTAAAATATGACAGTGTACAGGTGTATTTAGGACAGCACACCTGGATTAACCGTTAGGAAGCCAGAAATATTTAGTTGCCACCTCCATCTCTTTTTTTATTTAACGGTTTACTCAATGCTTAACTCTTATTAAATAGATCAGCACCAAGGTTTGACCAACGTCTGGATTTACTAAACACAAATGCACCTGCAATAGACAATTTTGTTACCATAACTGAAAAACCAACTATATACTCCAGCTGAGAAATAAATTTTTACAATTTTAAACCCATACATAATGCTACTTTATTTCCTGAAAAACAAATTTAAAACTTGACAGTATTAAATTAAATCTTTTCAGAACAACCTGCAGAAAGGAAATAACATGAAGATACACATCTTGGTGCAGATAGCCATTTAAGATATGCACTGAGCTGCACGCTCTGTGGAATAATCTAGTGCAAACAGACATTTATTCGGACAGGGTTAGTAGGTACTGACAGACAGAACAGATACCTCCTGTCTCCTGGGTTAAGAAACAGTAAAGGAAAATTGCCACATTTAAAAGCTCCAGAGGGGAGCAGGGAGCAGCAGAGCAGAGCTAATAAAATCATGAGTGGCACACAAAAGGCAGGGACCAAAGCGTGTCTGAAACAACAGAAGGCAACCCTGAGTAGGAAGCACGGTCAAAGCCTGACCCTTCTTTGTCACAGGATGTTGAAAAGTTCACAGAGATTCAAAAAGATTTCCTACTAATTCATTTAGTAAAAATCCAGGAAGGGCTACAAAACCTAAAGAGCTCTGCTGGATGAAGTTCCTGAGCTCCAAATCTCCGTAACAAAACACTGAGGAAGTGCAGACATGTCCCAGAACTGTGGAGTTATGGCAGCCAAGCACCACAACAACAGTCCCTCGTTCCATTCAGTCCTCAACTACATCAGCTTCTGTACCTTTGACTGAAGTGATGGCAACTAGACCACTGTTGGCTCCTCTCTTTAAATCTCACCATGGGTCCACAGCCCAAAGCCCATTAACTCTCCTCTGCTAATTGCTCACACCAGGTCTCGGTTGCACACCTTTTCTCCTGTCTTTAATGAAGACCAAGGCTGAAAAAGCTACAGATTAATGACAAACTCCAGTCAAATTTACTCCAGTGAAGTCTTAACTTCACTCCTATTTCCTGGCCCTCTTTCTCCAAGATTTTCTATACCAATTGAACAGTAGACCATATATTTCCTATGATTACCCCGACTTGTCTGCTTGACTTTGGCTTTTGGGTTGTTTTGTTTGTTTTTGAAAGGCAGTAAATTTACATTCTGTATATTACATTTACATTTCAGGAAAGGAGAGAAGTTGAGAACAGTAAAAAAGAAAAGGAAATAAGCTGGATATTTTGAAATGACCCATCCTTACCAACACTCCTCCAAAATACAGCTTTCCAGCCTCTCTTCACCAGACATGTAGGACTGAAGAGATTTGACTTAGGCCACCTGGCAATGACTCAGCAAGTGCTCTCCCTTTCACAAAGCAATCATAATTCAGATTTTAAACCATCCTTTGACTGAAGAGCCCTGTTTCCTTAGCAAAAAAGTAAAACCACGGTGAGCCAACCCAAATAATAAGTCAGTGCTGTCTATTTGAGTCCCCTGCAGTGCAGCCTAACTTCAATCATTTCAACATCTGCATCAGCTACGTGGCCGTTCAGAACACTCAAAAAGATCTTCATACGGATGCAGTATATTACATGCAGTACTTCACTGAGTCATCAGAGGTGTACGCCTTTTAGCACACAGATGCTTAAGTTTCCCTCAAAGCATTTAATTCCACATCTGTTCTTCCAAAACTTGCTTTGCCAAATAAGTATAGCATCACCAGACATTAAATGGTCATGGTATGGGCTGTTCTGCACACGTATTTGCTTATTCAACTGACAGAAGAAATTATAGTAAGTAAATAAACATCATTAACTCAACTGCAATACAAGAGCGCTGCGTTACAGGTGAACCCATTTACCAGTTACAGTGAACACAACCCTCAAAGGTATTTGAGCCAGTTTTCAACTACTTCGTTCAGGCCATGGTCCAGAGACATTTCTCCTGGAAGCAGTGCCAGCTTAAGCTGTTCCCACCCTCAGCCATTTGTCTGGGATTGATCCCACACCACCTCCTCAGCCTCAGTACAACTGCCTGGAGTGCCATATGGTGAATGGATCAGGAAACTGCTCAGGGTTAAAAAAAAAATTAAGCCAGCACTGCCACCAAGAGAAATGTCTGTGGAACCACAGTCTCCAAAACTTCTAAGAACGTTGCAACTGAAGGGTCAAGCTAAAAGCTTTGACACTTACCCTGCATCTTTTGTGCCCGTGAAGGCCTGAACAGGGTACATGAATCAGCTCAAAGCCAGCTCTGTATGTACATGGAGGCAACTTCCCCAGGAATAGATCAAATTGCTCCATTCCAGTTAATTCTGAAAAGTAGCAACAGCTGCTACAAGTAAAATAAAAATATTTTAAAGAAAATAACTAGAAAGCAAAGCCCAGCAAAATCCCTGAGGCTCCTCTGGTTCCCCTGCTCTCATTCCGTCTCACAATTAGTTGACGCTATTCCCGTGTACCACTGACAACAGTAACTTTCATGGGGAATCAGTACAATGAAGAGACACAGCATCAGTTTAGCTTGGAATTCTCCACCGCTTTCCAAGAACAAGTTGGGTACAAATTTTAGAAGGACCACTTGTACGATTTACTCAGTTTGATGTTACATAACAGTTCTGCTGCTCCCTCAACCAGGTTTAGAGATCCTGGCACAGGCACAGCAAGAACAGCTTCTTATAATACAGTTACTCATTCTTTACAACTCCTTATGATGGCTATGCCATGTCTTTTTGAGACAGCTCCAAAGATTTGCACAAAGTTCTGGAGAAAGAAAAGTCTGAGGTAATGCAAATGTGGAATAATACATTATTTGTATGCACGGTATATCAAAGGCAAAAGCGAATGCTTTTTTGATTAAGAAAATACCTGATATATCTTTCTTAGAGCCTCTTGAAAGATTTAAGTACAGGATCAAACCTTCCTTTTTCCAGATTTTGCTCACTGTTGCTTACTCTGCAACTACGCAGCAAATTAATTACTTGATTAATCCTTAGCTTGGGACACCTGAATTCTCTTGGCAATCTTCACACTCCGATAAACTTCACTCAAAATCCACCAGTGCAAGTTCTTGATCTACATAATATTTTTTTTTTCGTACAAAAGCAAAGAGGAGGGAAGGGCTGAGTATAAAGCACTGAATCCTCGCAGTCAATATCACAGGAACACTCCCGTGTTTGATCTTTTTGTCCAATTACTATGAAAGAAATACTCCTTCCCGAACACTGCCTGAGCTAACCCTGGGAGACAGATGAGGTGACATTCACAGGCACGGGATGACAAGCTCAATCTTACCAGAAACGCTGAAAGGAAATGGGAAGTTTTCTTTATTGCTGAGACAAGAAAAGACCGCCCAGCTGACGTGCCCCAAACCTACAAGACTCCTGTTGGCATCAACACTGATACAGAACAGCAGAAACAAGGAAAATTGTCTGAATCCCTGTTGCTTGTTGAGCTTCTCCCACTCCTTTCAAACCAGCTTCGAAACACAACACAAAACACACCCAACAACAACATTCCTTCATTCAGAGGCAGCGCTGATATGATAAACTCTGGCATGTTTTTAGCATCGTCCCCAATAGCTGGAGTAAATAATGCGACAGGCTCCTCACCAACAACTTGCTCCTCATCTTTAACCCAGATGCTACTACAGGAACCAACAACCTGTGCACAATTAGTTTAAAGCACATTTGTACATTTACTTTCTACAATAATTTTACTGGGTTTTTTGCATCTTCCAGTTTATTTCAAGGGTAAAGAGTCAAAGCTGCAGAGCATGTACTTGGAATGAACAAAAAAAATTCGTTTTTAAACAGATGAGCTCAAACGTGTTCAAAAAGTTAACACTACCTTGGGGAAGGAAACCAGAGGACAACATGCAACACACCGCACTGAAAATCAATATATGGCAGAAACCAAGTGCCACCTACAGAAGTTCAATTGTGTACCCTACAGCAAAGCCAGACCACATTCAGAAAATTTGGGAATGCAGAAGCAGGAAGACTAAAACAACTACAGGTTGTAAAAAAACTAGGTAAGAGCAGCTCAACACACAGCCAAGGCAAATTTAACTTCACCTTTTAGTAACAACCTATCAGCACATGGAGTACCTGTCTAAAATAATCTTATTTTCAAATTCCCAGAAATGTTTTTAAATTATTTTCATATTAACTGTAACAGTAGTGGTAAATCTCCATTACATTTTGTCAACTTCCATTTTACTGCTAAGTGAAGGAAAATTCAGCTAAAACAGACAAAATCTGCTCCTATTCTCTTCAAGTGGTTTTACCAGACATATTGAATTTTTAACAATTCTCTGTTTGCAAATTACCAAAGATGAGATACCAAATACAACTCAGAAATGCGTCAGTGTATTGTTTCCAGCACTGTATCTTACTAGCTTTACTGTAAATAAATAAATAAACAGCTGCTTCAAACTCACATAAATATTAAGGTTTTCATTAATAACATCTAGCATTGTGATTTATTGCCACAATATATTTCCCTGTGCACAATTACTAGACATTACATCTGCCTATCACAAGACATTAAAGACTTCCAACTCAATTCTTGATGTTGTCTTCCCATCCATGGACGTCATGGCAGCAAAATTCATGCCTCAATGAACATGAAGTTACAAATCATCCCAACCTTTTTACTGAGAGCTGCACATTAGATGTTCAAAAGCTCATTTCCATTTTCTCTTTCAAGCGGTGAAAATATACAACTGAACACAAGCCCATATTCAACATACAACTGCAGGACCATGAAGAGCCACAGAACTCTGAGGTGAAAATTTAATAATTTTATTTACATTTTAATAATTACACCTCTAAATAATTTTTAAAGCACAACAGAGAAAAAAACCTCTGCCATCACGTCAAATCTTTTCAGGAACGATTAGAGAATCTGCAACTTGTGGCCCACAAGGCAATTCTTAAGGGACAGTAAAGACCAGGGAGATCATATGGCATTGACTTCACCTCTTTCCTCCTGGCCATTTCTTTATTTGCCCAGAGTTATCACTGCAATCAGAGCAGCACACAGGCTTTTCCAGGCAGCCAGCAGTAAGGACAAATGGAGTTCCCAGCTTCCTCTGGAAACACCAGCTGTTAAGCTGGAAAACAGTTACGAATCCTCTCAGCAGCTAGAGAAACACATACACGTACACACATGAACACCTATATAAACGAAACTCTTGTCCTTATTATTTCTATTTTAAATAAACGCTTTGCACGCAACAGGAATGTCCAAGAAGGAAGGATCTAGAGGTCTATCTACAAAGTTGTGATTCGAAACGTGGAAATTAGCAAAAAACCTCCTGGATTAAATTTCATACATTGCACGCATTGTACCTGTATATCCGGTGCTTACAACATCTGTAAACATTGCAGGAGAACTAAGAGGCAAATCCTGGCATAGAGGATCTGCGTGGAACGGCAAGAGCATTGTTCTCCCAGGAGACCAACAACACTCCCAGCCGCTGCCAGTTCTCACCATACTCTCCACTAGTTATTAGGAAAGCTGAGAAAGGCAAAATTGCCAAAAAATAAATTTAAAAAAAAAAAGACTCTACGTATCAGTTATGTTGCAATCATGGGAAGTATAAGGAAAGACTCATTTAATATACTTCCATAGTAAGAGAGGCCTATATAGACAACTGAGTTCTTTTCTACCTTTTCTTCCCAGGACAATAATTTCAGCTATGACAATAATCATTAATTTAGCTATGAATCATGAAACAAATTTAGCAGCAACTGAAAACTGGACTCTTGATTTCCCTGCTCACAGGCTGAGAGCAGCCAGTCCGTTCTTCAGCCCTGGACTTCCTGATTTAAGGAGTAGCTGTGTTTCCAGCAGGACTAATGAAGGTCGGTTTCCTGTGGATTTGCTCCTGCAAGCCCTGTGGCCACTTAACCTTAATTACATCAGTTGCCTCTAAGCTTGCCATGTCTGCTTGAGCTCCTGCACCCCGTAAAACTCCCCATTTGCCCATCTATTCCCATATTCCCACACTCAGGCTTGCTCTCACACCTTTGTTAACACCCAGCTCTTTGTGGTGCCCTCAAACCCACCTTCCCACCCCATCAGCTCCATCCCCTCCCCTCCCCGAATGCTGCTGTGAATCACAAAATTAACTGGAACTGGGTTGAAGCTGGGTGCACCCCGGCTGGCCAGCTGGAGACCCCTCTGCATCTCCAGGAGTGCACCAAATGCCATGACCTCCCGGCCTTCGTGGTTTTCGGGAAGAGGGCTCTCGGGTGTCGGCTTTCAGAGAGCGAGAGAAGGTAGCCTTTCTCAAACCTCTCCCTGTTCTTAAACTGGTTGAAGTTGACCAGGGGGAGGTTCACACTTACTAGGAAAAGATACAAAGCCATTGTAAATTATACTTCCTTCCAAAGCCAGGATTAAAAGGTAACTCAGTTCCAGCCAGCTGCAAATCATATTGAAAATGCTGCCTGCTGCCCTCCTCCTGTGCTGTGGTTCAGGGCAGCTCCTGCATTTCTCCAACATCCATCCCGTTCAGGGGCAGCAGGAAGACACAAAATTGACAAAAAGTCGATTTCAACATTTTTATGCTGCACCCTGTGGGCAGCAATGAAACTGTCAGCGGGAATTACCGTTTCACTCCAGTGACGGGTAGCAGAAGGGTCTGGAGCTATTCACAGGGATGGCCACCTCAAAACAAAAGCCATGGGAGGGTAAGAGCAGCACTCACTCCAGCCACGACAGCACACATGAAACAGGACTACCAGACAAAACTCCTTGAGCTTTGCTGGAGGCAGGGGAGAAGATACTCACTGCAGCAAATATCAACTGGCAAGAAGTTAATTACAAATGCACAAAGAGAGACTAACCCACAGAAACTACCTGTTGCTAAAAGAAACCTTATCATTTTTTCCTCTGCCCACTGCCTTTGTGATTTATACTTGTTTGTGCCTTGGGGACAGAGAACAAGCAACGTGAAAACCAAATACTGCACCTTAAAGGGGGCAACGATGCTCCAGCAGTTAAGTACTAGTCTGGGACTCGTTCGACCTAGGTAATATTTCCAAAACCTTCCCAGGCTTCCAGCACTCCTAGGAGTGCACCTCCATAGCATAATGCAGTGGCTGTGTAGCCAGCCCGAATAGCAGCAGGAACACGGCCACGGCAGCGCTGCACTGCACCCAGGCTGGAGTGCAGCTGGAGCATCCATCCTCCTTCTCAGGTAGTTTGGATCTATCCAAATGGCGCTCCACCACGACGTGTAAGCACACCCTTAGTCATCCTGCCTCAGAAAACAGCTGTGACGTGACAGTGCTTCCTTACATTACCAAAAACTGTAAGGAAAGACTATCTGAAGAGAAATATACTCAGATACTAAAGTTAGGAAGAGGAGCAAGTTCCATACATCACCCATTTAACGTAACAGATACAGCCCCTGAATGCCTCCACACCCTCTCTCTTTATGTCAACTCTGCCCTTAGAGTTTACAAATTACGGCTCTGACTTGTAAATGTTAGTAAATACCTCCTTAGACCTTACTCAGTGTTTCCATAATTGTATACGGATTCTAGAGAACACTACCCTGCAAGAACAACATCCAAAATAGGTTCTAAAAATAAAGCGTTCTAGACGATTCTCACATATAGCCAAAGGTTGGGAACATAAAGCATTCCATAAAGAAGAGCATGAACAGAATGCTACTTGAATTACAGCTGGAGAATGGGGAGAAAAAACACCCAAAAAACCATACACAAAACCCCCCCAGAAACCCAACCCTCGATATAGTAAGAAAGTAGCATCTCAAGTGCCACATTCTGTTCCTAAATCAAAGCTTAAAGCCTGGGACGAATGAAGGCAGGAATTCTTAATTTTGTGATTCACACTTCTCGAACTAAGCAATCGATAATCTCTAAAACCAGGCGATTGTCTGCTTGATGAGTTTGTAAAAAAGGCTACATTCCACCCCGATCCGTGTCGGTCTGTGAACGCCGCCCCCTTGCCAGCAGCAATATGGATTGCCCAGCGCAGTCCGGTGATTCCTTTTTTCAGCCTACGTAATGCCCATTTACATAGTCATGGTATTTTTAAATGTGCTTTCAGAAGCGCTAAATCACACAAAAACATGGAAGGAGACAAGCACAGCAGTAGCACAGCACTCCTGTGACTGCGGAATTCACGAACAAAACACCGACCAAGTCCGGGGAGCACAATAAAACTCCATTTTCCAGATTATGCATTCAGAACGCCAACCCAAGGAAATCCTGGCCGTGCTTCCCCCCTACAGCGAGAGTGTGTCTGAGCACGACAGAGCATATCCTGGCTCCTTCGCTAACCTCCACGCACATTCCTACACCCCTTAGGAAAACAGTGACAGGCGGACATGAAAGGGAGGGAAACAATGACATTCTTTTAATAACAGCGTTCACCAGCGCGCCGGACCCGGTCGGTCCGCGCTACGCGGCGGCAGCTCCCGCATTCCCCCGGACCAGCCGCATTCCCCCCGCCGCTCCGGGGGCTGCCCCACCGTCCGCCGCGGCCAGGCCGGCACCGGCCCCGTCTCCCCGCGGCTGCCCGGCCGGGGCTCGGGGGCGGCGGGGCCGCATTCCCGCGGGGAGCCCGCCCGGCGCTGCCGCGACCCCCGGGGCTGTGCCACGCCGGGCCCGCCGCCCCCGCGGCGCGGCTCTTACCGCCAGCTCGGGGCTGTGCGAGTCCCGGTGGGACACGGCGCGGATGACCCCGGCCCGCCAGCGCCCGCTCTCCGGCGGCTCCTCGCCGCCCAGGCACAGGAACCGCT
>JAWMRA010000162.1:4881643-4963438 GCA_035584735.1 Pseudotriccus pelzelni | reverse complement strand
GGGGCGCGCGCTCCCTCCCTCCTCCCTCCCTCCCTGCCCGCCTCCTCCCTCCTCCCTCCCTCCCTCCCGCGCGCGCCCGCCGCGCTGCGGCCCCGACCACTCCGCCCACGCCGCGCCACTGCCATGGAGACCGCCGCCGCGCGCCGTCTCCCTCCGCCGGGAGCGCGGGACGAGCCGCCGCCGCCGCAAAGAGTCCGCCGGGAGCACCGGGGACCCCGCGGGGGCTCGTCCCGCCGGCCCCGTGCCCGGCCCCGGCCGGGGGAGCGCGGCCCTCACCTGCCGCCCGCTCGCCCCCGAGGAGCGGCCCCGCGGTGATGGGACAATGGCGGGGCACCCCCTCCGTGCCTCCCGGTGCCTCTGCGGGAGCTCGGGCGCAGCTCCCCCGGGAATTCGGGAACAGCCCCTCCCGGGGTGTCTCCTCTCGGCGGGAGAAGCGGCTGAACGCCACGTCGGGCTCGCCCACGCCCTGCTTAAGGCACCACTCCGGGAGCGCATTAATGTGTGTGAGTGAATGAAAGGAGGTGCCAAGAGGGTGGACCAGGCTCGGCTCGGTGGTGCCCAGAGACGGGACAGGAAGCAACAGGCAGAAACTGACGCGCAGCGAAATTCCACCTGAACATGAAGAAGTTCTTTACTGTGCAGTGACCAAGCACTGGAACAGGCTGTGCAGTCTCCCTCACTGGAGGTATCCCAGAACTGGCTGGACACGATCCTGTGCCATGTGCTCTGGGATGACCTGCTGTGGTCCTTTCCGTCATGAGCCATTCTGTGATTCGGTGAGAGCTGAGGCTGGCAAGGGTATCCCAGGAGCCAGGCACCAGGACACTGAAATCCCATCCCTCCAGGGTATGGGAGAGCCAGGACCAGGTCTGCCATCTGCAGCGCCTTCTCCCCCCGTGTCAGTGTGTTGGGAGTTCAACAAAGACATCCATCCATCCATCCATCCATCCATCCATCCACCCATTTCTCCCTACTGCAAACAAGCCCATGGAACTCCCTGGGAATGCAATGTCAGTGTAGTCCATCAGAAGCTTTTACAGACAGAACACTTCAGACCTAGAAGGCTTTATTGGATCCTGCTGAATGCCAGCAAACAGGACACCTGAGCAGCCAGCTCAGAGACTCACACAGGCTTCAGCTGAGAGCTTGGGCTGTACCTCCCAAGGAGGCCATGCAGCCCTCTGCTATCAGTCTGTTGTTCTTTCCATGGAGCCCGTGGTCAGGCTGTAGTAATGCCATGTTTGCGTTTCAAGAGTTTTTCCTTCATGTTATCTGGAGGTGTAGCTTTCCTGAACTTCTGCCTGCCTTTACTGGGACGCCTGCCCTCAAGAGAGCGGGTTAATGATCTCTCATCTAGCACTAAAAGCAAATTTGAACAGTGCATTTTTTGAAAAATAGATTATGAGGCAAAAGCAATAAATCAAGAGTGCCAACTTTGCGCGTTCCTGTGTATTTCAGTGGAACAAATAACTTCTGGTACAAGGGAAGGTAATTAACAGAAAACAAACAAACAAAAAAGAAATCAATTCACCGCGACAAGTTTGTTCACAGTATTAAAGTTCCAAGACGTAACGTTTATACCTGAGCCTATAGGTGCCTGGCATCCCATGGCAGCAGGCCAGGGATGCATGGAGGCGTGTTCCTGAGAAGCTGCAGGAGCAGCCACAGTGCATTTGAGCTAAAAGAGATCTCCGTCCACATCCCATGGTGATGCTACAACCAACAGATGAGTACCACAGTCTTGCAGAAGGAGCAAAAGTCTAAGTATACGGGTTATTTATTCATAAAGGGCATAAAAAGAAGTTATAAGAATTACTAAATAAGCATTAATCATATCAAAATTCTTGTATTGGATTCCCTCTTGTTTAACCAAGTAGTAATTTGAGATATTACGGAATTCTACAATTAAGTAGATTACATTAGTGTGCAACAAAATGTAAAATATGCCAAAAGAAGCCAATTAACGTGATTCTGATAGACTGAACCTGTGAATTGATCACAGAATACCAGAGAGTCAAGTATTTTTAATTTGTTCCAAAAATTCATATCAAAGCACTGACACGAGAAGTACGTTTTAGTACAGATTAGAATTCACTAAAGGTTATTGTTCAATGCTGAGCCATTTTACAGTTGTTATTACCTGAAAATACCAGTAAGGTCAGGTAACATCAACACGTAGGTGTGAATTCCCACGGTCAGCTGTCAGTCCCCAGATGTCAAGTGAGAAGGGCAGGACTTTTGCTCTGCTCTCCACGACACCCCTGAGCCAGACCAGGAGAAGACACCTCAAGGGAAGGTGATGGCAAATTGTCAGAGCAGCATCACTCCCCAGTAACTCCACATGTCAGCTCTTCTCTCTTTCACTTATTCAGCTTGGAGCAGCTTCTGGTACCACAGAGGTGCTTGGGGAAAGTCAAAACGTTCAGGTGGATCAGTGTACATGAGACCCACAGGTTGCTGAACCTGTTTTCCACCTTCAGCCTCCATTCATTTATCCATTTCTTCTCGGCTGCTTCCTTCTCTCCTTCCTTTATCTGCAAAGTGCTGTAAACTGGAGGAGCACTAAATGCTCAGGATGTGGATAAGTCATCTCGGAGCCTCTGTCTGAAACAGAACATAAAGCCATGGTGCTGCAGAGTAGGGCTTGAAAATAGCTTAGATGTTAAGTTTTAAAGAGCCTGTGCTCTATCACACTTCAGCAGGACTTCTTCCTTTCTCAAAAGCCTTTGCAGGTGTCAAACCTATACATTAGTTCCTTTTTCAAAGCAACACCTTCCCTGATAAATATGAGGAATACTTGAACGGAAAATTCAAAGTACCAAAATTCACAGGATTGGAAGAATTAGGGATGGTATGAACTGATGCGTCTTCCAAAGAAAGTGTCACGAGGAAGCCTCTAAAAAGATCAGAGGAATCATGCTTTTGGAGCTCAGGAGCAACACTCAGAGCCACATGCCCACGGACAACAAGAAAACAGAGCTGACACCTTCAGGCTGGAGAAGTCCGCAGAAAAATAAAGAAAAACACCTCTAGACTGAGCCCCAGGGATGGAGAGCTCCCTTGGGGAAATGGACTGCAGACAAACTCCCCCCTTGTGGGGGAGTGTGGCCCCAGTACAGCTCTGGCAGTAAACACAGTGACTGGTAATTCAGCCACCAAGACTTACTGGCCAAGTAAAGAGGTCCAGCCATCCCAACAAAGGAAAGACGACCTTGACACTGGGTATGACCTGCTGGGTTCATCCTCTCACCCAAATTGCACATCAAACACACGTTAACCACCTGAGCCCACCGGAAAGAGGCAACTTTGCACAAAGGCATGGGAATAGGAAGCGGGGGAAAATAAGTCTCAGTCCTCTCTCCCTCAAAACATTGATGGTGTTGTTTATGTCTTCAACAAATGAGGGAGGGTTTTTCCCCCAAATGTTTTCAGTCCCACTTCCCTAAAAGTGTACACATTCGGCAGTTGCAAAATCAAGATCTTTACTAAGAGCTTTTTCTAACTTGCAAGTTGAAAGGCAGCACAGCCTGTACTGGCAGTAATTGCACCTTCTTCATACAGATAATTGTGCCTTCTTCGTACACATTTTGAAATGGTTATTTCCACTTTGCAGGAAGGAAAATCGAGAAAGGCAAAACGACTTGTCACTGTCACCAACTCTTAAGCAGAATTAATACTGAGCTACTTCTTCCTAAAATATATCCTGTATACTTCTAGATCTATTTTACCTTTCCTTGGGAGATAGCATCAGTTTCCTCTGAATTCACAATTGCTCAGAAATTTGGAAAGTCACATTTAATGTTTTCTAGGGTTCAGCATGAGAAAATTAATGATCTATATTTAACAGTTTCATTTAAAGTTTTCCTAACGTGAAAATTCATAGCCAACAAAAAGCCCATTTTTTTCCTCCAAGCATCAGTTACTTTTGTAACAAAGCCAACTTTTTATTTCAAATTGTCTTATCTTCTACAGAGAGACCAAGGGCTTTTCTTAACGGATCCTACCGAAACCATCTTCCTTAAAAACGTAATTATTTGAGTGGTGAGGCAGTCCTAGAACACTGAATGGGACACAGGATCAGTGGGAAAATATGATTATCTGAAGACTTTACTGCAGATGCAAAGGCTGCACTAAACACCTGGGGGTGCAAAGGTCCATGACAGCAAGAGTTGTGGTTCGTGGGGTTACCTCCCCAGCTCTGCCACTAATATCCCCTGTGGTGATTTACTGCATCTCTGACTGTCTGCAGTCACAGCTCCATCTGGGGCTCTCCACTGACCACTCCTAATCTCTTCCTGTGTCTTGGCTCTCTCACTTGTAAAAAGGCTGCAAATTTACTCGTATATTTACACTGCAGGTGAATACAGCACCCCTCTGTGCCCAGGTATCACCCTCAGGACTTCTTTGATACGGTTGCTACAGCACACAGGGGATCTAAGTTTACTGTCTTTGTGGATCACTGCAGCCCTATCTGCACAAGAAAACATTGCAGTTCACAGGGTGCCACTCCATCAAGGCTGACAACAGCAAGGAGCACTAAGGAGCCTCCACGTGATGCTTCACAGTCAATTCGTAGCCTAGAGCACATGAATACAGCACATTCTGACTCCACCATTTCTTTCTCTTCCAGCTAATGAGACATCACCAAAAAATGGCTGAACAAATTAAATATATAGGGCCTTCAATACATACTCTTCCTCAGAAGTTTGATGACATCTTGAAATATTAATCCAACCCTAACCCCCTGCCCCTCACTCACTCAAACACTGACTTACACTCGAGCCAGCAAACAGAGCCCCTGAGTACCCCACGTTAAATACACAGCTGGCCAGCTGAGCCCAGTTCAGGGCCGGGTTCTGCTGAGCTGGGCTGGGCTGACCCTGCCCTGGAGCTGGACACCCTGCAGCTGGGGATGGCACCACCTTTGACAGCTGCCACTGTTTTCTGCAGTGAGTGTTTAAGTGCAGGCTGAGGGCAATCACCTGACCAGCACAATACCTTGGTACCAAACAGCCCCTCCCAATCCTGATAAGTTTACACCCTATACAGGTAAAATGCAGAGGGTGGGGGAATAGAGATAACAAGGCTGTCTGTCAGTCCTCACCTTTCCCTTAATACCTCCAGGCTTAATTCCTCAGGTGAAGCTGCAGGACGCTGCTTTGGCCTTATCAGACAATGTCTCCACCTAAAACAACCTCTTTGAATTTTCTTGGAGGAAAATGCTCTCAGATTCTTCAGGCCACAGATGGAAGATGCCATTTCTACTGGTCCCTCAGCCCAGGTACAAGCATTAAGAGAAATGATGATGTACAGCAGCTGTGTCAATCACTCACACATAAAACCTGAAACCAATTACCCTATAAAATTAATTAATCACCTTCCCAGGAACCTTTGCTTCTAGTAGTGCTTCCTCCCACTTGTACCTAAGCTATATAAAGGCCAGTAAGTGATTCATTTCTTGTTGGGAGGCCACTGGCTAGAAACCTAGCTGGGTGTATGGACGTGCATGTTTCTCTCATGTGGGCTTTTGGAGCACCACCTTTGTGGGTTATCCAGTGTGTGAGTATTTCTTTTTAATTAATGTTAAATGCTTGGCTATTGCTATCTCTATGTTTTTACAATTAGTAGCTTCTGAGGGTTAGCAGATGGGTAACAGTAAAAAGAAAATTCCTGAGAATACAGACAACCCTGTGAAGACAGTTATTACTTCTATAACTGACTTTCATTTTGGTTTTAAGATGTGCTAAAGTTTCCCAGGGTTTTGTAGAGGAATTTCTTTCTGTGTTGGATGAAAGGTGTTTAAGTTGGTTGTTTTATGAGTAGATACTACTACTGATAAAAAGAATAGGGTATACTCAGCACTGAAATAAATTGATACGTCGTCTTTGAATTACCTGGGAGGTGAGTCAGGACTCTTATCCTCGCTGGAGTTCACTCATATATTGCATAGTAAAGATGAAAAGAGAGAAAATGTACAGCATGTCTGGCTAGAGTCTTCTGCCTCCTGAGTTGTTAAAGGTTCACGTGGCACCCCACACAGAGTGCATTGCAGTATTTGGAATAGGAGTCTTATAATCTGATTAGTGCTCTGTACATAAACTTCTCAATGTTTACATTGAAGCTTCTTAAGTATCTTTTAAAAGATATGTAGAGCTGTGTTGCTGCTGTTGTCCAGGGACCTTTCTACCTCCTGAACTTCCAGTTTCTGTATGAGCTGTGTTGGGGTTGTGACCCCCAGAGAAGCAGGGGCTCCTGCTAACAGCAGCTTTAGACTGACATCACTGGGATGCTGGCATTACTTATCCTGACACAACTAAAGCAGGCAATGGTTATGCTAAGGAAATGGTTTAGCGTGCTGCTATACAATGCATACAATAAAAAGAAAAGGGGAATGTTTAGGAAAGGTCTAAAGCAGAGATAAGGAAGAAGTGAGTTCAGCTCCCATTAAACTGTGCACTAGATGGGGGAAATGATGACAACTCAGAGCTTTTTTTTGTCAGGGGAGGGAAAAAAAGCAATAACAAAGATGGCTGGGTATTTTTGAACCTGAGGTAGAAAGAAAAGCTCATAATGGCTTAGAAAAAAATTCTTTTACTTTTTTCTTTTTGAAAATTTCTCCTCAGGTTCTTCTTTCTCTTAGCCTCAACTTACTACTCTGCTATCCAAGTTCCTTTGCATTTTCTTAATGCAACTGTAGCACTTCCCCCATATCTTTATCTCATTAAGCATGACTGTTTACCAGTTTTGTCTGAAACAGTAATTATCACATGTAGTAACCTCCCTTGAACAGACTTTCCTGATGGCTATTTTTGTGTGATGCTAGTTCTTTTCTCCTGCCAGGAAAATGTCTCCCAATTAGATTAAAACTGATACATAGGTTTCTTTCCTGTATTCCAGCTGCCTGTCCTGTTGAGTCTCTGTGTCAGGGAAGGCTAAGAAATTAGTGTTAATTCTGTCCTGCAATTTAGTAATAGCTATTATTTAACAATATCTTTTTGGTAAGGATTGTCCTAATATTTCATAGTGTTGTCTGGCACAGGGTGTAAACAAATTATGTTACTGATTCTGTGCTGATCTAGTGGTGGTACTTTAGTGTTTTTCCTGGCACTGTTATCCCAATTAAAACTATCACAAATTTTCTACTGAGCCAGTAACCCCTTCGATTAATGTACTGTTCTCGTTAGGAGTGTTCCAGGGTCTGTCTGTCACAGTTGTTCAGGCTACACTCAAAATTGGCCCTAAAAAGGGAATTGATTTAAGTGTGCCCTTACTGCAAGAACTGTAATGAAACATTACATCTTATAATGACAATCTGAAGAGGCACAGACCTCCCTAAGCAGAGAGATGAGAAGGGACTCACATGTCTTCTTGGATTTAACACCAGAAAGATTGTGTTTGGCTTTTGCTGTGTCATTTAATTGAATGAAAAGATTGTCTTGGAGTCACGGACTAGCTGAGGCTGGAAGGAACCTCTGGAGATTGTCTAGTCTGACATCCCTACTCAGAGTGGGGCCACCTTGAGCCGGCTGCTCAGGGCCGCATCCAGCCAAGTTATGAATAAATCTTCAAGGCTGGAGTCTCCAGTTTCTCTGGGCAACCTATCATGGTGGGGAAAAAAAATATTTTCTTGAGCTCAAAAGGGATTTCCCGTATTTCAGCTTGTGCTCATTGCCTCTAGTCCTTTCCCTGAGCACCACGGAGAAGAGGTGGCTCTTCTTCCTCCTTTACTTCAAGAAAGATTCTTGTAACACTTCTTAGGCTGCTTAGTACCAAATTCTAGCAAGGTGTGTGCAGCTGGCCCCATACTTTGTGAGCACAGGCTGCACAGCCCTGCAGGAGACCTGCCTGCTTTCACTTGGATGGTCTGAAGATGGCCTTACTCTCGCTGTCAGGTCCTAAACCCAAGAACCTCCTGGGTGCTAGAAGGAGAGTACTGTGCTGCCCTTTCTGTGTTTAGATACTGATTATGCTTTCAGAGTAATAGACTAAACTACTTCATAGTTTTAGTGTTACAAGTTGCTGAAGTGAGGCAAAAAGTAATTGAAATTAAATCATCTCTGTCTTCTACTTTCCCCTTCATCTTTTCCCTTTTAATCAAAATGTTCCCAGAACGTTGCTTTGGTATTACCAAGTTGCAGCAGTAACTACCTGTGAATATTCATTATTTGACCATATCTAAAGGAAGATGACCCCAAATGATAAAACATCAAGTTGCAATTAGAGGATATAGTGTGCAGAAACTTCCCTAGCACAGGCTGGTCTGTATCCGAAAACACTGCATTAACCTGGACTTCAGAAAAGGCCACCAGGTCTTTTCTTCTGGCTTTGTAATCCCAATGGTAATTTACCTGAAGCAGACTTCAGGTGACTGCACGCAGCTTTGTTTGACAGGGTTCAGAAAGGTCAGGGTCCAAGGCAGGTGGTGAAGCCAGCCTGTGTGGCAGTGCTGATGTCCTGGGCTGAAGGGAAGGATGTTCCCTTCGCAGGAGGAGGCCTCAAAGGGCCCCTATTAGAGCCCTAATTTGGGACTCTCACATGCCCAAATGTAATGCAAATCCGCTGTCTTTCTTGTCTTCAATTACTGACAACAGAAGGATGACATGGAAGTTTAAGGAAATAGTTGTAATAAGCACAACCCCAGAGACTTGTGTTGACTGCAAGTCAACTTATGTCTCAAACTGCTTTGAGCCCTCGAAGTTATGACCCGGCAATTTAACACTTGTGTTTCATGTTGTTTAAGTTAACTTTCTTAGACGAAAAAGGGGTCTGAAAGCACATGTTTGGTAACTGCTAAACCAGTTGAAGACTGAAGTAATCGATACATGAGATTTCTAGTGGTGCTTGCAGTTGTGATGCAACTTGCCTACAAGGGAAATAAAGTGAGGAAAGATATTAATGTCTTCAGCATTTGCATAAGCTACAAGACTTGTTCTATGCTAAGGATGGTGAAACTTGGGTGCTTGATTTGTGCTTAATAAGAACCCAGTGTGCCAACCACAAACTTTAAAAGCCACTCCAAACCATAAAGGTGACTTCGTTTTTTAATTCAGCTGATCAACAATGTGTGCTCAGTTAACTGTTCAGCATCCATCATTTGTGGAATTGGTTGTCCTAAGTACTCCAGAGATCAGCTGCTAAGGTTCCCGAGTTTTAGGTTACCCTTGAGTTTTGTAGGTTTTTTTTCCTTTGTGTTAATTCTGTTTTCATGTATCTTGATGGATCGTGTTCCAAAATGTGTTAGAGAGGATGAAAAAAAAGCCTGTGTGGAAGAACTGTCTCTTTACCGGAATATTGTGGGAAAGCAAACTAAAACCAGCTACTAATTCTCCTTTTTGACTTCCAGGACAGTGCCTTTTGGCGTCAATTTTTGATGGCTAACAGTTATTTCTAGCAACTTCTGGGAGACCAGTGGTATGCAAAAAAGGATAAACCTCTGTGGGAAGAAGTTCTGATTTGTCTAGACAGAGCTTCCTTAACATAATGCGGATGATTGTTTCCTAGCCTCCTGCAGGCTACCAGCTCAGAGCAGCTACTGCCGCAGTGTATTTATGCCTGTTAAACCAGAAGTTCTGCCTATTGTTTTTCCTGCCTTCATGGCTTTCCACTGCTATAGTCCAGCTATGTTATACCAGGCCATTAAACATTCAGCATCCAGAATGTCTAGACAGGCTGAAAGACTGTCTGCCCTCCCTTTCTCAGAGTCAACTTTCCGAAGAACTAAAAGGCTCTTTGGAAGGCAAAGGTGGCAGAGTTCCTGGTATGAGGCACATCTTCAGGCTGCCTTCTGAGAGAGCACAGAGTAACGCGCCCTGGTAGGGCTTTCTAGCAGTGCACAAAATTCCTGTGCAAGCCTCCTGCTGCTTTCCCAGAGAGGCTTCAAGCCTTTGACAATTATTGCTAATGTCTTAAACAGCTTGCACTTATATTCCAAGGATATCAGACTACACAGAGATGTACCCTGTTAGCTGGCAGTGTCCTGCTGAAATAACAGAGGAAACAACTAAAGTGGGACTTACTTGCAACAGAAGATGGGAAAGGCTTTTTTGAGGAAGGAAGGGTTTCTGCTTGGGGACCTGTGGATCAAGAGAGACACTTTCCTGTGTTTATCTGCTTGTTTTGACAATGTTAAATAAGTAAGCAAAGAAAAGAGCTACCTTTTTTTTTTTACATGTAATCTTTGTTTTCTTCAGTGCTGATTTGAGTTACTCTGTATAGTAAAAAGCAAGTACTCGTTTCTTGCTGGGTGAAAATGAATGTTGCCTCTGTTTGCAAACTGCAACTTAGATCCAATATAAGGGCTGATGCTCCTTTTGCTGTTAATCTGCCTGTATGCTCTGATGGTTGTGAGATTATATTATAGAAACATTAAGCTTTGATTTTGGACCCCAGGAGAAGCCTGGGGGGTTGGTCAGCAGTGGGGAGGAAGGCAGGGCAGGCAGCCTGCACAGCACCCTTGCTGAGTCCTTGTTGTGCTTTCAGGAGTGAGGACACGGGGAGGCTCCTGTCCAGCCATACCTTTGGGGCACAGCCCAGCTCCCCCTTCGCTGGGTGGCTGAAGAAACCTTGTGCTGACCCTCTTAACCTCCAGCAAGGGGGAACAGCATCCTTGTGGAAGTGCTTAATAACCTGGGCTCTTGTAGAGGAAAGTAATTTTTGCTGTATTAGGTGAGCCCTCCAAGAACAGAGATCAACACAGCCTTCAGACTGGGAGCGGGGCTTTTGAGAAGCAGCATGTGAGGACGATGCCCAGATCAAAGAGGACAAACAACCGAATATGAGCACCCAATAACTTTTTTTAACTCCAGTTTTGCTTCCTCTACTAATGCGAATAAAAGTAAGTGGCAGACTTACGCCATTCCAAGTCATATAGAGTTAACAGAAATCTGGTTACAGAGTTCAGTACATGAAAGTGCTGGAAAAAATCTGGGGTTAGAGCTAGAAATCTACCATGAGGCATTTAGGGACTAGAAAAAAACATTTCAAGAAACTTGCAGTTTAATTTATAAGGAGATTGAAAGGTGACTTATGCACTCCGAAGTCCTTGTGGGGAGATAATGAGTGTGAAAGAGCTCTTTAATCTATCACTTGGAGTGTAGTAGGAACCAATGACTGGAAACTAAAAGGCAAATTCAAAGTTTAAAAGCATGGGCCTAGCTTTCTATAGGGAAAAACAATTTACTGATGAAAATTAAAAACAAAGTCAATGTTCAGATGCCTTCAAATCAATATCCTTTGCTGGCAGCACTGCTTCTAGAAAACAAAGGTTATCTGACACAACACATGAATTAATGATCTCTGTGTCTTGGGTTTATGTTGGATGAAACTATATTCCCTTTCTGTTTTAAAATATATGGAAAGAGATCTTTTCCCCAGATAGGGGTAGAATGCAGAGAGAGGACAGTTCTCAGAAGAAAAGGAACTCGGTAATGAGGACATGGAAAGTTTTGCTCCAAGGAGGGGGGAACCAACATCAGGACACTGATAAAACAGCTTCCTTAAATGCATTTGTTGGTCAGCTATTTTGACTAGACCTGTCTTAGAATGAGCAAGGAAAACCTTGTGGGGTGAGCTGGCTAAAGGCTAACTTTGGGTTGTACATAGGAATTGCTATCCTGGCTCACAGGAGTGTTCCCGCTGGGATAGCTCTCCCAGCTAATTGTGGTGTGCTGCCCTGAGAGGGTGGGAGAGAAAGAAAGGGAAACCTGATAGCCCAGTGTCCTTTGCTGGCAGCCTCTGGAGTTGCTGGATAACCTAGGGTGTAGTCCTTCAGCTCTTGGTACTGATTAGGCTCCTCTCAAGCTCTGTGTGTGGGTTTGGCCTCTGCATTTCAGTAGAGTTGGATCTAATGAAAGGAATGGCAAGGTCTAGAAAATGTCCCATAGGGAATTGGGGTTATTTATTCAAGGGATGATTTAATAGCTTAAGTACTGGTTTTGTTTTTTTGAAGTTGTTGCAAAGGAAATTAACACTTTTCCTTCCAAGCTTGGTGGAGGCAGGACAAAAACTCCTGAATGCCCCTTGACTCAGCTTAACTTTTTGATATAAGGAAAAGCTTCCCGGTAGGATAATGAAGGGCTAGTAGATGAAGTAGGAAAAGGTGTGTAATCTCTGTTTAAAGTCTTTCAGGAACAGGTAGGACAAGACATCTGTCCAAATGACATGGGGGGATCCTAGTTTTTGTTGTGCAGCAGACAAACCTGGAGTCTTTCCAGTTCAAAGATGTTTTTTTCCACCTCTTTTGGGCTGATGGTCATGGGCTATGGCACTGTTTAGCTGGCTGGAAACTGCAACTTTCTGCAAATGGATATTGTGCTGAACAAGGTTCTAAGTGTTGCCAAAGAGTGTATATCTCCTTCATTTTAAGTAAAATCTATCAGCCAGTTCAAAAGGCAAACATTGTTTCCTGATAAAATGCAGCTGGTGTGCACATGAGCTTAGTCAGCAGACTATAAAATAGCATAAGCTTTCCATAGGGATCAGAAACATCAAAAGCAGAAAGTGTATTTTAAAAAAAAGTCTCTAACAGATTGCTGTAATTATTAAATGTGACACATCACAAGTAGTGATGGAACATAGCTGAGATGACACAACCCAGACAGGAAGGAGTAACATGGCTTTGGTCTGTGTCTGTGTCCAGATTTCAAATCCCAGAGAGTGGATCATCAGATACCACAGTACATGCAGCCCATCATTTAAAATGGGTTTGCTCCCAGGAGAGAGAGGCATATATTTACTGAAACATTCATTTGCAGCTTCTGAACAGCTTTAATGCTGTTCTACTTGGGAACAGGGGGGGAAAACAGCCTATTCCAACCTGGGCTGTGCTGGTGTGGTCGCATTTAGCTGCAGAGATCCAGTGCCAAACATGTCAGACCTCTCTGTCCGTGGCTTATCAATGCAGACATGGGGAAGTAAGTGACTGGGACAGCAGAGCTGCTTTGTGAGAGCCTCCTGGGTACTCCTGGTGAGCTGGAAATCAGCTCCTCTCTTGCCTGGACTTGCCCTTGTGGGGCTGCATTTCATATGCTTTCAACTCCAAATGGAAGCAATAAGGTAGGATGGACATATGACTGCTGCCAGGAGAAAGTCTCAGATGGAGCTGTTCTGAACTTTCCCCTTCCTCTTCAGATCGCATTTCCCTTAAGAAAAAAAAATCCTAAGGGGTGCTCTTATGTTTCTGGTAAGAAGGAATTAGAGTCACTTAACCCATTGCAAGCCATTAAAAATTGATAAAACAAATCAATAGTGATTGCCTTTTCATGATAAGCCCTTTCACAGCATGGTGAATTTTCTTTAAAATAGGAAGCAGAGTATGCTTTTAGTGTTTGTACTTATAATTAAATTAATTGGATTCTGTCTGAATTGCCTGCTGCAGCCAAAACAGGCTAGTGCTGGAGTGATGAAAATATTCTGGCTTTATACTGACAGGGCTGTTCTGGGTTGCTTTTGGTGTTTTGTCCCAGCCTTATCTGCTTTTCCTGACCTATAACTCACAGAATTAACACTGCTAGACTTCATTCTTTTGTAGTCTTAGAAGGAAAAAAATCCATGGGCCTGTTGTTGCTAACTCATCTTCCTGCAAAGATTTCCCTCTACTACGTAGTACAGTCACCCTACAACTCCAGCTAGATGCCTTTTTGAATTCTAAATTCCACGTTGCTTAAAATTCAGAACTAACTGAAACTGTCAGGGCCCCGAAAGTCGGGCGACTGACTTCGAGAAACCCCCTAAACCATGAATTTTACATCATGTTGCCGTTTGTGTCTTCAGGTTTTGCATTTGCAGGTGTATCTGTGAACATGAGGAGAAGAAATTATTCAAAACCTAAGGATTTTATTTATTCATATAGAAGCAAGAGCATTAAAAGGAATGTCAGACTGTGTGTAATAAAACTGAGAACAACAGTGGTTAAACATGCCAAATGGAGGAAAAAAAAAGGCAGAAATACCAATTTTAAACTAACTGTTTTTTCATTAAGTTGGATGCTTCACATGACTAATTTGGAATATTAATAAATATCACAATAACACTTACGAAAAAGATAAACACATGGCCTCTTGGCATTCTGTGTGTCTGTGTGCTGGAAAAAAAATAGCTTAAGACACAGCTGTGTTAGACACCAACTGGCTTTGCCTTGTTCCCCGGGGAGATGCTGTGCTGGGAGGCTGAACACACATGTGAGCAAGAAGTGGCATGTCCAGAATTCTGTGCAAAAGCTTCAGATGCTTTGATTTTGTAGGATGTGATGCTGTCTTTGCTCAGAAACTCATAAACTCAGAAACTGTCTTCCTAAATGTTGCTCAATTGCTATTTGCACATCTGCAGTGTAATTGAGATGTTGGTTTACCCTGTAAAAGAGGTACAAGTTAAACACTGATGTTTGCACACATACATTGTATTATATCAAAGAAGCTAGGTGGCCTTTACAAATGATTTTCCAAACACTATTAAAACTATTTACAGGAACTTTTTAACTATATTAAGTGGCTTTTGGAAGGAGTGTCAAAAATATCCCGTAATGAGATACCTGGAAGTCTCCTCCTTACATAAAAATAGGCAGACATATGAGTAAGACACCAGGTTTGAATAAGTACATGGCATGGCTTTAATTGCCATGTTGCTCTCTCTATTTCTGCCATACAGGAGCGTGGATTATCATTATGTGTGAACTGGGACACAGGGAAGTTCACGTGGCATCCCTGTGTCTGTCTGCTGGGGGCCCAGCAAACACCACCCGGCTTGTTGCACGGAATAAAGTCTCAAAACATTCTATGAAATAAAGTCTAATTTTCTTAGCAAGGTAAATTACTCGTAGGAGCCATCTGCCTTTACCCTTTTAAAAAAAATGCCTCTTTAAATGTAAATTTAGCTTTCCACCAGAGACAGTATTGCCATGGCAACAAATGCAAGAAAAATAAATGTCTTGCTACGGAATAAGGAGTGGTTTTCCTCTAAAACATATTCCATATGAAATAAAATATGCAGCTATGGAATTACTGTATACATGATCTCAGACAGTAAAAATAGAGTATCAGTCTTTTCCTGGAATGGCTCTCTGAGCTAGTACTGAACACAACAATTGCTTGTGGTGAAGAAATGTATTGTATACTTAATTTCATGTGCTACTAAGTAGAGCTCCCATCTTGCAGTTTGCTCTGGAGGGACTGGAATGCTGCAAACTTCAGCACAGTGTCAGGCAGGCAGCAGGAGTTTACAGAGCTGGAGTTTAAAATGTAATCTCTCCCAGGTAATTTATATTACAAATGCTTTGCTGTGTGAGTTTGCTCTGTGCAGTCTGCCACTGGGGGAGTTTGTTATTCAGAGAGCCTAGAAGTAGTGGTTCAGGCTTCTCCTTTCATTGAATGAAAGGAAGAATGTTTCAGGTTAGGCCTGTTTCAAAACTGAGATTGACTGGTGTACTTTAAATTGCTCACAAACAAATTCTTCTCTGCCTCTTCCTGCATCAGTAACCCCCTACAAAGGTCAAGTTGAAGAGGCACCCAAGATGGGCAATATCGTAATTTGCAAGACCCAAATTCCTACATGGTTGAAAATAGTTTATTTTTATAATGTATTTACCTTCTTCCTTTCCTTTCTTTTGGCCTTTTGACTGCACGTGTGTTAGAAGGCTGCAAGGGAGCGAAGACACCTGTGGCTGGGTTCTACTCGTTGGAGAAGGTGAGGAATTCTGGTGCTTTGCCCGTGGAACAGAAACCATCTTGCACTCACGCCTCTCAAATGAATAAGGCAGTGAGTAGTTTACAAAGATTAAGCTCTTTCTTCCTACTGTATGGCAGGCAGGGACACTGCACATTATACCCACTTAAACACCTGTTAAAGAACTAATTTCCGCTACGGATTGTGATGCTGACTTCGGCATGTCGCTTACTGTGAGAGTAGGAGCAGTACTGGAACAGTAACCTGCTCTTTCCCTACCTTAGCTGCTGAGTGGCACCTTCAGCGGCATCGACATCTGTCGCTTTGGGTATCACTCTGTAACTCGTGTTGAAATCAGAGGAGTAAAGTTGAATATTTCCAGCGATGGCAAGGGCAGAACTTCGTACAACCTCCTCTCCTGGCAGAGGATGAGTAATTTTGAGTAAAACCTTGTCCTTTTATGCGTGCAAACGGTTCCGCAGGAAGTGTGAAGCTGGTGTGCGGGGATGGGTTGGGATGGATTAGGCAATCTATCAGGGAGCAGTCAGCTTCTCCTGCACGTCCTGACCTGCCAGACCACGAGCTCGGCAGGAATACCTGGAGTGGGTCACGCTGTGGGCTCTCCTGCTGTCCTGCCTTGGGCAGCAGCTGATAACAAGGTGTGTAGGGAAGGGATAAAGGTAACAGGACGCACAGGCACTAAATCCTTCCACAGGTACGTTCCTGCCCACCCGAAGTTTCGGCTTACCTGCAACACAGCAGTCTATGCGGCCGCCCGAGGATGTGTCCTTGGACGGCCTTTTGTACCGACTGCTCGTCAACAAGCGCCTTCCCGGGGTGATTCGGGGGGTGCTGGAGCCCAGGGAGCCGCTGCCACACGCTCTGCTCCTCCTTACGGAGGGCCCCAGCCGGCTGACACGCAGCACCCTAATCTGGCCCCTCCAGCACCACGTCCCGCCACACCGAGGCGACTTCAGTCGGCGACACGGAGGCTTTGGTGAGTCCTACAGCCAGTGGTGGGGGTCCCACAGGACAGAAGCCAAGGCAAGGTGTGAGCATCTCCCCCACGCAGACCCCTCTCCCCGCAGCCGCTCCCCCCCGGGCACCCTCCCGCCCTTTCACCCCCTCACGGCCGGGCCGCCCCGCCCCTTCGGGCGCGGCCCCGCCCCGCGGCCGCACGGCGCATGCGCGCAGCCGCCGATGCCGCGGGCGGGGCGGGGCGGGGCGGGGCCGCGGCCATTGCGGCCCGGGCGGCTGAGGGGACGCGGAGCCGCCGCCGCGATGGTGTCCTGGATGATCTCCCGGGCGGTCGTGTAAGTGCCGGGCTGGGGCGGCGGGGGTCGATCCCGGGGGAGGCGGTGCTGCTTTCTTCCTTCCCGCCATCCCCCCGCAGCCGGGCGCCCTGGGCGCCCCTTGAGCTTTCTGTGCCTCGGAGAGCCCTTGTGCGCCCAGGAGCTCCCGCAAAACCGCACCGGGTTCCTGGCGAGCTCAGCTTGTCCCCCCCCGGTCTCTCTGAGTGCGACTTTCCTGGGGCTGCCCAGCCGGCAAACTCGGGCTGCTGGTGCCTGTCACACGCGTGGCTTGTAAATCGATGTAAAGTAACCTGTAAACCCTTTTAACTTGTGGCCGATCGTAACCTGTAAAACCTGGTTCCTTCTGAACTCCGGGCAGAGCTGAGAAGGGCTGCGAGTGCCGGGTGGGGGGTGTGTGGTCAGTGCGGGTCGCCTGCTGATGAACAGGTAGACTGGCGGTGTTGTGTTCTGGGCTTCGTCGAGCTTCTGGCAGCCGGAGAGGCAAGATTTCTCAGGTGGGGAGGTGTCGTGTTACGCGTTGTGTAAGCTCAGTTTGAGAAATAGCAAACCGCGGTGCAGCCTCTGGTGTTTTTCACGGGCGTCGTGCTGTTCTTTTCGTGAAACTGGTGGCTTATTGTGCTCATTTGAATAGTATTCCCTCATAAACGTTGAGCAGGATTTGGGCGGCAGAGCCTTCCTTGTGCTTCTTGCTGAGTAGCGCTGGGGCTCCCAGGGCTTTTTGGGTCACTCGAGCTGAGGTTTGCTGCGTGTGAGGTTTTTGCCAGGCAAGTTAAGTGAATCTGGGCACAAAGCAGTCCAACAAACGTCCGAATTAATGTAAAGTATTTGGCAGGACCGTACGACCCAGAGCAGGGTGTAGTACGATTTCCATGTTTCGCAGGTGACAAACATTCCCCCTTTAACTGTCTGGTTTAATTTCGTCTGAAAACTTTGTCAGGAAGCCCCTCTCAAACCACCAGGTGGGCTTTGCTGCTGCAGCCCCCTCACCTAGATAAGTAGCAGTCCTCCCTCTCGCTGCCACCCCCTTGGGATTTGTCACATAATTGAAACTTGCAAAGTAGAGCATCGTGTTCCCGAGTTGGCAGAGGACGACACTGGTTTGGAAGAGGGGCTGTGGGAAGAACTGCTGTTGGTGCACTTCGTCAGTGTGGTCTTCCCATGGGCAATACACAGCGCCAGAGGCAAGAGGTATAAGCTTGCTTTCTGTACATGAGATGGAGCTGCTGAACCTGTTCCTGCCTCCTTACGTAAGAGCACCGACCAGAAAATTCTTATTTTAACAACTTAGACCGTGTGGGTTGAAAGGGAAATAGCAGCGATGCTGAGCACCTCAGTTTCTGATGACCAGATTCTTGTGTAGATGTCTATTTGTTTCCCCTGAAGTGGATTTCTAAGGGTTGTATTTGCATTTTGAGGATTAAGTCCTCTATGAGCCGAACCAATGGCACAAGGAAATGAAGAGAACAGCTACTGCTCTCCATGGATTTATTGCAAAAGGCAATAAAGGATAATGCACTACGCAGTTCCGTGTAGTTTGGTTTCCTGGTTGCCACTGGTCACTCACTTGTGTGCCCTAATTATTTTTGCTAATAATGGAGTCCTTAATATTATTTATAGATCCTTTCCACCTTCTTATGCCCTTGTTTCCTGGCTGTGGGACTTAAATAATTTGCCAGTGTTCAACTTCCCAGGAAGGGGAAAGTGCTCAATGAGAACTTGGACAGCTTTGAGACTATTGTTTAACTTTGCCTAATAAAGCAAAATTCATGTGGAGACGGACGGTGAGACATAGCATGAAAGTAGATGTGGTGTGACATTAGAGGTCTTAATTCAGTGGTGTTGAGACTGTCCTCCTTGTCCTCTTTCCTCAGTGTCCATTATGCCATCTTCCTCTTTGATCTGTTTCCCTTCCTGGTCTCTTTCCAGACATACCTGTTCCAGTGACTTGGTTTCTTTGGCTCGTGTGTCAGGAGTTCGGAAGGTGTGTACTGCCTTTACCTCAAATGCCATAGGACACATGGAAATATTTTTTAACCACCGTGTCGCTGTGGAGACCTGGGGTTCTCTCTTGTTTCTGTAGCATTTTGATTTTGCTGTGGTGACTGAGTGAGAGCTGTGGGTATCTCACCCTGTCCATACGTTGTGTGCAGGCAGCCATCAGGAGTACCCGTGGTCTTGACTGGTGATGGAAAGGAGCAGCAGTTGTTCTGGCTGTGGCAGAGTTCTCCTCCCCTGACTGAGCTCTTATTTTTTCAGGGCCAAAAGAGCAGCAAAATATTTATTCGTAGGTGTGTGGCAGTGCCCTCTGCTGACTTCTGATGTGGGGACTTGTCCTGACATGCGTGTCCCGAGCAAACTGCCCTCTGCAGTTTGAGACTTTGCAATTTGGGATTCATCAACTCCACTAAAAGAGTTTGGTTAAAGCTTTAAGGATCTAGGGAATGGAGCTAGTAGAGAATTGGAATTCTTAATTGCATGTAAATTGTCTTGAGGATTCATGCACAGGAAACAGGGAGTGGTTCAAATTCACTGTTCTACCTACTGATCTTTGTTTTAATGAAATCGTTTCCCTTTGCTCTATTAATTCTTCTATACTTAAGCACCTCAAGTTGTGAAATACCTTGTACTAATTGGATGTCTTCTCCTTTATGTCAAGAAGCAGAAGACTGGAAGCACGTAATTAAAACATCTTTGAATTTTCAAGTTTTGTGTCAGTGGGTTGCTGCTGTAGTAGGTACAGGTCGTCATTAATTCTAAAACACACTGGCTATTGCAACAGTTTTTTGAATGTTTACTGCAGGGTTTTTCCTTCTTTCCCTTACAAAACCAACAAGAAAATGGTAATCTCTGTCAGAGCCTCAGAAAACTCCTCGGAGTGGCATATCTTGTAAAGTTCTTAGTCTCTAGTGGTGGGAATAGCTTTGAAATTTGTGGCTACCCATCTTGTTAATTTCAAATAGAGCTTGTGCTTGACTTTTAGCCTGCTTTGATTGCTCATTCTTCTCATTTGTAAGGTCTGAGCAATTGTGTATGCATCAGTTGCTGAGACAGTATTTAATAGTAAACACGCTGAGTACTTGTCAGTCACAGCCTGGTATGGATGAGATCAGACCATCCTCTTGTGCCAAGCAAAGATGTGAAGCATCCTAAATACAAAGTAGATGGCCATTTTGTACTTGCAATCTGTTAGAGCAGACTGTCTGCTGTAATCTGTTAACTTTTTTCCCCTCCTCACTTAAAAATGAAAGTTCCCCCATCTGTGTTGCTTTGCAACACTCTCTACCCTCATGTTTAAGTACGTGGTTTGTTGCCAGTAAAGTTGGTCAGCATCCATGAATGTTGGAAGGGAGGGTTGCAGTGGTCCATGGGAGGATGGATTTGTCTTGGGTATTAGTAGTTAGTTTTCTGTTTGTGCATATAATGTCTACTTTCCTTACCCCCGTTGTAGAGCCTTGCAATGAGCAAAAGATGTACAGGTGAAAGATTCAGCAAGCATTCCTTGGTTCTGATATTAGATTATAACTGTAAATAGGTTAAGCTGGACAAAGACTGTCTGGGGGACACAGGAGGTGTCCTGAAGGTAGGTATTAGTCTCTGTCAGCCTTTGCTATTTTACAGGTTGGAGCTGTTTCTTTCATGGTAGTTTCCAAGGCGTTATCTTACTCTACTTTTAATACTTTCTTTTTGTTTGATGTTTCCAGCTGCCCCGAGAATTGCTAGACATGTGAGGATGGGTGGCTGAAGCCATATCTTCTGTGTTGATTGGAATATCTGGTTTACAGTGTGAGTGTTGTTTTATGTAATGGTGTATGCTTTGCTTGTAAACCTACATTGCGTTTTGCTCTTGGAATACAATTTTTAAACTGAAAGCATGAAGGAGAAAAATATTTAACCTTTTGTTTGCTAATAAACTTGTTGTCAAACATGTTGTCTTGAAACTATCACAGCTTATCAGATGGAATTCAGAAGCGATACCACCATGAGTTGTTTGAAGAATAGCTTAATCTTCAAGTCAGAAGGGCCATTTTTGGGAACCTTTTTTTTTTTTAACTTGTTTGTAGCCTGCTCTCCTGGCAGGATGGTTCCAGGTGAAAGACAAGGGATGTTGAACTGCTGCTGATGCTGACTTTCTTCCCATATCCTTCCAGTTTAAAGGCCTGTAAATTGCTGCTGCACTTGTGGGGAAAGAGGAGCTGCTGTCATCCCGTGAGGGATTGAGACGGAGAGATGTGCTGAAATGTCTCTCATCACGGAACTGGAAATACTCAATCACCACGTATCAGTTATCCTTGGCATCTCACGCTCTGCTTAACTAGATCTCGCTGGCCTTTTGCTTCGAGGGGCCATCCTGCCCTTCACCCTCTGTTCCTTCTCTTTACTCAGGGTCCAAAAGTTGCCCTGTGGCCACAGGGTGAGTCTGGTTGTTTTGCCAGTCGGAATGAAAATGAGCATTGACAGAAGTTGATCCTTTGTTAGCTGCAGTGAACTGCAGCAGCTCATGCTGTGTAGTTGCTAGGTGAGTGCTGTGCTGAGCGTGGAAGGTTGCAGGACAAAACCGGCATTGTTTTTGGCCTCAGTATGGCCAGACTGATTAAAGCTACTCTGAAACTACATTCTTCCCTTGCACATTGCTGCTTATTCTTTCTAGTAGTAAAACTCGTTCCAGTAATAGTAACAGTGCAGCTGCTCTAATCAAAGTGTCATATTTTTTTAAAAGCATCTTAAATTTTGTAGGTTGAAATGTGTAAGTATGTGTAAGTCTAGCAATTATGTGTATTGTCCTGTCTGTGTGAAAGTTTAAAATCATTTACGTAATTCAGCAGTGAAATCATCACGGCACTTCTCTCCAGTAGTTCAGCTTCTCAGTGGGGCAATCCTAATATGTACAATGAGAAGAGCCTGCTCACTCAATTTGATTTGTAGCACCTCCTGGGTTGGTTAGGGCACTGCAAAATGACTGGCTCTGACAACTTACTAGGAATAAGTGTCTCCAGCTGCCTGCCTGGCACACCTTGCCTTAAATCAGTATTTGCTGTGCAGCCTGGCTGCTCTTTTCTGTCCCGTGTTCAGGGGAGGGTGTAGGTGCAGAGCATGTTCAGAGTCTGTGTTCGCAGCCCGTGGCAGGCGGGTGGGCTGAGGCTCAAAACAGATGGAGCACGACAAGAGGCATCCTGTGGAGTCTGACGTTCTTACTTAATGGTCTTGGCATGTGCTCTTGTTACAAAACGTGCTGAAATCCACATCTGTGTCCTATGCATTATAGATAAAGGAATTCCAAGAACTGCATGGTCTGGCGCAAAAGAAGGTTTCTAATTAAAACAAACAACCTTCGCTCTTGTGTGTTCCACAAACTCAGCCAAGCATATCGGAGACTCTCGAGTATTTCTGCACCTTAGATGGAAGGGCTTGTCTCTCCGGGTTATTTTGTGCTAGGGACGGCTCTTGATATCCTTCTGTAACGCTGAACATCCTGAGCTAAATGTTGGTATTTAAAAAAAGAGTTGCTTTGGCTTAATTTTTTAATGTTTGATAGGAAACCATTAAAAAATGCATGTGAAAAACATGTCTGGCAAACCCCCCTGTTCTGGTGCTTCATGTGTAAAGAAGCTTTCTCTGAGCTTTCTGGTCCTTTTCATTCTGCTTTTGAAATTGCAATATTTCAAAACCTGTGCAAGCCTTGGGTTTTTAGAGAAGAAAATACCACAGCTGACAACAATACAGTCTCTGTGTTGTGAATCTTTAACACTTTTAAGGTCTGCCAAACTGGACTGTAACAACTTATTATTGGAGAGTCTAGGTAGGAAAGATGGAAAGATCACCGTAAGGTTTTTGCTGACTAGTCCGACTTCAAACATGGTTGTCCTTGTTGGCACTGAATAATCAATCTGATGAGATGCTTTTGGACAGGAGGGAAATAAAGCACCCCACGGTGACTAACTCTGCACTGAGCCTTTTGTCAGCCATCGCTGCTATGTTGCTGTTAAGTTTATCACTGACAAAATAATAGGGTGTTGTTCCTGTTTGTATTGTGTTTTATAGCCTGTCTGCAAGCATTGACATGGAGTTGGGTTTAACTGGATGAATGTTTTCCCTGTGTTTATCATCTCTGAAACATTGCTCATATATCCTGAAGACAGTTGGAACTTGCATTTGATGTCAAAAACTAAGTGCGGTTTTATTTCAAAAGCCTCCATTCTGGCTGTAAGTGCAAGGATTCCCAAAGCAGAATTGTTCCTGGAGTGAGAAGTCTGACATAATGCTGTACTTTCTTGTGCTAGTAAAGCTGTTGGAACTTGCAGTGCTCCAAGGGGAAAATCAGAAAACAGTTTGTGCTTGTACCTTCCTACCACTGTCTGGTTTTGATATTTCCTCCCCCCACCCTGTTTTGTAACTTATCAATCAAAACCATGGAGAGTGAGAAAGGTGATCACTAGCTTAGAGATATCTTGGTTAGGTTTTATCGTACAGTAACATGACCCTAAATTGTAATATAAAACCCCCCAAAATTTAATTTTTAGGCTTTCTGCTCTTACTATTCATTTCTGTCTGCTAATCTTCCCCCTCCTCTACCCCCCCCCCCCCCCCATTAGGGTTTTGTTCTAGAACACGTGGATTTCTTTATATGTAAAGGCATGTCTAGTGTTACTCAGTTGCAGTGCATTAAGTATTATACTATTTTAGAAGCTGACCTGTTCACATTTTTTGGCTGCAAACTGCTTATTGTTCATTTGGAAGACAATATATGCACAGAGACACAAAATACGTGTTTTACATGACTGCTTTGGCAGTCATTAATTTGCTGTACATGCAATATAAGCACCGTTGGTTTTACTGTTCTAGAACTTTTGAGTGATAGTTTTTCTTGTCTAACAGTTAACCTTCAATGCTTTAGACAAAAGGGTTGTATAACAAGAACAATGTGAACTGTGCAGATCACCTCACATTTGCATTTGGAAAATGACCTTTCTGAGAAGGCACGCATATTTCTTTTGTATCTTCTGGTTTCTAAGCCTGGTAATATATTACCAGTGAAGCATATTGGTGTTTACAGAATTCTTCTCTCAGAAATGCATCTTTGGTTAACTGGCACAGTGTGCATTATCTGTTTTTGAGAGCAAAACCTACCCTTCAAACTACTGTGTTAATGTGTGGGTCTGAAAAAAATTCTTGGGGGTCAAAAGGGAGGAAATTAAGTAGCTTTTAGCATGGTATTTTTGACATTAGCTACTAATACAACTGCATGAATAAGATGGGTAGAGATTCTGCTTGTTGTCAGTCTTGACTTATTGTCTAACAGGATATTCCCAGAGTTTTCTAAGTACCCAGTATAGCTGAGGAAACACTTGGGAATGAGAAGTCCAGATGTTATCTCATCAGTATCTGCCAAATATAAAGTTTATGGAAACCTTTTCCTCTGTACAATGGGGAGGTTTGGTTTTTGAATGCCCTGAGAGGCTTCAGAAATACACTTCTGGATCGTAAGATTAACGGAATTGCTTGAAAATCAAGGACCTTAAGGCAAAAAACCGAGATGTAAATAACTTAAAATGATCGAAAGCCAAACCCCCAGCTGTCTGTGGAAGAGATAAGACGTGTTTACTTCAAGAGTTGGTGTTATGTGTTTCCACTTACTACTTTCTCAAACTGTGGTGTTTTTGTAGCATTTTCTTGGGAGAGGCAGGACCTTTAGGCTGGTCTGTGATGACACCCCTAGGCTCCAGCATGTGTAATGATTAAATAGGAGCCTTTGGGTTTTGAACTTCACTTTTCTCCCTAGAATGGCACAGATTTATATTCTACATACTGTGATCAGTAGCAGTGTGAACACTTGGGGTTTTTTTGAATGCAATCCATGCGAATGTGTGGTTACATGCAGCGTGGTTTGCCTTTCACTGACAGCTCAAAAATAAAATGGGGTTTTCCTTGGAACAAGCAGAAGCTTTTTTTTTTTTTTGAGACCACTATTTTAAAAGTTTCCTATAGCCAGCTATTTTGATGTTGATGATGCTCCAAAAATACTGACAGAAGATACTCTTGTGGATTTTAACTTGTGAAATCCTCCGAAATCTCTAGCAGACTTGATGTGGGGTGAGAAGCAAAGTTGTTAAGGTATGCATGTAAATGGAAATCCATTTTTTGACAATTTTGAGGACACTAGCCACAAAGCTGAGCAAGTAGGTAAATAAGAGAGCTGGTAACTTTTTACTTGCATGCATGAAAGCCAAGAAACTCAGTGTCAAGTGCATATGTAACTTTAACCTCATGACAAAATCAAACACCTCATTTTAGGTTTGTAAAATGTTCCTGTTAATCTTGTTCAGCACATCGTCCGCATTAAATTAGCTATGCCTTTTAGGAACTCTCAGAAGTATCCTAAATTGAGAGGATCACATTTCTCATGAAAACTGTCTGTGTAGGGTGTAGTACCTGCAGGAGCAGTAAGTGTAAAGGACCTTTTGGAAAACAAGAAAGCTCATAACTGTCTGTCCCTGTTTTCTCTCAGTTGCCTTCATTGTGTGAACCCTTTTAAAGCACAATATAAATGTAAATGGGGTTTATGCTGTGTGACAGTTTCTTTGAACATGCTTGTAGATATCACCTTTCATCTTTAAACTTAAAAAAACCTGTGGACTTAATTGTGGTTTTGCTCCTCTGCTTTATAAGTAAACTTATTAATGCATGTACTAAACAAAAATAGGAAATATCTGCTGAAAACTAGGCTTGGTTTGACCTTCTTTAAAAAAAAGTTAAAAATAGCAAGTTAGTCAGTTGGTTTCTTCTGACATCTGCAGTCCAACTGTCAGTCCTTGCTGATCATTACAAGAAAAGCCCAGTTTAGTACAAGGACTAAGTCATGCCAGGCTGCCCCAAGAGCTGTGTGGCAAGTTGTGCTCCTGCCTGATACCACAGCTGGCTGATGTGAGGTCACAAATCCTCTGCTGCCAGTGGTGAGCAGTCAGAGCAACAGAGAAATCAGAGGGTCTTTCAGCTAGATTTGAAGGAAGATAACTTACGAGGTTTAAATAAGTGTGAGCAGCTTTGGCAATTAATACTTCTCCAACAGGGATGAAGTGTTGCTATTGAGCTTGAGCTGAGACCTAGGTGGAACACTGGAGTTCTCTCCTAAGGGTTGCTCATATTGGAGGCGATCAGTGTTTGCTCCTGATCATGTGGAGGTGTTACAGATCCCTCGGTTCAGTCCCTCCATGTGAGTGCTGGAAGGTGTGAGCTCACCTGCTGAGTGTGCTGCACACGTGGGTTGGGTCAGTGAGTCAGGAACAGGAAGGAGCACAGGGGCTGTCAGGACTCTGTTACAGCAGCGGTCCAACATGTGTGTTAAAATCCAGCAGTGAATAGGTGGTCACGCAGAGAAGCGACTAAGACTCTTATAACAACTTCTATTCCTGTTACATTTTCTGTGTGCTTTCCAGTACTAGCTTTTTGAAATTTTCTGTACTGCGGGGTTTCTTGAGCATTTGGACGCTGTTTTGAGCAGGATTTGTGAGCCAGTGGGGATTTTGGTCTTCCGTTTTGTTTTTTTAGTGACATACTGATGGTATGTCCAGGCTTGTGCCCTCCTGTTAAAATATGCCTAAGGCATATTGGGTTTGTGTCCGGCAGCACGAGGGAGGTGGCTGGTCCCGGGCACAGGTTTTGGACGTGATCTCCAGGCACAGGCTCTTTTAGCGAGGTTGATATGCAAATAAGTAGCTTCTCCCCGAGTACTTCTGCACTGTGTGGGGTCTGTGTGTGATCAGGAGGCGAGTTGATTCACTGGGTTTATGTACCAGTAGTGCCTGGAGAGCCGTTTTAGAGCACTGTTGAAGCTTGTCCACCTGTGAAAGCATTTCCAGGCTGACTCATTAGAGAGGGCAGCCTGGATTTTGCTTCAGGAGTTGTTTTTTAGGAGTACCTTGTTCCAGATGGCCACGGGGCCCCTGAGAGAGGCCTGTTAGAGCAAACAGGCAGTAGGTTTGTTGCTGGGCAGTGGAACTTGAGGGACTTGTTTGTACCTTGCTGGCTGGTGAACTGCCCTAATACACTGCAAGGTGTGGGTTGGAAATTCAAGGGTAGTTCTTGCTGAAGGAGGTAACACACCTAATGTATGTTTAGGTACCAAGGTAATGATTAATTAAGAGCACTCTCTGATCTTTATTGTGTTAGGTACGGTCTTGCCCATAAGTACATGAGCACTTCCACACAGATTCCAGTGAGACCATCCCTCACAGAAGAGAATTTTGTTTCCTGAATTTTTTGTTGTGCTCTTTCTAGACTTGTTTCAAGGTTCAGGCAGGGCTGTTTCCATGTTGAGACAACTTGAAGAGTATCTGGCAACAGGTTCCCTAATTTGGACTAAGTCAATAAATATTCCATAAACATGAGTGGATAGGATGCATGTAACAGAGCCTGGAGCTCTGCACTGGTAGACAGGTTTGATTGTCTCCTGTCAGACTGCTTGCAATTATTGTGCTTAGGGCCTATTAAAAAAGTGGTCCTGGCATAGAATAGTCCCACTTTCTAGCGGGACTGGGAGGGATGTAACTTTTCCCCTTAAAACTTTAAGGTGACTTCCGACTCCTTGGGTAATTGCCTTGCTGTTGGTTATGTTGTGCTTTGGAAGAATCTGGCGGTTGCTTTGGAGAATTCCAGCTTTCTAAGGTGGAAAGTTAATAGCCTTCTTGCTTTGCTCAAGAATGTGCTTTATTCAGATCTGTTGGTGCTTCTGGCTCTATTCTTTAACTATTAAGACTTTTTCCTTTGGCTTTTGGTGCTACTCTCTAAGAATGATATGAGGAACTTAACAGACCTGTTTCTGATTGCATTCCTGCCTTTTGGTAAGTGTAATCTGCTGAAGGAGTTGCAGAGTTTGTTTGCTACTGTTAGCAGACACATTCTTTTAATAGGATTCATGTGATTTTTTTTCTTTTTTTTTTCCCCCTGCCCAAGGTGGAAGAAAAAGAAGGATAAATTTGGTGTGGGGCTCAGGAGCTTATCCTCACGCTCCCCTGCTCCTGTAGCAGACTAACATTTTGGTCATAGTGTAGCTTTGTAGTTACTCGAATGCACAGCCTTTTGCTGCAGATTGCTGTGGTTAGTATTGTATAATGAACGGCAGAATGCAGCCGAATTCTGTCAGGTGCTGGACAGACTTTGTCTAGTGTAGTGCTTTTCAAAAAAAAACAGTTCAGGACAAAACAGCTGGGGTGAGCTTTTGTTTGTGTGGACATGTGAAAATGGAGGCGGTTTAAGCCTGGAATTTACGAACCAGTTGTAACGCTCGGGGGGGAGTTGGCAAGGCACGGCTTGAAGGTCTTGCTTTTTTGGCAGTGTCTTGGCTTTGTGTGGCAAGGTTTTGATGGCAGAGAAGTTGCAGGGGTGGCTTGTGTGAGAAGCTGCTGGAAGCTTCTCCCATTTCTGATGGAGACAATGCTGGCTGGCTCCAAGGCAGACCCACTGCTGGCCAAGGCTGTGCCCATCAGTGACAGTGGTAGCACTGCTGGGACAACAGATTTCAAAAGATGAAGAGGAAAAGTGCACAACAGCAGACAAAATAGTGAGAACGTGTGAGGGAAAGAACTCGGTGGACACCAGGGTCAGTGGAGGAGTAGGAGGTGTTGCAGGTGCTGGAACAGATCTCTCTGCAGCTTGTGATAAGACCCTGATGAGGCAGCTGTGTCTCTGGAGCCCATGGAAGTCCATGGTGGGGCAGAGATCCACCTGCAGCCCTTGGAGAACGCCACGCTGGAGCAGGTGGATTCTCAAAGGAGGCTGTGACTCCATGGAAAGCCTGTGCTGGGGCAGGGTCCTGGCAGGAGCTGTGGCCCTGTGGAGAGAAGAGCCTGTGCTGTAGCAGGTTTGCTGGCAGGACTTGTGATCCTGCAGGGATCCCACACTGGAGCGGCCTGTTCCTGAAGGACTCCACCCCGTGGGAGGGTTCCATGCTGGCGCAGTTTGTGAAGAGTTGCAGCCTGTGGCAAAGGCTCGCACTGGAGCGGTTCATGGGGGAGGGACCCCGTGCTGGAACAGGGGAAGAATGTGAGGAGTCTTCCCCCTGAGGAAGAAGGAGTAGCAGAGACCAAGTATGATGAACTGACTGTAATCCCTGTTCCCCTTCCCCTGTGCTGCTGCTGGGGAAGGAGGTAGAGAATTGGGAAGCAAAGTTGAGCCTGGGAAGAAGGGGTGGTGGTGGTGGAGGGAAGATGATTAAGATTTATCCTTATTTCACTCTGATTTGATTGGCAATAAATTAATTTTTCTCCCCCAGCTGAATTAATAATTGCTTGTGATGGTAAGTGGCCAGTGCCAACCCACCACATTTAGGGTTTTTGATTTTTTTCCTCCTGAATAGGATCCTTACAGATACTCCTTACACGTTATTTTGACCATGAGGGCACCACAGAGATGCATAGCATTTAGAGCTTAGTGCGTAACTGGTTAGCCTTACCATTTGGTAGCCAAAATAAAGAGGAAAAAAAATCCAAACTGCTTATCTTTGATGCGAGTGTCTTACAAGTGTATGAATGGTGCACAGTCTAAGCAGAAAAATGCTTTTGCTTTCACAGTGTGTGCCATTTGAAACCTCAGTGGACCTGTTGATACGGTTGTGGCCATATCTGCCTTTTTACAGCCAGGAACAGCCAAAGATTCGAGTGTTGTTCACTAGATTATTTTTTTTGTTCTGCTCTTTAGTTTCCATTAGCAAACTTCCCTTCAAGTGAAGTCTTGCTTAGACTGAACTTGTTAAACCATATGTGGAATAGTAATTATAGTTCATCCAGAAGAAAAATGTAGCTGCGCACATCAGCAAGTGTCTGGCTCTGTATCTGTGCCCATATCTTCAGTCTGTCAGTGGGTGGGCAAAGGAGTGTCATCTCTGTTACAAGGTTTGTTAAGGAAAGGGAGCTTAGTGAATGGCATTGTCTCAGAAGTATCAGATACTCGAGGAGTTTCCTGAATTGCTTTTACTATTAGGCAAGGGCCAGGACTGTTCCCTTTTTGCATTTCAGAGGAATGAAAGAATCAAGTGCCAAACACTATTCCTCGCTCGGGGCAGTTCTTTGGCAACCTGAACAGACCAAAGCCTTAAATGCCCTGTTGGTTTAATGGCTTAGTGTGCTGGGAGTCTGGATGCCAAGTAGTCCTTTTGAGTGACTTGGTGGCTTTCATTTGTGCCTTGGTTTCTTTTAGTTCTTTTTTTGCAGCCTTGGCTTTAGAGTTGTTCACTATCCAGGTTAAATATGCTCAGTGCCAGAGATGTGTGTACAGGTTTTCAGGCAGATGCAAACTCAAAACGCTTTGCTTCAGAAATGAGCTTCTCAAGCAGTTGTTCACTTTAAAGCTTTTAAAACTGTAAGCCCACAGATTGTGACAATACAGGAAGTGGGTTATGTTTTTTTAAAAAAATACAGCTATATGGGTACCCAAATACATCGTTTCATTCAGATTTAAAGGCTATTTGATACATTTTTTTCTTTGTGTTTTGATTTTGATCTCCTGGTATATTTGAGAAACATTTCGTATTAAGTTAGGGAAAAGGCCTTTAGAAGAAGTGTCTGTACCAAAAAAGGAGTGTTAGTTGCTGAGACCAGCTGAACAACTGAAATAGCTGGGCTTACAACTGGCAGTGAAATTACATTGGTAAGCAGGATTATCCATATATCTAGTAGTAAAATAAAATAAATGACATCCTACTCGGCTGAAATCTGTTTCCATCTGTGGAAACTGCCTTTGTCTTTGTCTGTACGTCAGTGCAGTGTGTTGATCCGGCATGAAATACAAACAGCCCTTTTAAAAATAACAACTCAAGCTTTTAAATTTGAGAAGCCAGGGAGTAATTGGGCACATCCTTGAAGTGCGTTGTGCAGTTACTGTTGAAATAGCAGAGGATGGGTGTGCTTCTAACGTGTAGAGCAGGTGTTGCTTACAGCTTTGAGGTGGTAGAGGGTAGGGATGCCTACAGGAAAATGCCTGGAACACATAGGGCTGTTGACTATGTGCTGCTGCCCCAGTCAGCTACAGGCAGTGTACTGACAAAGGAGTGCTGATCTGTCCCGTGTAGATTGAGGGTAAAAGCCAATTTGCTGACCTTCAGTTACACTCACTGTTGAAAAGTTGGCTTTTCTGCTGCAAAACTGCCTGGTAGCTTTAACTAAGGTTCGAGGGCTTTTTCTTGAGAGGGAGGCAGTGGTGCCAGTTGGCAGCAGCATCCTGCCACACTTTCAATGTCAGCTCTGGCTGGAAGGAGATAAAAACTTCACTGCTTCCTACTATTACTGGCTAAATGTGCTGATGTTTCGTTTCAATCCTATCTACATGCTTCCAGTGGCAGTTTTTTCAACACTTCCGTGTCACAGCAGTATTGAACACTAATATGTGGTGTCTGTCCTTTGGTTTTTAAGTGACTTCTGCAAGAAATCTTTAAAAGAAAAATAGGGGCCTTTTGAACAGCTGATTTGACCAGTATTGAGTAACACAAAGATTTTCTAGAAGGGAAAAACCAGCTACTTTTATTGTGCTTGTCTTGTGCTAATATTCTCATTTAACTTGAGGTCATCTTCAGTTTTATGACCACCTTACTGTTACTGTAATAAACTTTCTGCTTGAAGATCAGTTGCTTCAAGAAGTGTTCTCCGAGATCTGTTTTGTCCCAGTTCATGTTTATACCGTTTCTTTGAGGGTGACACATCCAGAGGATAAATTGCTGTTTAAATTTAAAAGTACCTTTTCTTTTTTAAACTGAAGCGATGCTACCCGACAGTCAAGTGAGTGGGAAAGCATAGATGAAAAATCTGCAAAAGTGAGAGACAAATGGTTTCTCTTTCAAATGCTTCATCACAGGTGTGATAGCTCTGATGGTGTGGAAAGAGTCTTTTGGTGGGACTGGTTTTCCTTGTCGCTGAACCAGTCTATTACCAGCAGTCTTACAAGACAGTTTGTCTTCAGGGCATGCATGCAGCCTTTTCTGGTTTTGCTTATCATGGAACTTCCTGCAAAGAACCTGTAACATGGGGGGGGGGGTGGTGGTTTGTTTTGGTTTGGTTTTTTTTCAAGCTAGATAATGGGATTTTTTTATCAGGTTGGTTGCATTGCTTTAACGATGTGTTGTCACTATTTTGTCATCTACAGCATAACAGATCCTGAAAACTCTCTTTATTTTCCAATAGGCTGGTGTTTGGGATGCTGTATCCTGCATATTACTCATACAAAGCTGTGAAGACAAAAAATGTGAAAGAATATGTAAGTCTCATTCCTTTTCATTGTTTAATCACATGCCTCTGCTGACATACATCTGTGATATTTCCATTACGCAGTGCAATAAACCATTTGAAAGCTCAACTGATCTTAGTGTGAGATAAAAACACCTGTGTGAGCCTAGTGTCAGTCCTGTGATTGTTATTTGGAGGGCTGAAGTTAAGGTGTCTCAGGCTCTTCATAGTTTCTTGCTGAAACATGTCCAACACGCTATGCTGTATATGGATATTTTTAGGAGAATTTTTAACATGAACCTTAAAGTCTTGGCTGCATTTCAGCCAAGTACCCAAAGTAATACACTTTTGGGCATGGGGTAGAAGGAAAATTTCCTAGTTATGCCTTCATCTGAAATATAAGGAACAGCAAGTTGATTCTCAGTGACCTCTAGAAGGGTAGCAGCAGTTTGCCATTATATGGAGCTCAACAGGGAATTCAGAAACCTACCTGAGAAAAGGGCAGCTCTCCTTAATCTGTTGTTCCTCAAAGAGGAGAAAAAATGTAACCAGGGAAGGAAAAAAAAATTAGTGAAGGTGATGTGGAAAAAAGTAGAACAGACAGAAGAGAAAGAGGGAGAAAAACACAATTATAGTTACTGCAGTTTTGAATTAAGCTGTTAAATTAATTACCTGTCAGTGTGAGCAATGATGAGAGCCACAAGAATGTTACCCAATTGCAGTCACAAGGAGCTTTGGTCACTGAGTTACTTCCCTCTTTCAGGAGGCAGCCTGACTTGATTTCTGTGTTCTGTCCTGGCTCTTGTCCTTAACTGGGCTGCCTGACTCAGGGTGGGCAGGGCCAGCAGTTCCTCCAGCTCAGCCGTGGCCTAAGGCTGCTGTCTGGGTGTGTGATGTCTCCACTTTGACCTTGGTACGAGCAGTAGAATGTTGTAGGTGTTGTTCCTCCCCTTGAATGTCTTAATTTAGTCCGGTCACTCCGTCAGGGCTCCAGAGTGGACATCACAGTCTGTGTAAAGCTGATTAGAACTGATTTGTGCAGCCAGAGCTGGTGCCTGCCAGAGCTAAGCTTATGGGAGGGGGAAAAAAAAGTCATCAAAACCAAGAGAAGAATTCCCTTCGTCTCATGCTTACTTTACCCTGTCAGGAAAGTCTGTAATGCAAAGAATTTATAATCTGCTTTTCCTTCCTTCTCCTTCAAAAAGGGATCCACAGGCTAAGTAGGGGACAGCAGTTTCCTACTCAGGTAAAGGAAATTTTTAATTTAAAAGGTTACCATTGCCTCTTGCAACATGTTTTCTAGAAAAAGAGCAGTAATGTTTATAGAATGCTGAGATTTTTTTGGTTGTCTCAGTTGTCCGGTTGGCTATGACTTAGGTATCTCTAAAAAAAAAAAAAAAAGGATGCCCAGGAAAGACAGCTGTCATTTACCCAAGACCCCCCTAGTAGGGTCTGGAATTGTATTATTCCAGCTCCTTAGTGTGAGCCTGTGGTCACTGAGCAGTCTCAAAAGTTACACTTGCATACAAAATGTTCATGGGGCCGAGATGAATGAGACCCATTGCAGTGACTTTTTCCTTAGCAGGGAATGACAGTGACTATCAGGGAATTATCACTCCATTGCTGGTTTGGTCGAGTGTCCAGATAGGTCCTAGGGATGATCCATGGCTCTCATTTTCCCAGCTGGGTCACTTTCCTTCACAGAGGGAGTGTGGGTTTACCTGCAGCCTTCTGAATGGCACAAGTCTGCTGCCAGTCACATGGTGGCCCAAGAGCACTTCCTTTCCAGGCTTGCCTGTGGCTCAGGAGCCATCTGTGTTTGCTGCTGGATTGCAAGAGCTCTGTAACAGCGCTATTTTTTTTACTCAGTCACTGCTTCCACCAGTGAAAACAAACCAACAAAAAGAACGGACATCTCTACTTGAATAGGTCATGATACAGCAAACTGTTCAAAGATTATTTCTAGGGGGGAAAAAAGCGTTGCGCTGATTGTGGTAATTTAAAAGACTTACGGACTTTAGTGCTAGAAATTAGGATCTGTGCCTTTGAGGAGATGTATTTGTTCTTGTAATTACTCTGATTTAATGAGGTTGACTGAGGTACTTGAAGTTTTTTCACTGTATTACACCAAAGCACTTGTAATAAGCATCTGAAATGTAGTTTAGAAGGCTGAACAGACCAGCCGTCTCAAATCCTGCCTTCAAAATCCTGACATGAAAGAATGTGCTTCAGCCAGAGCCAACAAAGATGATCTTAACACTTGGATGGTAGAAAAAAACCCACCTTCAACAAAACAAATCTGTAATCACCCTTTTAACATGAAAAGCAAAACTCATTCAAAGCTTCTGTAACTTCAGCTTTGAGAATTTAGTAGATGATAGTCCTCTGGGTGGTAGAAAATCTGACCTTCTGTTTTTCGTGTTTTGTTTGGGGTTTTTTTGTTGTTCTGGTATGAAAACCACTTTGACTCACTCAGGTTTGTTTGTCAAGGATACTTTTGGTACCTAATGAATTAGTTGTACTTGAATACAATTTGTGTTTTATAGAATCTTTGCCCAGACTTCAGCAGGACTCCTGGCAGATGTCATGTGCCCTTCTACAGAGCATTTCTTGGTGTTCTTAGCAGCCCAAGAGAAATTCCACTTTCGCTGTTTTTCCTAATTGAATAATTAGATGTTGATTAAAAAAAGAATAGCATGGATAAAATATATTGAAAAAAAATTCAGTCTCGTGGGGCATCTTGAAAATTGCACTGCATTATGCTTAGGTTGATGGGGCAAGGTTGGATTTAATTTTATTTTTATTCAGGTGTTGACTGTGGTTCATGGAAGGGTCACCAGTCTAAATATCACATGGGCTGTTAGCAATGACTTCAGCTGTTGTGTAGGTTTGTCTTAGTTTATTCAAGCTTGAAATATCTAAATCCTTGAGAGACTGAAGAATGTCATCACATGACTAAGTTTCTTTTCAAATTGAAATGCAGAAAAGCATTTAAGATAAATGGGTCTCAAGTCCTAACAAAGGAAGTGGTTTTAAACCATAATGCACAGCTATGAAGAAGGCAGCAGTGTATCATTAGGTTTTGAGTATTTATTTAAGTCCACTTCAGAAAAAGGTTGTTTTAAAAGTGAAGATTAAATCTGAGTCGTGCCCTCTGTAGGAAAGTATATATTGAAAGAGTACTATGACTTTAGGACTCAAACTAGTCTCTAATAATTGTGGTGGGTTAGATTCAGTTTTGTTTGTTTGGGGTTTGCTTTTTGTTTGGTTTGCTTTTTATTTTTGTTTTTAAATGCTTTTGTCTTGTTGGGTTTTTTTCCTAGCATAGGTAGGGTTGGAACGTAAAGAGCATGTGGGTGTTCGGTTAGTACAAACAACCAGTGGTTGGTTTGCACTGACCCACTTTGGAAACATATTGCATTGGGCAGCTGAGCTGATACCTTGGAGAAGACAGATGCACCCACTACTCCTATTCGTATTTGTTCTGAAAGATATAATCAGCTTAGATGACCAAGTTCGAACAAATGTTCAAGAGCAATGAGAGATTTAGTGGATTGTTATAAAAGAGAACTAAACCCTGTATTTCGAGAGCATTGTCTGATTTCAAAGCACTGATACGTAGTGTAAACCTTAAAACAAACAAAACCAGCTGCAAGCCTCTGAAGCATTAACATTCTTGCATGTGAGCTTCTTTATTAACAAGAATTTTGTGGTTCTCAGCATATAAATAGAACTAAATTTCCATGAAAATGCTTTTTGCTGCCTTACCTTAGTGTTAAGACAAAGCACAGAGAAATAAATTAATGGCAATGGGTGGCTGAATAACTCGTTGTGAGGGGAAAGCAGGGGCTGCCTCACCAATGCTGACTTTGCTGCGTGTGGTATCAACTTATGGGTGAGTGGGGAAGAGAATGAGATGTCCTGTAGAGCTACAGTGGGAATTGAACTTCATACTCAGGATAATCTACCAACTCTTTGCAGCGGTTTTTTTTTTTTCTTACCACTAAAACTTTGTAGAGGCAGAATCAATTCTGAGAAGCCAGCCTAGGTGAGGTGGTGAGCTTGGTGCAGCTGCCACCAGTGCTGCTAATGAACGGAGATCCTTCAGGACCTTCCTGTAACTTCACTTGAGACCTGGTTTATGCAGACTGAGATACTGCTGAGTGTCTTGCTTTGACAGCTCTGAACAGACTGCACAGTGTGTAATGTGTTCTGTGTGAAGGTGAGATCCAAATTCTTACTGGAGACGGTGTTTTCATTTTCAGGTTCGCTGGATGATGTACTGGATTGTGTTTGCTCTGTACACAGTCACTGAAACAATAACCGACCTAACAGTCTCTTGGTAAGAGCCTGCTGTTTATGAACTCCGGGAGGAGCTGTATTTGTTTCAGATGTTCTCGGGTTTGTAATGATTCATTTTGTGTACAGAAGTTGTGCTTGTTGACAGCCCTTTTTCAGACAAAGGTCTCGGTGCATGCGATGAGCAGCATCTGTTTCAGGTTTGCTGCACTGTCACTTGAAGTGGGGACTGTAACACTTCCATCTTTGCTTGAGAAAGTGAATAGGGGAATGGAACTCTTAGAAGGATGGGCTGGAATTTCTCTGTGCAGGAATGTGTAATGCAAAGCAAGTACATTAACTGTTTTAATTTCTTAAATTACAGTTGTCAGTTAAAAAAATTAAATCCATAAATCTAACTAATTTAATTTTTGTCTGATGTAACTTCTTGTACGTGAAAAATCCTATATTCTAATACATAATTGTGTCTTTTGAAAAGATCTCTTCAGGATGATTAATTACTGTGTGTTTTCTTACCGCAGTTGATGATTTTGTGCAACCTTTCATTTGCCTGTAGGTTTCCACTGTACTATGAACTGAAGATAGCTTTTGTTATCTGGCTCCTTTCCCCCTATACCAGAGGGGCAAGTTTAATCTACAGAAAATTTCTCCACCCGCTGCTTTCTTCTAAAGAAAGGGTAAGGAATAACTTGTCAGATGTTGAATGCCTAATATGGACATGCCATGTGCTGTGATCTGTTGCTGGATTCCCAGTGAAAGCAGAGCAGCAGTACTGGTTTGCCAGGCAGCACTCGCTTGGACTGGCAGAGCACATGACTGTCTGTGTGTTTAACTTGCCTGAGCAGTGTCCTGCTCTCTGCTGACATCAGAGCCTGGTGTTCCCTGCTCCACGTGGTGCCCTTCCAGGAGCCCGGCTGTGTGGAAGTGATGCAGTTTGAGAACACGGGCGGTGTCCTCTGTGCCGGGGCGCGAACGCAGCTTTACTAAAAGCTGTTCGTGTAGCCATTTGTTCTGGCATAAACTGGAATAACATGCACCGGGGGACTGACATCAAGGGCATTTCTGGTGGGCAAACTGGCAGGATAAGAGGAGAGACTTTTTACTGAGGTTTAAAGGAAGACTTGTCTGCAACAGTAAATACCCAAACAAAAACTAGCTGGAGGATGTTCAGCTTTAGCCCAGGTCTGACGGGGCCGCAGCTCTGCTCAGCTCTTCAGTGTCCTGTTTGGATGTGTGGAAAGGACAGTTAGCAAAGGTGTGAAGACTGCCACTGGGAAACCTCAGAATCCAGAAACAACGTTCCTTGTTGGGGGTCAGTTCTAGGCTTGGCCTTTACTAGGTGGCCGCTGATACCAATAGTGAGGTCATCTTGACCTTCTGAAGGTGGAGCTATAAACTGTTTGCAACTTGGGAAGCTAAAGGGATGTTTGCCTGTGAGCTGTTGGGAAAGTACCTTGCAGCCTTCATCTCCAGCTCCAGGCACTTAATCACAGCTGGGGGTGAATGCCATGACTGTTGTCCTTGGTACTTAACTATGCCAAAGCTCTGGCTCTGGAAAGTTCCTTGTGAGCTGGCTCTACCTGTCTAAGGAGCTCTGATTTCATGTTATTTCTTGGGAAACTTTTGTCCAACGAGTCAAGCTTATTCTCTGTAAAGAACTTGCTGTGTAGCTGCAACATTTCTGAGCTGGACAAAAGTGATCTGTTTTATCTTCTTGTTTGACCGGGTGTAATCCTTTTTAAACGAGAGCGTTGTAGTGAATGAAGAAGCAGCATACAAAGACAAGAGTAACTATTCCATAAAATGTTTTCTTAAACGTTTCTTTTGTCTTCCTTTACTGATGGAAAAATAATACTGTGGGGTAGAGTTTCTCTCTTATGAACAGCCTTCTAAAATGTAAATGCGTTTTGCTTTTAGGAGATAGACGAGTACATCGTGCAGGCCAAAGAAAGAGGCTACGAGACCATGGTGAATTTTGGAAGGCAAGGGTTGAACTTGGCAGCAACTGCTGCAGTGACAGCAGCTGTAAAGGTAATTCTTCTGCTTGTGTTATTTGCTTTTTAGCTTCATACAGAGCAGTGTAATTGTACTGAGGACTTGCCATTCCTAAACAAAAGGATAAATTCTGCAGGTGTTCTGCAAACCTGGAACATGTTTAAAGGCTGGTAGCACTGTACTCCTCCTCATACTTTGCTAGTTTAAGGTGGCTTGTAGTTACTTCTTGGATGATGGGGATCAGTTGACTATAGTTCAAAAGGTACTACGCAGTTTTCTGAGCAGGCTTTTGGTAAAGGTGACCATTTTTTCTTTTTTGTCTCTGTTCTTTCTTGTTGGTAAACAAACTGTTTAAAGGATTTATGGCTTTTCTGCCGGTTTTCTCCAATCAACTTGAGGTAAAGCAATGTATAAATTAAAGCATGAAAGAATACTACCATGGATGAAAGTTCTCTTTGACACAATTAACTTGTTTGCAACTTGTTGAGTGAATTATGCTTAGCGTATTAATTTAATAAGCTTGCCTATTGCTGTTTAGCACACACTTGCTTTGTCATGTAATTTCCAATAAATCATGAAGTAACCTGTGGTTGTTCCCAGATAGTTACCTTGCTATAAAACTTACCACCCTCAGTTGTATTTCAGAGGGTTCTAGGTGTAGGAAAACAAAATCTTAAACCTAAGACTCCAAGCAGTTTGTGTCCCACTGAAAGGACTACAGCTTCAGACAGTGCGTATTCCACCTAGTAGTAATTTAAACCAAAAGACCAAAAAAGAAAGGTATGGAGAGAAAAAGGCGTATGACCAAGATAAATGATAGTTTTAAGGCAATCAGGATTAATTTCTTCCTGGGCATAAATGAAACTGCTGCTGAGTTCACAGTAGCAGCCCTGAAAACCTGAACTCTCTTAGCAGATAACAGCAGCGTAGAGATCCCTGGCAGTCAAAGCTGAGTAGGTACAGAGAGCATTTGGCCTTCTTTATAAACTTCTTGTGCTATAAATCAAAGACATTTCTGAAAAGTACATTTTAAAATGCTCTCTCAAAAAGGTTTGGAAAAATAGCCCTGCATATCTTGTTTCTGTTTTCTCACTTAAAGTTACATGTGGGTGGTAGCATAATCACTTTTTGTTTTCAAATATGGTCATAACGAGCTTAAAATACTGAGAATGTGATTAAATTTGATCACCGTGGGATGTTTTTTGTTATTCAAATTCTCAGTATTGCTTTGAGACGTGAAATAATCTAGAATAAAATAGAGTGCACCTCCAAAGGAATTAAAGTGTCCAGAGTGAAAATAGGCTTTTTAAACAAACCCTCAAAGTGCTCTGCTGGGAAAAAGTTTTAAGAACTGTGCTGAATGCTAAAATGCAAATTCTTTGCCAAACAGCAAATCCTAATTTATTACAATGTGCACCTGTAAGGACAGTTATGCTCTGTGTGTGTTCCTTGTGTTTGGCTACAAGAAGATTGCGGACATACTATAAAATAAATAACACAAATATCTCCTCCCGCTTTCTTCTGAAATGATGAATAACTTTTTCCAAAGTGTCCGTGTTTGGATTTCATTGCTATTCAGCTGTGACTGGCAAGATGCCCGCTCTGTTTGTTAAAACTTGTTAAACATGCTCATGAATATTTGTACAGAATTAGTTCAGTGCAGATGAGATGATTGGGCAAAACAACCACCACGATACCAAAGACCTAAAATAGGCATGATTTTTAAACAATATGAAAGAGGAGACTCTCTGAAAAACCTTCATTTTGGCACGTTAAGCCTCTGGAGTTTGTCATTCCAGAAAGCTGAGCGTGACTGCTCCAGGAAAGCAAATGGACACATATGTTCTTGATTTTTTCTTTATTTTTGTTGTTCCCTGTTTTTCCAGGAGTTGACTGCTGCCTCCAGCAGGTGAAAAGATTATCCCTTCAGCATGAGCTGGTGGAGCATGCTATAGGATTTCAGGAATGGAGTTGTGTTAGTGGAATCAGTATTGATGGGAAGGAGGACACAGTTTCATCACTTTTTTTTTCACTTTTTTTAAAGCCTGCGTGCTTATTCTGATGTAACAGGTCTCAAATTAGGAGGGGGGGAGGTTAAACATATGTGTGAGGTTAAACTTCTGTCAAAAGAGACTGAAATATCCAAGCCAACTGCTTATGCTGACTTTGGGAGGGTGGTAAAATTGCCTGGAAACTTGCTGCAATATTTTCTAGATCAAATGTGGGAAAGAGTGACTTTCTCCAAGGGCTGTCAGAGGAATAGAGGATTGCCATTAAAAGGCTGGATGGCCGTGTTAGGGGGGCTGGAGCAGCCAGCCAGGTCAGTCTGCTGAAATCTGGCATAGATTTAAACCTGTTCCACTGTAGTTAAATCAAAATGTAATTGGCAGGAGCAATGGCTTATAGCGTACAGTCCCATACTGATATTTTTAGCTGGCACCAGTTAGCCGCTGTTCATAGAAAATTTAGTGCTTCCAAACCTGCTAAATAGCATGCATTAGCAAAATAAATTGTGCTAAATTAGCATGTCAGAAAACAAATCTTTTTAAAATCTGATATCAGGAGACTCAGAGATGAAATAAATAGTCTGTGCTGAGTTTATATATACCAAAGGAAATTTTTATTAGTGAAAGAAATGGAAACAAGATGCCTTTAATGATATGAAAAGTTGTTGGAGCATTTTCAATTCAACAGTGTATGGATTTGGGGTAATTACATCCACAACACTTAAGTTCCACTGATACATCTTATATTTTGATGCATCTGCCTTTCAGGTCCTCTGAGGTGCTGGTTATCTGTACGTTCCGGTTTTGCCAACCCATAAATCCTGCCTTCCTGAGCTACCAGTGAGAAGGGGTTTCTGTATCGCTAGGTGCGATCGGGGTGGTGCTAACGAAGCTGTGAACTGCTCTGTCCCTCTTCCTGAGGTCACACAAACACGTTCATCTGTGAAGCGTTGGTAGTGATGATAATATGTGTTGAGGGCTGTGTTTCTGAATGTCTTTTAGCCACCCTGAGTCTGCTGCCTTTTTCCTGGCTGGGTATCGTTCTCCCGGCCTTGCTCGGAGTTCCCCGTGTTCCCACTCCGGGCACGGCAGAGGAAGGTGGTGTCTCTCAGCGAGCTGTGGCACACAGCCAGCAGCACTGCGAGCAGCAGCCCTGCTTTCATCCTCCTCCCTGCTGGGATGCCTGGCCTGCTGCAGGGGTCACTCATGGGGCAGCAGCCCCTCTCCGGCCTGAGAGGGAAGGGGAGTCACTCCCTGTCAGCTCTCATCGGATCAGGGAGGGAACAGCTGAGAATGTGGGTGCTGCAGCTCTGTGGACACAGAGCCCATTGAGAACTTGTCCGGGGAAGGCAAGCAGCTTTAGTCTGTGATCCTGGCCACTGAGGGCTGCAGGTCCAGTTTAAACAACAAAAAGGGTCCCGAGGCAGACACAGTGTGGTGTTTGTTCATAGCAGCTTGCCTGGGTTAAGCATATAGACTATGAAAGGACATGTTCAGTAACAGACTAGAGAATGGCACTGCATATATATGAGGGGCAGGTAATGAGACTGAATACTAATAGCTTGCTAGAGGCTGAGTAGTCTCGAAAGGAGACCCTTAAGTAGGATATATTTGTAAAAAAATTGTTTTGGGAGTGTATTGCAGGTTTAATTAGCGTTTCACATTGGTCACTGATAATAAATGTGGACTCTGAAAAGCGTTTAATATTTTACAAAATGCTATCAAATGGAAAAGCAAAATTATTCTGTAAGACCTGAATTTTGTTTAAGACAACAGATTCACTTTTCATCTAAAACGTTTGCTTACATAGAAGTTTGAGCACTGAAGTTCCTCTGTGATTGTAAATGTGTGTCTCAGTCCTCTGTGCTCGAATTTATTTGGCAGCCCCTGGGCTGGATGCAGCTTGATGTATTTCTGCCTTACTGGGAGGAGCCTGGGCCACCAGTGCAGGCAGAGTGACGGCTCTGCCACCTTCTCGTGAGCAGCTCCTTGAAGTGTGGGTATCTGGGGAGAGGTGATGGCTGCTGCCGTGTCCGTGGCATGGCACTGGAAGCAGGAGATCCCCCTTCAGCTCTACCTGCAATTGGATTGCTCTGCCTGCTGGTTTTTTTGGGCAAACGTGTTGCTTTCCAGCAGTCACTAATAACTCTGTGAACTTTCAATCCAGATATCGAAGCTCTTAAAGCATTATTATTCTAAATGTGAATGTTACTCTCACATTTCCTGCAGCAGAAGGTATTTAATCTCACACTTCCTGCTGTAGGAAGGAATTTAATATTTTTCAGCCAGACTTTCATCCTGAGCTGATAGTAATCCAGATCCTCACAGAATGCTTTGTTTCAGCAGAAAGCAATTATCTGCTGCTTTTGGGCATGGGGATGGAAGGATCTTCTTAAGTCGTAAATGCAGCGTGAGCACAGTGATGTGCACACCCACACAAAGCACCTTGGCATTTGTCCTTCCATTAGTCTATGCAGTGAAGTAGAAATCAGTCTTGTTTTGTCTAGAGTGGATCTTCCTAGGGGTGGGATGGAGACTGGGGACACTGTAGGGAGCACCTGCGTAGGATTAGCACAATGCGATGGTGACTGTCCAGCACAGCGGTGCTTGTGCAAACCCCATTCCTGCTGCGACTCTGGGGCACCTGTGCTGCATCTCTTACTTGTGTGTATATCCTTTTCAAACTCCTTCACGTTTGCTGTGTGTAACTTGAGTAAAACTTTCCATCTTGGCAAGTGCTTTTGGAATGAAGGGCCCATTGTATGACTCGGTTAGGTCCTCCCTGAACGAGGCAGTGCTCCACAGGAGCTCTAGCTCAAGAACGTAGTTTGGTTAAGGGCACAATGTTGTTTTATGGCACACAGCTGACTTCCCTACCCCCACCCCCTTTGAAAAACAAAATTCTCTGTCCAAAAGCTGCACTGGAAAATAAGGCTGAACGTTTCCAGCTTGGATCTCATCCTCTGTCTATAGTGGAATAAGAAATACAGGCTTGTAATGGGAATTATCCTTAGCATTTTAGTTGTTATAGGCTTAACTTTGTTATGCTGTACAAATGTCTTTTTGTAGTATATGAATGACCTTGCTGGGCAACTGTTACGCAAGTGTGTCTTTCCATACTTCTGCTTTGGGCCAAAAGCAGCTTCTGTCACTATTTCTGTTCACACTTGGCGAGTGGAGTTGTGCAGAATTTGTGTGGATTCTGGTGAGAACCAGCTGGCCTATTTTACGTACTTATTGGTGTTCAGGGGCTGAGACTCATGTCCTGTTGCTCCTTTTGAAGCTGTGGACAGAGACTGATCAACAGTCCTGTGTTATAGCAGATACCGTGAGCTCTTCTCCCTCCAGTGCTCTTCACAAGAAGTGGAGTAGCCAAAGGGCAGGATTTCTCCTGCCTTAGGAGCAATCTTAGGAGACTTGCCTTAAACCATTGTGGGAAATAAAATTGATGTCAGAATTTCTACAGTCTTCTAGACAGAGACTGTGCAGTGTCCATAGTCCACTTTTAACTCAAAGGCAAGCTGTACCCATGCTTTTGAGAACTGGGAGTCATCCTACAAGTACGTAGGAAGAGCTGGAGAAGTTAAGGCTTCTACTTCTCTCACAAGAAACCTTTTCTTTGTTATTGTTCAGTGTCCATGTAGGAACAGTGGTGTAAAAATTATAATAGGTTCTTCCTGCCTGAGCAGCAGACTGTCCTAGTTTTATATGCTGCACTAATGACTAGTCATTAGAGAATGAATATTAGGTTTCAGCCACTTTCACCCCCACCCTTTGGTACTGTGCAAGTTTAAGGAGTTTAACTCCACTGTCTCTTCACTTTACATGGCTATATTTAACGTGGAATGACTTAGTGGGCTGGTTTACCATGTGCGAACAGTTGTTGCTGTGAGAGTGGGAACAAATGGCTGTGGCCAGTGGTGCAAGAACTGCCTTGTGCTGTTGCAGAGGAAGGTGTGTGAAATTGTACCCAGATTTCTGCTGCTACTAACATAAAGCTTTTACTTAAAAGCTTCATTTGTAAGAATGAAAGAAAGTCTTCAGCGCTTGCCTGAAGTGGAATTCGTGCGCAGGCTTGTCAACCTTCCACTGAAATGGTGATTTTTTTTTTTTTTGCCTCATGCCACAGAGGGGAAGAATTAAATGTTATTTTAACGTGTCGTTGAATCCTTGTTCTTGTGTGCTTGTTATTTTAGTTGCTTATGCAATAAATTAATCTTCAGTGCTTTAATAATTAACATCTAAGATGACAGAGCTGTTTGACAGCCCTTCTTTCCAACAGGGAACTTTCTCTATGTCCCATATAGAAGAGATGTAGGGACAGTTGGGGAAGGAACACTAATGGTCACATGCTCCTGTGTAGCACTCTATTTTGGGCTGTTATTACATCAGTAAAGCTGGGCTAGTAGGAGGACCTGCTAGCCTGCAGTCCACGTAGGACCTCTGGTGTTTGTGATTTGAAGTTTCTGTCAACTACAGCTGCCACTTCCTCAGTTTCTTGAGTTATGATACAGAGCATTTTTAACACTTTTTTTCCTTTCTTATGCATATTCAGATTTTTGGAGGGTAAAATACAAAATAGCAGGAAATGTTCTTTGTCCATGCTTTTCAAAATGGAAGTGTTAAACTTGGTCCTGCTACCCAGAACTGCTGGAGAAATGCCATGTTTGAAGTGAACGGAACATCTCTGTGTTTCTTTTCAAACCCGTCCTCTCGCCCAAGGAGCCTTTATTTGCTCAAGTTAAAGGAGTGCAATGAGGCATTTGTGATGGAACTGCCAGTTTATGTGCAACTTTGCCATCTAGGAGCGACCTCCAGTTGAGCTTGGGTAAAAGCAACACCGAAAGCAAATGTAAATCTGCTGCATGTGTACGTCCTGCGTTTGGTAGTGCAGCAAGGAAGCGTGGGCTTAAACACCTCAACCCGAGCTGAGCAGCAAAGTTGAACCTCTGCTGTGCTTTCAAGGGCCCTGTTGTTGTATTTCAGAGCCAGGGTGCAATAACTGAGAAGCTGAGGAGTTTCAGTATGCACGACCTGACCACTATACAAGGAGATGAGCCTGTGGGACAGCCCTATCAGACCTTACCAGAAGCAAAAAAGAAAACCAGAGCCTCTACAAGTGAATCTTCAGGTATGTATCTGGTTTTATTTCCTAGCTAAAAGAACCATTTACGCAAGACACGAATGGAAAAGCGGAAATAAATTTACCCCATCTCTAAATGGAAAAGGCCTCAAATAATTCCACTGAAGCAGAGCAGATGTGATCAAAATACAAGCTGAGAAATCCTTCCTGAATTTTTTTTCCACAGCCACTCTGTGTAGTCATACTGTGCTCATTACTCCTGTCTTTGCCATTTGGCAACAAGAATTCTTGCCAAAGTAAAACTTAATTGGAAGTAAAAAAACACGTAAGTGTTTCTGTGACAAATGTACAAAAATAAACATGAAAAATGTATGGAAGCTCAATAAATAAAAAGGGAAAATTAATGGAAACTCCCTGGGTGTGCAATGATAGATCAAAATGTGGAGTTGCTGATGGTGATGGGAGTAATGAAGGCATTGAGTTGTCATGTTAACACTCAGAAGACACCGTGCAAATTGGCTGGAAACGCCTAGTTGTAGGACATGGTTCACAGGAGGGCTGAGCTGTCAGGATGCTTGCTGTGAAAAGGGCAAAGGTGATGGTGATGCATCAGAAAAAATGCTACAAGTAGAGATAAGGAAGTACTGGTGTCACTGCAAACATCCCTGGTCAGAAATGGAATAACATGTCCAGTTCAGATCTTCTGTATTGAAAAAGATTAATTGAAACTATTGGAAGCAGAGATGTGTTCCCTCTGGAATGGCTGAAGAGCTGAGTCTGCCTGAAGTAGCTGTGGAGGAGGTGTGAATGTGATTGTAATTTCAGGACTAAAGAGAGAACTGAGGAAAAAGAATCTAGTTAGCAGAAACAAAGTATTGGCTTAAGATGAAAGGTATGCTGGTCATTAGTAAGGTTCGGTTTGGAGTCTAAAAGGTGTTCCTGAGTGTTACAGCCCGTAGGTTCTGGAGTGGCCTTACAGAAGGAGAGCTGGAGGGGAAGGAACGAGCCTGGATCTGGAGGCTTTGTGACAGGGCTGCGGTGGGGCTTCGGGGCTGTTGGACCCCGAGGAGCTTCTCCGGTCGTGTTTTTAAGCAGTTTGTGCCCTCTAGTGACAGTTTTGGGTAGTAATCTTGGTCCTGTTTTTGCAGGATGTGAACAGCTCTTAACAGTACTTTGAGGTGTTAACCCAGCTGAAAGGAGCTTTGGCTTTAAATATGCAGAGAGGGATGTGAGCACGGAGAAAGATCCTATGAAACAGTCCTCGAATGCGTTGGACCGAAAAGGACCTTTAAAGATTTGTTTAGTGTAACTTCCCTCTTACATGGATTGTGTCCAAAAATCTTAAGTACTCCTTAGGATAACCACGGGGGTTTTTGCAGGTCAGTTTAAAGCAGAAGATGGTGGCAGAGTGAGGGTTTCAGTTTTGGCAACTGAGGAACCATGGCATTACACACCTATGGAATCAAGTGGGCCATTCCTTACAAATGGCAGAATTAGAAGTAAGAAGCTCCTGGCACGTTTCTTGTTTTGAAGTACCTGGTACACTGACCATATAGTTTAAAAGAGTAAATGCTGTGTGCTAAAGATGAAGCTCATGGCTTTCTTCGAAATCCAAAAGTTAAATCTATTTCTTAAACATTCTTATAAAAACTTTTTTAAAAGGTTACAAAACACCACTGGAAAAAAATGCTGGAGACGATAAAACAGATGAAGAGGTGGAGGGGACACATTCAGAGGATGAAATGTTTGCTCAGAGAGGCCTTCGAAGAACTCAGAGCATGAAGTCTGTGAAAAGTAAAGGTCGTAAAGAGGCAAGTATGATCCTGCTGAATTACTGAGTTTGTCCAATGTACCTCCCTCTTCTTAATAGTGCAGAAATTTATTCTTAATCTTGGAGGAGTTATCAGTGATAACTGGGCTGTAGAATGATAAATGGAGAAGGAAGCGTGTGATAATATCTAAGCTTGGAGCTTTTGTACTTTGGAGTGTTCAAGGGAAATATGTGAGTGAAATGAACTTGAGAGAGGAACAAGGCGGAGGAGATGAAATACGCTCTGTGCTTGTAATGCTGATTCTGGCACCACCAAGCCCAAATTCCAGGAACTGCTCACCTTGAAAGGACTGTGGAGAGTAGTTTTGTCACCTGCATGTCACGCACACTTCAGCATCTGCTGTTTAATGGATTACAGAAGATTGAGAGTTTTTTAGTTCCCATAAACATTTGGCCTGCTTTGAGTCTTTGTTGCTCCACAAAGAGAAGATTCAAAGTAGGGTTCAAAGTGCTTTGTGTTTTTATGTGCCACAAAATCTAAAGATACTTCAGGATAAAGCTCTGTGGAGTCTCATGAACGTTTATGGGTATTTCCAGGAAAACAGTTGAGACTTACTCTTCTGGCCTAGTTGAGTTGAAACTGCATCTTAGAGGTGGATTCTCGTAATGAAACTGTGGAGTGTCCAAAGCACATTTAAATTACGTTTGCTAAATCGGATTAGTGGAGAGGTAAATAATATTTCTGCCTGATGTGACTCGACTCCTTGTTAAGTTGTGATTTCGTTTCTCCCGTCAGATACGATACGGATCCCTGAAATACAGAGTGAAGAAGAGACCTGTTGTCTATTTCTGAGTGCATTGCACGATGCCTGCAAGACAAACTGCTGTACTCTGATAACTTGAATTTGGTGTGTCGCGTGTTCCAGACCTATGTATGATTCATATGCGAGTATGTATGGATAGATACAGCAGGACTTGGTTTTGTGAGCCCAAGTGATGGGATCAAGTATTACTCTGCTCTTCTGCAATTGCTTATTGTTTAGATTTAAATCTGGACAAGTTATGGTATGAATTTCAGCACTCCTCAGAGGGGGGTTAAATGAGTAACAGGAACCAACAGCCTTCTGCCAGAGGTACTGAACTGACAGAAATGACCGCAACTCCAGTCGAATTAGCGGAAGCTGTAAGTATTTGGAGCTTGTGAAAATGGAACCCATAGTGTCCCCAAGTTTACATGGAAAGATAGATATACTTGAAATACTCTTCTGAGCTACAATTCCTGAGAAGGCCTTGGTGTAATTTTTAAATGTACAGTCTCGAGGACAGTGGATGATGGTGGGAAAGGAACAGGAAAGGTGAGGTTAGGTAGGACACATCCTAAACATCATCATCCTGCATTGTGTTGCCAAGCTTAACAAATTAATATCATTCTAATAGGTGCAGACTGGGGGTACATATAGCACTTTATGCAAAACTGTAGTTTTGCACACTCTTAATAACTGACAACTGCACATGTAACTTTAGTGACTCGATAGGTTGAATGCCAGCAATTCTTGTATTTTTAAAATTTATTGCTTAAATACGGCTAGGAGGCTGTAGATTATTGTTACTAACTATAATATCAGGTGCCTTTCTGTGTATTATAAGGCTGTGTGGGTTTTGTCTCTGCGGGGTTTTCTGGCTTTTTATTTTTAAATTTGCGTCTGTCTTCCTCCTTTACCTAGAGAAATGTAACATGATTTAAGTCAGTTTTTGGTTAAAATTGTGGTAAGTGAAACTTGTAGCAATTCCAGTGCTAGACCTCAGGGATCTGCTCAGCCCATCAGCTGTGTGTTAGAAGTCATGCCAACAGGAAGGCATGTGTGATAGATGAGTCAGGCCCTGGTTTGGTTTTGCTCTACATTGCTTTAAGAATGAATATATATATATATTTTAGAACACATGTGTATATTTCATATCATACGTGGATCCTAAAATGGTCTGTGTAGTTCCTTTTATTGCTCAAGTTATTACTAAAATATTTGCATAAAAGTATCTTTTTCTAAAAGTCTAGTTGATTTAGTCAGCCATTCTGTAACCTAGAGTTCCTGGGCTTATCTGCACAGAGATTAATTTTGGAATGTCCTTCAAGGCAGGGACTTGTGACAATGACTTTTTTAGGTCCTCTTTGGTTCTATTTTCTGCAACTCTGAGAATTAGGCTGATTTTAGTTTTCCATGTGACTGTATTTCTACTGTGGATTCAGGGAGAAACCACTCACTTTTCGCAGATAGTATTTCATTACATATCATGGGGGAGAGATGGTGTTGCTTTCCTTGAGGAGAAAATGGCACGTGGCTCGTCTTACCCTTGGATCTCTGACTCCAGTCCTTCCCCCAGGTACTGACGGCCATCTGCAACTCTATTGCTGTGCTCTTAAACACGTTCCCTAAGGCTTGAGCCGCTGCAGTTCTCTCCCTTTGTTGCAGCTGCAGTAGTTCCTTGCTGGCGGGCACTTACTGCCCTGCTGGTACCACGCTGGCAGTGGGAGTAGCCCGCTGCATCCTTCAGGCCGGGGCTGGGACGGTGTGGGTACGAGTGCAGCCGCTCTGCGTGGCACCGCAGCAGTCCCTGGCTGTGAGGGCTGTCCGCAAACCCAGTGTGGAGCTGGGCTCAAGCACCACGCCGAGGGCACAGTGCTCTAACATATCCAAGCTTTAACATACCTGAGCAAGTTCAGTGCTGTAGTGAGAAGTCACAGCAGTCCACGTGTGCTTAAAAGTCTAAAGCTGGGGTTGCTTTACTCAAAGACATCTATCAGCAGGCAGGAAGGTCTCTCTCTCGCAAGTGAGGACGGTGCAGAAATCCTGTCTTCTAGCCAAGACTGCACCTTGTGATCCAGCTTTTACAAGGAGCTGCTGTCTGTGGGGAGGGAGTGATCACAAAGGCAGCCTCCCCAAGGGTGTGGGAGTCATTTCTGCCCCAGGAATGTTTGCGCTTCTCATCTGTTTCCCTGAGTGCAGGGAGAGGCTGTGTGTGTTAAGGTATGTCAGACCTTAGAGGAAGCTGAAGCTTTTCATTTGCATCTCATCCTCTGAACTTTGGACTAACCTGGGATGGAATCTCTGACTTACTGTCTAGCTGAGCATCCTCCTTGAGCACTTGCTGTCACATTTTGCTGTAACTCATCGTGCTTGTTTTTGTCAGCAAGCATGGCAATAAACCCCTCATTTTTCTACAAATCAGAATCTTGCATGAAGAAGGAGGGTAAGCCCTTCTTTCAGAAATACACTTCTTATTACAGGTTCACATAGATCCTCTTTTGAGGGTTGTGTTTTTAACACACTTCCAGAGCTGGAGATCATTTGAATATTTTGGACTCTACCACGCTCATGTCTAGAAGTTGCTCTTTGTGTCTCTGTGTACCTGAGGCTGTAACTTGGAGGAGAGTTAACTTGCGAACTCAGTTGGCTAAGTAAACTCTTTCTGAACCTTGCATGAAAGCAGGAAAGCTGGCAGAACTATTCATATTCACTACTGTTCCCATATAAATGTACTTCGGTTCTCTCAGATACACTGAGTGACCCAACTCCCAGGGTTTTCCTAGCTGCCTTTTTCAGTCCAATATCCAGCTGTAAAAGTCTTTTCCTGACAGTCTGATTTTGCTTTTTGAGTTCATCCTGAAACTGATTCACTTCATTATCTTAATTTTTTTTCTTCTTGCTGTTTTTTGTCCGCTTATGCTTGGCAGAGCACAATGGCATGATTAGCTTTCCTCCCAATTTAATAGTTGAGTTTAGTTTGGTTTTGAAATACTACACAATCATTTAAACTTTGTGTACAAAGAATGTCCAAAGTTTTCTTGCCTTAGCAACTGCAGAAGTGATCTGTCTAGCTCTTGCCAGTAAACTTGTTGGAAGAAATGTTAAGAAATTGATGTTTATCTTAACATTCTGTTTGGTCTTGGACTGTAAAATGTAACTCCTGCTGAATTGGATAACCTTCTGCTCAGAGCGTTTCCTGAGAATTGATGGACAGCCACCAACAGGACTGCTGATGTAGTTAAACAAAAACTTACACAGAGGTTAAAGGTGCTTTAAAAGAGAATAGGTATTTCTGCTTAAATCACACCAAGGTTTCAAGCCTTTCCAAAATATATATGAACTGACTTAGAGTTCTGAGCAAGAGCCTACTGTACATGTTGAAATACCTGTGTTTGAGATGAGGATTAAATTGATGGCCTCAGCTTCATATAAGCGTAGGCCAGACTCTGATTACAATGTAATTGCCAATAGTGTGAATTTCTTTGGTATATGAAAGTAACTGAATAATATGCAAGATACATTTTACAAACTGTAATGAATTTTAAGTGAACAGAAGATAATTTGGTAAAACAGAATGGTGAAAAAAATGCTGGATCCATTTAAAACTCTCTTCATTATAAAATGTGTTATTTTTGGTCTTGCTTTTATTAATGGGAAGCTGGTATTTTAAAGTATTTTTCTACAAAGATGCGTATGTGCAAAGGCAATACTTTAACTTTTTTCGAGAACTTGTATTTTTAAATGCTATAGACCAGAGACCGTCTACATTTGGACTGAAGTTAGTAGCTTTAAAAAATGCAATGTAAGCTTTAATTTTTATATTGTAATAATAACTTGCTGACAACTTTGTTTACATATTTGTAGGAGGGAAGGCTTTGTTGTGCATTGACTTACCTTGATGCTCTCTTAAATAAATGCTGCTTTGAGCAGGACGCAGTGGATATCTCATTACCTGAATTATGGTTAACAAACCAGTCAGTATGTGATCTGTGTCCTGTTGTTTATCATAATGGTTCCAGCACCAAAACAACCCATCTGAACTTTGGAGAGACTTCTAAAGCCCTTTGAAGCGTGACTGAACCGCCTTGGAGGTTCTGCCATGGAGCCTGAAGCTGATTTACACCGAAATGAAACTTACCCTGGGAAAGGCAACTTGAAAATGGTACAGCGTTACCTCTTTGAGATGTTTGGTTCAGAGTAAATTCAAATTGAGATGTTTCTCGTCCCAAAGGATGCGCCTTCGTGGGGAACTGCTGGACAGCACACTGATTTGGGTTTGTATTTGCTGGGCAGAGTTTTTGAGGTGACCCAGAGAAGGAAGGTGAACTTGGCTCTTTCCTTTTCAAACAGCTCAAATAAGCTGTTAACACCCCTCCCCAAACACAATCCAAAATGTGAGTGACCATGTTCTCTGGACCTTGTTTGCCAGGCTTCCTGACTTACTGCCTCAAAGGAAAGAATTTCTTAATAATGTTAATTAAGGAGAAAGACTTGAGAGACAGTAGTGATAAATATAAGCATTATGCAAATCCATCTGGCTGCAAGGGACCTTGCAGTGATTCAGTTCCTGAAGTCAGAGCAATTCATGCAGTACAAACTCCCTGCCAAAAAGTTGTGGATGTCAGAAAACAGTGCTGACCTTTTCTCCTTCATTTGTTCAGCTGATGTTTAGCAGGTAGCAGGAACACACCTGAATGTGGGCTAAAGCCTGTCCTGCTGTGTAACGTGATGCTGGTGAGACCCACTCAGGAATCATTACCTGGTGATTCTAAAACAGTGCTGGTATGTTATGTCTTAAGCTGAAACGTTAAAGGTGAAGCAGATGCAGCAACAATGGGGACAGGTCTTTTTGGGGCTCTTTTTCTTGAGTCCTTGGGCACTGTGGTATTTTCCACACTAACATGAGAAAGCAGATGTTGGAGTATGAGGGGAAACCTAATAGTTCTTGTAAATTAAGTAGACTTCCAAAATGACTTTCATGCTTTCTGTGGCTGTATTCAGGAAGGGAGCGGGAGCCTGTCTTAGGTCTGCCTGCTCTTGCCAAGGTTCAGTGACAGATCGTTCTGTCTGAATTAGGGCAGGAATCACAAAAGCAGCTGGAGCAGAGACTGCAAGGACCTCAGAATGTAGGATTTCACTGCTGTCTGCCAATGTACAGTGACTACGTGGATGAGGAAGCTTAGGAAATTATTTAGAAACTTCCTTTCTTCCAGGCTGTCCCAGTTCCAAGGTAAGCAGCACTTTGACCCTCACTTAGCTGTTTCTGGGCAACAAACTAGCTCTGCAGTGTGGCACCTGCTGCTTCTGTGGGGAGCTGTGCTGTGACAGCCAAACTTTCTCGTGATTTTAGTTGTCCTGGAATAAGAATACTAAGGGGAGGTCATCCTAACTTACTGCCTCAAAGGATTTCTTGATAGGGCTGAGGAGAAAGACTTAAAAAAAAAATCCAAAGCAAAACTGAAGCCACGTATAAAGTTAGTGTAATAGTAAAAGCCGCGCCTTCAAATGTAATGGTAGGAAAAATGCAAATGTAACTGTGTGTTGGTCTGGAAGGAATTGCATCAAACAAGGCCACTCACTGTGCTTTTGTCAAACACCTTAATTAATGATAGTTAATGTTTCTATTCTTAATACTACACTTGACAACTTGAAAGGAGTTTCTCCTGCTGTCTATAGGGTGTGGAGCTTTTTGGTGTCACCCTACAAGCTGGATGAAAGCCACAGTGTGAAGAGAGCATTTTATGGTAGTTCAAATTGTTTATTGAATTGGCAGGGCAGCCTTTCTGGTTCAGTAGGTGCCCAATTACTACATGACCAGAGACAGCAGCCCGGGGAAAAGGCTACTGAGCAAAATCAACCTTTGGTAGCAGCCTGCAATTATCTAGTCTAGATGAAATCCTGATGAAAAAAACTGCTCTGATGAAAAAAATCCAGGCTCTGAAAGAGGGAGAGCCGTTCCCGTTTTCAAACAGCTCCGGAACAACCGCCGGGGTTGTTCTTTTCCGAGGTGTCTCCCGCAGCACCCCGCGAGCGCCTCTTTGCTGGAGAGGAGGTGGCGGCCGTATCCCGGAGCATCCTGCCTGGAAGCGCCTCCTGCCTCGGCAGCCTTTCTTGCGTGGAGCGGCGGGGAGGCGAGGTGCTTCCCCACCGCCCCGTGCGGACGCTCCGCGCTGTGCCCGCGGGTGAGGCTTTTTACGGCCGGGGCGGGGCCGGGCTTAGCTGGGCTCGGCTTAGCGCGGCTGGGCGCCGGTGCGGGCGGGCCATGGCGGCGGGGCCGGAGCCGGGGCTGGACGTGGAGGAGGCGCTGTGGGCGGCGGGGCCGTTCGGGCCGGGGCAGCGGCGGCTCACGGCGCTCCTGGTGCTGCTGCAGGTGAGGGCGCCGCGGTGGGTGCCGCTGCCGCGGTCCCGCTCCGCTCCCCACGGGCTTGCGGGGCGCTCGGGAATCCCGCCGGGAAGCGGTGTCCCCGCAGCTCCCCCGCCTCTGAGGACCGGCCCGCTCCCGGCCCCGGATCCGCTGCTCCTCCCTTCGCCGCGCCGCGCCGCGCCGTGCCGGCAGGCATCCTCTTGGAGCCACGCTTGGCTTCGTGGGCGTTCCGAAACGGATCTGGGCCTTTTCCAAGGCGCCCGTCAGACCTCGCTCTTAACCTCAGTGCTGTCTTGCGCGCTTGTCAAAGTTTGTGATGCGTTTCTCTTGTTCCTGTGCGCATCTTTTGGTCTTGTTCGCTTTTTAAAGAGTGCCTTTCGCGCTTCTGCTGATGAGGGAAGTGGAGTCTTAAGTACAAGTTTCTTTTTCTGTTTCTCTTTCTTTTTTTCCTATTTTAATCTCTTCTGAAAGCGGTATAGCAGAGTGCTGTCTTCAAATAGTGCCCACACCCCAGCATGCAAATATTGATCCGTTTCACTGAGTTTTCTTGCTTCCTCCTGTTAGTGCAGCTTTGCGTTTTGAATTGAACACCGTTTGGAGGGAGGGAGACTGTGCTGATTGATGGTTTTCTTTGTAACTTGTTTCTGCAAGAGCGTCCAAGGTAAGCACAGGATTAGATGGCGCATTCAAACAACATCCAGCCAAATGCACCACCTGAAGACTTGTGGCCCAATGAAGGGAGCCGTTCCGGAGTCAAAACTTTTCCATTGGCGGTGACGTGCAAAAAAATCACTAGGGTGGATATGCTTAGGGGCAATGTTATTTTAAGTTAGAAAAAATAAAATCACGTGAAAAGCCTGGAGGACATCCAAAACGTCTTGAAACCCATCTCAACGAACAAATATTCTCATAAGGGTCTCTTTTTATAAAAGTCTTCTTTACTCTTGCACATTCTAGTTTTCCTGATGGTCAGGTTAAGGATTCAGTCCCTGAAATGGAAAAAACTAGCAAAGACTTTTAAAAATATAGTATTAGATTTTTTTGGGGGGTGTGTGTGTTTCTTGACTTGTTACCAGCTTCTATTCTTTTAAGTACAGTAAGTAAAACTTCTGTGTGTAAAAAATGTAAGTATTAAATCTCATCTATGAAACTGTAATGATGTTTCTAATATCTTCCTTTCCTATGGCTAAAAACTGCAAGAACAAACTGAATAACTCCACACCAGGAAGGAGGGTGTCAGGATGAATCTTCCACTGGAAGTGCACCAGCCTCTCTGGAGTGGTACTTGCTGCTCCCAAGAGCCTCCATGGTCACATCTGGGGATTTAGGCACAGTAGACTGACTGTGTTTTCTTTGGGATGCCGGGTAAAGGGGAATTGTTAATCGTTAGTTTAATGAAAAGCCTGCAGCGTTCCATCAGGTCTCTTGGGATTGTTCGGTGTCAGTGATTGTGTTTTACTTTAAGGTGTACGTGGCTTGCCAGTCGATGCTTATTGTGCTCGTGGGAGCTGTGCCCAAGTACCACATAGTCCCGGAGGGGATTCCAGTGAGCAGAGCTGAGCTTGCCAAGCACGTCCGTTTCGTGAGCAACTTCACATCCATCGTCACTGAGGCGAGTACTTCCTTCGATGTTCCTTCCTTCCTGGGATTTGTGTCACTGGAGCAGGACGTGGCAAGTGGAAAAGCCAGGCAGGGCTTGGTGTTTGCTTTCAGTTTTACCTTCAGCTGCTTTAGAAAGTCATTATTAATGGAGCACGATGATTTAATTCCAGTTTATAACTGGAATTTAGGATGAGCTCCTCCTAATGTCTGTTTAGTGCCGAGAGAGGTTCAGTCTCTTGTGTCTGCACAACCTGCAGTGCTTGCAAGCTTGGCCATGAGCTGCATTAGTTCCTCACAGAAGATACATCTTAGAGATGAAATCAGTAGGGAAGTGGAAGTCGTGCACCATGTGTTTGGGTATTTTAATATGTGGTGAGAGCAAGAGATGGAACAGATTGAAGTTTGCTGAGGGGGACAGAAGCTTTGCTCTTCATCCTAATGCCTTAAGAATTCCAGGCAAGAGGCTCTGCTTGCTTTTCCCTGCTCGCAGGGCTGTAATTGCCCGGACAGGCAGGAGTGACCCGAACAGTGCTGCCAGCGCCAGCAAACAGGCTGTGTGGGTGGCTGGGCTGGTGGCCTGAGCTGCTGGAGCTCTGCTGGTGGAATTCTTGGTGCAACTCTCAGTAAACTCCTGTATGACAGGTTAATCCTTGGTGTAGTTGGTGCCAAATTTCCCTTCCTTCCCCTTGTCTCAAGTGCCACTGTGCGATGTTTACTTCGGGGAAGTGTAGTGGCTAGACCCAGGGAGGAATGACGCAACGTTGGATCATATCCTCTGTCAGAAACAGATTTTTTTGATTAGCAAGATCACCCTTCAGCTGCAGACTTTCAGCAGGATGCCTGATACGGGGTGCTTAATTTATAACCAGAAATCATCAAATTTTAACTGTGTTTTTAAATGTAGGAGCCAGTGTCCCTATTTTCAAAATATGTGCTAATTCCCAAGATTCATCAGAACAAATTTATGTTACCATGTGTTCTGGTAACTAAGATTTTTTTTAAAACTATATTGTTAACGCTCTTCTTACGGAATCTTTAGATGCTGAGCATCATTTTGCTGCTCACAGTCTAGTAAGTAAATCACACTGCCACGTGAACATAAGGAACTGAGAGGATGTCTGTTTTGGTGAAAGCAAAATTGGCAACACTTTTGTTGGCAAGCTGCAGTTCATTTCGAAAAATATTTAACGAGTTCCCTTTGTGCAAATAAAATAGATAGATGCATTCTTTTAAAAGTTATGTTCTTCGCAGCTTGTTAGACTTGTTAAAATACAAACACGCATCCGCCGAGCAGCACAAGGAACAGTTGGCGAAAGCAATATTTCCTGGTTCTGCCCTGAGAAAGGAGGCTGCTTCTGTAAAGTTTATTTCTTTTGGTTTGGTGTTGGAGATTAAACTTTGTGGACCTTAAATATTCTCAGTTCTGTTCTGGTTTGCCAGGAGCACTGTTCTCAAAAAACCTCCAGAGACTGAGTTCTGCTTCAAGAACTAAGTAATGAATTTTGGCATAACTAAGAATTCACAAAATACAGCTCAGGCTTAGTGTATGAAAAATACAGTTGTTAGAATTGCTTCTTGGTCCAGCATCAGCTCAGTCCCCTGCTTTAAAAAGAGATGGTGCTTAGGAAAGTGAGCTCAGGATTGGACAGTGAGTTCAGGAACTTCTACATTTGGTGGAGAAATGGTCCCTTACTTTTGAGAGCTGGATTTTTGCAACCGTATCCTGGAGCATAAAGTTGTGTTTTGTCTTGTATCAGCCTGAAATACTCTGCAGATGAGAAATGGGAGTTTGAAATTTGTGTGGAGCGCTAGAGTGGAGGAGGAGTGCTCTGTGCTTTGGAGAGCACATGCAGTGGTAGTTTTATGCTTTAATTTTCCACAGGGTTTGTGCTCAGAGGTAGTTTATTGTTGAAATCTCCTCAGAAAGTTAAGAAACCGTAAGTTTTGGAGCTACATCTTTATCTAGTGTGACACTCATCTGCTTTTTTTGGAAGTAAATTTTCCAGTAAATACATTGGGAATTATTTTAAATATTGAAATAATGATGAAGTAGTTCTATGGGTAAAGCTTTGCATTGAATTAGTTAATTTCCTTTCCTGGAAAATGACTTAGGATTTTTCTGATTCTTCGCCAAGCTGGTGGGGTCAGCAGTGTTTGTAAGTCCAGCAGTGTGTCTCTGTGGGCGTTGACTCTCCGTGTCCGTGGCACAGGGGCTGCACAAGCTCTCTGTGTGCCTTGCCCCAGCAGGAAACTGTGTGTAATTCTGATTTCAACCCACCCTGCGTTCGTTTTCTTCCCCACTGATGAGTTTTGATTGCGCTGCCTCGGTTTAGCTTTTGGTTGAGGTAGAAAGTCCACTTTGTGAAGCAACCCGTGATGCATTTCTAGCTTGGGTTTGGTTATAAATGCACGTGTGCAGCGAGATCCTAAAACACCAGTGAGGAGCCCGTAAGTAGTTCATGGCATTTTTATGGAACAAGGACATTTTTCCGTACTCCCTTCCTGATTCTCTTCGGGAGTTCAGCATGTGTACGGTGGGAAAGGGCACCAGGATCACTCGTGGCTCAGGAAGCACGGCTGTACAGCGTTAACTCTGAGTCCTGCAGGGACTGAACGTGCGTTATTCTTGCTAAGGAAGGGTTTTTAATACCTGTGCTTTGAAATAGCTGAGTTGGTTCAGTGCTGAAATGGGTAAGCTGTGAGCGGTTCAGACTCTCCTTGTTTTAATAACTTAAGATAAGCTGCTGGGCCAGAAGCTTGGGAATTGGGGTGCAACTAATTGCACTTAGCAAGTTGAAAGACTTTGATGTATTACGTTGAAATTTCCTGGGGCAGAGATGTTAGGGAGGAAAAAACGTGGCTACTGTGTGCTGACCTACCAGGCTTTGAACAGACTTTAATGGGATATAAAACAACAAGTGGGAACCGGCAAGTGAAGAATTTTGATAGATGTTTCATTATTTTTGAAGAAGGCAGCAACTTGGTCTTCATGTTTTTAATAAGGACATTCTTTTTGTTTTTGACAGTGGTACCTAATTGACCAAGAAGCCTACAAAGTGAGCCTGGCATCATCCCTGTTTTTTGCTGGATTGCTCATTGGAAATATCACATTTGGCCCTTTGTCAGATAAACTGGGCAGGAAACCAGTGTATATCTCAGGTAGGAATGTTAAAGGTTTTTTTTTTTAAAGCATTCTGCATGGATAACATCTCTTTTCCTCCCTGCCTCCGGCCCTCCCTGCTCAGAGGCTGCTCGTGGGTCACCTGCTCTGTCGGAGATCTGCGTCAGCTTTTCACCCAGAGTGGAGCAGCTCTGAGATTGGTCGATACGAGCGTGCTGAGGAACACAGAGGTCACAGAATATCCACGTGGCAGATGAAAAAGAACCTGGTTTTGCCATGGTTATCACTACTGGGAGAATGATTTCCCCAAACACCTTTAGAGTGAGTTACTCCTGTCCTGGTGTTCTTGTTTTCCAGCTGCGCTTGCAACCAGAGGGTCTTTTGGTTTAATGAGAACGCTGGCTGAAGGAAATGTCACCTTTGACATGGCAAACCTCAAGTGTGTGACTTGAAAGATACTGTAATTTTCATACGATGTGATGTCAGAAAGCCAAATGCAAGAGATGGGAGATGAGCACTAAAGTCTACTCGTTACAGTCAGTTGCTGACTGTGGTTCCTGCCCTGTTTTGGAGTTCCAGCTGTGTAGCAGAAGTGCTAATTCCATTTTGTTCTGTCTCCACAGGTCTCTTTTTTGATGTCCTTCTTGGGTATGTCACAGCCTTAGCTCCGAATTATGACATATTTGCGGCTTCACGTTTTTTTGTTGGAATTGTGAACGGTGGAATGGCTCTTGTGTCTTTTGTCCTAACACAAGAATATGTGGGAAAATCATTTTGGTCGTTTACAGGTGGGATTTGGGGTATATTTAATCACTGTTACTGTGACACGTATTGTTCTATCAGTGCCTTACATTTTATGTTTGTATGAAGTCAAATCAGTTGTAGTATAAATCAGATGAGTGTGATGTGATTCCTCCAGGTTCTCATTTCTGTGGGAATAAGGAAGATGGGATTGAGTTTGTTTGATAAGTAGCAAAATTGAGGTTTTCAAACTGGTACACTAATTCCTAAAATTTCCCAATTTTTACGCTGCATTACATTAAAAAAGAAAATAAACGTTTTGGCAGATCCTGCCAACTTCTGCTGTGTGGTACCTTGGGAAAGTATTCTGGGAAGTCTCTGTGAACCACAAAATGAGTTGGTGCCTGGACAGTGGTTTTTCCACTGCGGAATGTGCTGACCATCCAGTATTTTTAAATGTCCTTTTCTCATATGCCACTGCCAAGGCTTAAAATAAGTTTAACGCTTGGGCATCAGACGGTTTCAAAGCCAGAGTGGCTCAGGCTGCAGTGCCTTTGTGGCAGACACAGCGTGGGGAAAAACGTGGTCCAAATGCTGGCTTCCTGTGTCTGTGATGAGCGAATTTCTCTCCCTCGTTTATTCAGTTGCCTCGTTCTGCTGTTTTTCTTTTTTCTGTGGGCTCCTGGGGGTGTATGAGACAGTTGTGGTTTAGTTAGAACCTTTCACTTTTTTTTTTTTTTAAGTACTGAATTTTCCTCTTCTGAGTTCACTTTTCTGACCTGTGCCTTCTCTCTCTCTCTCTCTCTCCCACCCTTCCTTCTCCCTTGCCCTGTTGTCTCTCTGCTCTTCCCAGCCTCCTCCCTGCAGGGCCCAGCCTCCCGATGGAAGGAGAAGACAGGCCATTTCCTGCTGCTTGTTGCTCCGAGTGCTCTGTTCTGGTTGTGCTCTGCGTTGGGAAGGAGGGGCTGAGGGAGAGGGAGCTGCTGGGTGCAGCTCAGCTGTGTCAGAGCAGCTGTTGGGGTATTGGTGTGAGCTGGGCTTTGTGGGACACAGCTCAGAGTGTCTTGAGTGCCACAGGATCCCGTGGTTGGCTGCAGGGGGTTTGTTGCTGGGCTTTTGGAGTTCCTGTTGACCCCGTATTTTAAACATTTTTATTTATGCTTGTTCATCAGAAATCTGCTGTAATAAACTTCTGGCTTGGCAGCTGGTTTTGTACTGAGCTCAGTCCTTGTACTTCTGTAACTTCCAATTTCTGCTCCAGCCTGCCACTTCTATTCAAGGTTTCCCTAACAGACCGCAATAAATCACTCGCTCCCAATACTTCCCCCCCTGTACTCAGGTTTTCTCTTTAGTCTCTAAGTCCCTGTTCATTTCTTACTCTCTTCTATGTCCCACTCTTTTATGTTTAAAGGGGGAAAAGAAACCCCAACCCTCCCATATACAGAGCTGTTCTTCACTGGGATTGCATGTTACGCTTAAGCCAGCTGGTTCACCAGTGCTGTTTTATTGAGGAATTTAAGGCTTCTGCTTTAAGCATTTTTTTTGTTCCTTTTGTCAGCGGTTTCTGTGGTGATGGGTTTGCTCTTGTTTTTTCAGGTTCGTTAACCAATTTGACATTTGCAGTTGGCATTGCTGTTTATGCTCTGCTGGGTTACTGCCTCAGAGAGTGGCGCTACCTCGCCTTGGTGTCGAACACCCCGGGAGTCTTCTTCCTCCTCCTCTCTTTGTAAGTGGGTCACGTGCATTACAATGATAAGAAAAAAATACGCAGCAATTAACAGTTACTGCTTCTTGTCACCCTTCTGGAGTGGCGTAAAGGAGGGTGGCGTTTTTCTGTGGGGTTCCGTGAGCCAAGCGGGAGTTAAAACCATGCTGTGCTGGAGCAAGGGGTGTGAGGCGAAGCAGAAAGTCAGGGTTACCCGGAAGACAAGCTTGTGTTTCTGCCTGTTGTTGCAGCTGTGGTGGCCAGCGCTGCAGAGAGCAGCTGTGTGCCAGCTGTCCAGGGAAACTCGGTTACAGATCAGCCTGGGGAAGGGAAGGGAATGGGAAGGGAAGGCCTGCCAGAGGCTTGTGAGCTGGAGCATCTGCCAGGGACAGGAACGCTGCCTTCGGCCAAGGCAGGGCTTCAGAGCTTGGGAAGGGGTTGTCAGGTTCCTCTTCACGAGATGCATGCATGCAAAGGGAACTGAGAGCACTAGGAACTGCCTTTTTAGCGTGATGTGCTGTGTGTCTGCTTGCTTTTGAGGTTCCCTCTGTCTGTTCCTAGCACTGTTGTGCTCGGGTGCTCCTATTCAGAATTCCCACACTGACATTATCAACATAACAATTATAAAATGCATCAGTATTTAAGGAGTTAGGTGCTAGCTTTGCCTGGGCTGTGTTCTTGGAAAATGTTCTTTTGGCATATCAAGTAATGCACCTTGTGTACTCCTGGTCGCTGGTTAAAGCTCTACAAGAAATAAAGCAGTAGTGTAGTAGATTGCCTGCACATTAACACAAGGAATGTCGAGCACACGGCACAGATGGGGAAAAATCTCTTCTGCTTTCCATTATCTTTTAGATAGATCTGCTCTTGAAATAAGTTCTGTTAAAGAATACAGTTAAAAAGCCCCACCTCTCTTCCTGTAGTCAAGGAAAGCAAACTCTGCGGGCAGCGGAAGGAAGTTCTGCATGATGTGTTTTCCTCTGCAGTGTTCTGTTTCTGATGGAGCAGAGTTACTTCCCCAAAAACTAAAAATCGAATCAAGGAATCAGCCGGGTTGGAAAGGACCTCTGAGATCATCAAGTCCCCCTTTTTTTTTTCTTTTTTTAGTTTTTTTAAAATCCATTCCGTACTCCGGCAGAAATCCAGTCCGGGTTTTCTCCCATCCCATACTCCGGCGTAAAAAACCCCAACCAAACAAACAACCCAAACAAAAAAAAACCCAAAACCTGAATTCCATATTGGGATCCTCTGAAGGATGAGAGTTTAGTTTGGTAGTAGCGTGTATATATCTGTTAAGAGTACCAGAGAAAATAAATGTTCAGTTAAAAATATTCCCTTCCTTATTTGATGGCTCATATAAAATCTGCCACAGAGGAAAAAGAAAAGCTGGAGTCATGAACTGAAGCTGTGGAAAGCCAGGAGATTCTGACTATATGTGGGAATAAGAGATTTAAAACTTACGTGAGCAGTGATGAGCTGGTACTGGAGCCTACAATTAATTCCCCATTAAGGTTTCTTTCTTTTTCTTTCTGTTGCAACTCGGAGCCCTTCCCATAGTGGAGAAGCTTGAAATAAACTTTGTGAAAACCAAGTTTTGTCCAGGGTGTTCAGGTAGTAGAGGTCTGAGATGCTTCCTTGGCCGTGCTGTTGTAGCGTTGCCTAAGAAGTCAGTTCAGCAGAAGTCAAGGTTTAGATGTAAACTCTTCTGACTGAGTGCTCTGTCAGGTGTCTCGCAGTGATCCATCTGTAAGGTTTAACTGTATTTTCACCAGGCTGCCTGGAACTGAATATGCAGAACAGTGCAATGAGAGTGTGTTCCTCTGAATTTTGTATTGGTATTTTTTTTCCAAGTATTGATTTGCAGAATGATAAGATTGACTTTAAGAGCAGTGAATGAACTTGTCATTGTTGCTTTTGTGCTCCCTCCTGTTAGCATGCTCCCGGAATCTCCACGGTGGCTCTACTCCCAAGGGAAAACAGCAGAAGCCGAACACGTGTTGCAATATATTGCCCTTGGTAATGGAAAAGAGAGATTAAATCTAAAATTGAAACCCAGTGCAGGAACTTTGAGGAAGGATGAGTCGGCGCCTGGAATCCTGAACTTGGTGAAGCAGCCGGTCCTTCGGTGGCGAACCGTCCTTCTGATGTACATCTGGTGGGTAACAGCAACGCGCTGAGGTGGTGGGGGTGAATCAGACACAAGGAAGTAATGAACACTTGCACCCTTTTCTCTAAAAAAATGATGTCCCTAAAAAGTACATCAAGGTGTCATTAATGTGTCAGTTGACGGGAGACAATAATGCTGTGAAGTGATGTGTTGCAAGGCTGGTGTTCCGTTATTGTTGCTGTTGTGTTTTTAGTGTGTTACTTAGAAACTGCTTCAAAACCTACTAAGAAATAATCTGGTGAGAACATAATATAGTGAAATGAGAAGCTAAAGCAGAAACTACTGAGAGGATGTGTGTTTGAACCAGTCTTGGGAAGAAAAGGGCTGCACAGATCAGGCAGCCGCAGAGATCTGGATTAAGAAGAAGCGTTAAGAGCCCGAAATTACATTTCACAGGTTCAGTGGGGGGAAATTGTGAGCAAGGTAAAATACAGGTTGCATGGATTTATATTAGGTGGTGTCTTGAAAAGTGGTACAACTTGGGAAAGAAAAAGGATGATCCTGCAGGGGGATGTGACATAATCTGTGAGCAGTTACTGGCAGTGCAGAGAGAACCTCTGGGCAGGGAGGATGCTGGGCTGGTTGTTACAGCAACAGCTGTTCCACACTGGCTGGAGCTAAAAATCTGTTGGAAGGGCAGCTCTTCCAAAATTCCAAGGACAAGTTTCCGTTTTAAAGTTCAGTGTCATCCGAGATAGCTGTCAGGATGTGAGTGAGAAAAACCAGTAGTTTGCTGTGTGTGGTAAGCAGAGATGTGCAGGATGTGGGAGAAGCATCGGGAATATCTGCTACGGAGGAAACATCGGAAGGGAGAGTTGTCTCCTACCATGTGCCTCAATACAGCTAATCCAGAACTACACATAATTGACACAGAGAGTGTAGAATACACAGTGTGGGTTACACCCACGCAGTGACGAACTGGTCCCAGCTGCTCCAACTAGGGACAGCCGTAAAGACTAGGTCTGTTAATGACACAGCCTCTCTGGTTACTTTTAGGTATGTCTGCAGCTTTGTGTACTATGGACTAACTTTAAATGCTGGTGAATTAAGAGGAAATCTGTATTTAAATGTGGCTCTTTCTGGTCTCGTGGAAGTTCCAGCATTTCCTTTCTGCATGTTTTTCATTGAGAAATCCTGGTAAGAAAAAGAGTTCTCTGCGTATATTTGTAGATATGTTAGAAAAATATTAACTTTTTTTCAGTCAGATACTTCAGTGTCTTTCTAAACAGTGTTGGTTCTTTGGGGATTTACTGTGCTGTAGGGGTTTCTGCACTTGATACAGAAAGGAGACTGGTTTTCTACGTCTTCGCTTTTTTAGTTTTGTTCAGCTCTTACATTACTCGAGAGATAAGCTCTTCAGTGATTAACGTAATTAAAAAAGTTTTGTCTTTGTGGAAAGAAGTGAATAGCCTAGCTATTTAAGTACCTATAAGTTATGTATCTCTTACGTACTTTATTCAGAATAACATGGTTTTGGAGTACCTGCCAACTGCAGTTGAAAGCAGTTTTCAGCGTTGTTCATTGTTACTTAATCTTTTCTAAGTTAACTTTGAAGTGAGAGCTGCAGAATTTTCAGGAAGGCATGGATGATCCGTGTCTGTGTATTTCCATGCTTTTCAGTGTGTTTGGAAGCCATGCTTTGTGTGGGTGCTTTTTTCCAAAGCCCAAAAAGTCTGACAACCCAGAGCTCCTCAGGGTTTCATGTAGCCCTTACGTTCAGCGTCTTTGTAATGATACTTTGGTCTCACTGAGGTCAGTGGCAGAAATCCACCAAACTTGAAGCACTGACCGAGGTACAAGAGATTTAGAACTGTTACTTATGCTGCTGTGTACATCAGTATTTTGGTAATTTGTAGGCAAACTAAAAAACACTGCAGGGCCTTGGTTCCATCTTTACCCGTGTGTTTTTTCTCTTCCAGGTCTGGAAGACGTAAAACTATGACGTGTTTCCTGACATTTGCAGGACTTGCCTGTGTGTTTTCCATGTTTTTACCAATAAATGCTGGTAAGTGTGTGCTGCTGGCAAAGCAGGAGTTCGGATAAAAGCTGACAAAACTGCTTGATGGACACTGTGTGACCGAGTGCAGGAGGGAGTAGTGACCCATCCATTTATACCCCTCTCCTCTTTTCAGGGCTGGTCAGAGAGCCAGGGGCTTGTCTGTATTCCTTTTAACTTCTTCCAGGCATAATTTGGCTGTGTTAATTGGCTAGGGCTGACTGACTGTAAGCCCTGGGCTCTTTGAAGGCCAGTCCAAGCTGTCCCATTCTGTCTCAGATACTGGCTCTGCATTCATTGATCAATTCTTAAGCAGTTCACCTTAAAGTACTGGGTTTCATAGCCAGACAACTGTGCAGTATAATCTTAGTTTGGATCCTGACAGTGTGAGATGCCAAGCTTAATTTTACACTGGTTTTGGTGGCACATGATTTTTATAGAAATAAAAACTGACGTTTTTCCAGAATTAGAAGTCCAATTCATCATTAAAAAACACCCAAGCCACTAAAAAGCTTTGAAAGAAATACTTTTGTACTTGAGAATTAGAAATGGAAGTCAGAATTGCAGTAGGGAAGCCGTAGGGATGGCAAGGAGCTTGCTGCCTTTGTCAATCTCAGCTGGGTATAGCTGTGTTATGAGCTGTGAGGACAGTTCCTGGTAACAGTGGAGTGTCACCAAATATATTTCTCTTCTCAAAAGATGTGGTTTTTTCTGGCACTGTCAGTGACATTTAACAGAATGTTGGGTTTTGTCTTTTTTTACTTCCATTTCAAGTACGTTTTTTTCCTATGCTAATTTTTATTTTAGGTACTGAAAAAACTTAGGTCTATATGACACAAGTAGAAGTGGCTGCTCTCTGCTTGTGCTTTTCTTAACATCCCTTCAGTAGAAATGGTTCAGCCTTAAGAGTGTTCTGACTGAGGAGCACCAGCCATGTGATCCCAAGGTGGTCTTCCATAGGCTGTGTTTATCCTTAGCAGATGTAAATGCTGTCTGGCATCCAGTTCTAATTGATCTGAGAAAAGGTTCAGGAAGAAAAGCAGGCAGAGAGAAAATGTCTCGTAATCTTATGTGCCAGCTTGTATTAATTCAAGTCCTCAGATATTTTGTTGCTCCTTTTATTGAGGCAGTGTCTTCCGTTATTCCAACAAGTTTGCTCTTTGTGCTTCTTTTTATAAATTTTAACACAAAATGATAGAAAAGCTGTAGGGGCTCATTGGGCGAGGGTAATAATTCCTGAAGAGTTCCTTATTTACAGGAAGATTTGTCTTTAATCCCGTTCAAACATCTGACTTGGCACTCTGGTGAGAGTAAAGCTGGCTCTTGGCCCGGAGTGATCTGTGTCAGTTCAGAAGGAACAACTTTGGTTCCAGGCATGATGAGGATGAGTCACTTGGGATGAGACAAGGATTGCTGCAGCTCCAGTCTGACTCTCCTAGTACTATTACATTTGTCTAAGTCTCTGTTCTTCCCAGTGATTGATAAGGTCCTTGATTTTATTACAAGGGACTTAAGATTTTAGTGAGATGTTGGGCACTTGCCTCTCATGTCTGTGACCTTTATTGGATTCCTAAATAACTCTGCTAACTTGTGAATGAGAATCTGATCCGAGTAATTTCCCCTGTGGAATAAGCCAAGAGCATTTCTGATATTAAAGATGTGTACTGAATTGGAGACTAAAATTCTGCCCGTGGTTAAGTAAAGACTGATATATCCCTCAGCCCCATCTTTCCTTATCACTTAAAATTCATCAATTAGTTTGTGTGTCAGACTGGAAGATGGTGAGGGAGCGTGGCAGTGGAGGGGTGATGGAGCTTTAGTATTATTTTCTTTCAAAAACTGCTGTAAAGCAGAAAGACATCTGCATTTTGTGTCTGCTTTGTCCTGCAGCAAGCAAATGAGACTCCCAGTCTGGGGGTAACTGGATTTCAGCTTCCATTGAGATTTGTCTGTCTGTGCTCAAGGCGTAATAACCTTTCTGTGGCTTTCCTCGATAGGCTTTCTGCTGCAGCAGGAGAGAGAATTTGCAGTTCTTTAAATAGATTTTTACCTCAGCTCTTGTTAATGTTGGGTATTTTGTGTTGTAATATTCCAGTTCTTCCTGAGTAAAAGGAGAACTTGAGTGAAAATGTTGCATCTGTTTTGCCTGAATCATAGAAGTGCAAAAGTGCATGACACTTGAAGAAACGAAATCAAGTTTCTGGATTTTGGTTTACATACAGATGAATTTCTTCTTCCGTTGAAATAGAATCTGACTGGATCAGATGAATTATACTGAAAATACTCGTGGGCAAAACTAAAAGAAAAGCAATTGAGAAGCAATCAGTGTTTTCCCATGACTTAATAAACATCATTTGATCCAAATAAAAAATGTTAAACTCAGCGCTAAGGAAGGGAATACCTGAAATACAGCTAATCAGGACATTTGTTCTTCTTTCATGCTAAAGAAAATATTAAATTCTCTTTTCATTAAAACACACGCTGCGAACATAGCCATAACCAAAAATCACATTAAGGAAACCCAGGTTTCTTTTGGACTCTAAAAGATGCGCACTTCAGTTTAGCCACCTAAACTGTCCCTCAGTAAACTAGGCTGCATTAGCATTTGTTCTTTCCAATTACAGAGCTGTCACAATTTTAAGTCCCAGCAGGGTGTCCTTGGAGAGCAAATAAACTGTTGAGGTGAATCAAGTTTTGTGGTTCTAATCTAATAAATTAGTCAAGGAGGGTCTGTGCTTATCAAAGGACACGGTTACCTGGCAAGATGTTCTGACTGCAGAGCTGGAAGCAGCAGCCCTTTAGACAACTGATAGTTCGACAGGTTCCAAACAGGAAAAAAAAAAAAGGGGTTGATTTCCTTTGTCCTAAATACAATTTTCTTAAGCTAGCTTAAGAAACCAGCTTGGTTGGGACGAGCTGAGATACCGCTTTTGTGCTTGTAGCTGAGAAATGTATGGGTTAAACACTGTTTTTTGTGACAGTCTCCAAACTAGGACTAGGTATTTATGTAAAAAGGCACAAGAAAAGGGACTGTTTGTGCTTACATCTTGTCTTCTCTTTCCTGAAAGGTCTGCTCCTGGGTCCCACTATGTTAGCTCTGTGTGGAAAAATGATGGTCAGTGCTGCTTTCAACATCCTGTATATTTATACATCTGAGCTGTACCCGACAGTACTGAGGTAATTTGACAGAGCTTCTGGGTAAATGAAACTGTTTTCCATGCTTAGGATTGCTGGTGTGCTTTAGTATTTATCTGTAATTATTTCTACCTGAAATAACAATGTGAGTTGTTTCTGTAAGTAAAGCAACTTGCCAGGGCTGCAAAGGGCTTCTGCAAGTAGTCACATGTTTTGCACCAATGCACTTTTCCAGGCTGTTTGGGGAAACTTGCTCTAGGTCTGAATCCAGAACAAAACCATGAAAAACAGCTTCTTGTGCTGCAAGTGCTTGGTGACACGTTCATTGTTTCTACTGTTGATTTTTGGGGGTACGATTACAGGGTGCAAACCCAAACACGATGATGCGATGAAAGTGTGTGCTAACTTAAAAATAAATGCAGATTGTGCAGTAAGGACTCCTTACAGCTCTTCTGTGTACTTACATCTCCCGTATGACTTTGTTTGCCTGCCAGAAAACAAGTGCTTTTCTATATCTTTGTTATTTAAGTATTTATAATGCAGCCCATTTTAATAGTATCTATATGACAGTCACTTGCTCTCCACCATGTAATTAATGGTGTAAAGTTAAAACCCTCAATTTATTTTTCATAGTTCTTACCAACTCTCTGTGCAGTTACTCTCCTGTTGTCCCAAGATAAATCTGAGATAGGAAAACATAATACACAGTGTTGCTCTTCTCACCCCCGCGTTGGCCCCGTGTGATTTTCTGGATGTGCTTTAAGTACTTGTTCAGACTTGGAGCCGTATCACATGAGCTGATTAAGAACAGGAACTGCAAATGTGCTCAAAAACCGGGGCCCAGTTTAGAGGGAGCAGGAAAACTGAAAGCTGACGTGGAGTAGGATGGTGTCCCAGCTGTTAGATGCGGCTGTACTTAGGATGGTGACACAAATCACTTTTATCCACGGCTTTGAGGGGAAATGAAAAAACAAACCGAGGTTCATAAATTGCCATGTTAGGGAGGCATAAGAGCTGGACTGTGGATGCAGCTTTGGCAGTACCACTGGTAAGGATGGACGTGGAGTGACTGTAGATACTGAGCTTGTGGTTCTTGGCACGGGTTTAGGTTGAATGTGCAAGTCCCAGGCACGCTGACTGCAGTTGGATGTGGGGGGTTGTTTGCATTCTCCCCATCCAAACTTCAGCCCCGCTTTGTTTTCCTTTTTGTTTTCCTTTTTTTTTTGAGCATGTTCGATTCTTGTTTGTTTGTTTCCCTGTCCCCTCCGCTTTTCAGGAGTTAAGAACCAAGAAAATTAAATCTGAAAACGCTTTTAATTTATCAGCTTCTGCTTGTTTTGCCGTGTTTTCATGCTACATTGTCTCCTGAAGTCCTGTTGATGTTTGGTGCCAAGTGTGTGACAGCTCATACCTAGCAGGAATTACAGCAGCATCTCTGTGTGTGTGAAACTTTAATATTGCCAATGACAAATAATTAAAAAAGAAAAATAAAAAAAAATCAAGTGCTGCTTCATTTGAGAATCTGGACTAATATTCTGGCAAAAAAATACTTTGTATGTCAAACTCACAGACCACCAGTGGAGAAAATGCAAGGAGAAAGACAGTTAAAAAAAATAGCAACTTTTATTAGACCAGTGATGTTTAATAGTGTGACAGAGTGACACATTAAACCATACGAACATTCCTGACATGGCAATTTATAAATTTAAAAAACATTTGATATGTCTGATACGTTTAATTCCAAATATTGTAGTTTCTGCAAGAAAAGCGATGTTAAATTTAAAGCAAAACTTCAGCACCATCTGGTGGTCTCTGCAAAGCTTGGTAGTGCTCCTGGCATCAGCCCTGGAATGAGATGTGTACATTCAAAGGCAGGGGAGGTGGGATAACTGGGTTTTTTTGCCCTTTTTTTTTTTTTTTTCCAGTTGGATGTTTTGCAAAAAATTGTCTTCAGTGTTACTGCTCTGTGTTTAAACTTACTACTGTAAGTATGAGGACTGCTAGGCCTCTTTTTTAAGTTAGCAGTGACAAATACATCTCATGGTACAAATAGGGCAGTGCTGCAGGCTGGGGGAGTCTTTGGGCTTGGGGCTTTTTTCCTTTTTGATGTGTCCTTAAAATACCTCCTGGGAAATAATAAAAAAAAAAAAGTTAAAAATAGAGTATTTCACTGCTGCTGCACCTTGGACAAAGGGGAACGTTATCTTTGGGAACAAATTGTAATCATAGCTCCAGTAATATAGATGTAAAAACTCATGGGGTTCTTTTCATGAGGAAGTGGTTGCAAAATGATGACATCCTTGTATGTCTTGGGTGAAATCAGAATGGGGCCATTGGACTGCCTAGGACAGCTTTTTTTTTTTTGCTTATTTTCAGTAATTATTAAGCTATTTGATTATTTTCACAGTGGGGAAAACTATCCTAAGGTCTTTTAATAACTGCTTTCATTTTGCATTGGAATGGAAATGATACAATTTGCATTCAGGATCACCTTTTACCGAATTCCCTCTCAGCAGAAAATTAAGAAGCCAGCAAACCTCTGGGTATGGGCAGGCTTGGGGTCTGCGGGAAGGATGCTTCCAAAGAAATGGTTCACACACCGACTGTGTCCCATCACGCAGGGATTTTTTTGACAAGGGAGGTGCTTGGCCGTGTCTTGTGGGGTTTGGGTATTGTGGTCTAAATGTGAGGAAACACGGGTTGCTATTTTCCTTTTCTCAAGAGGACCTGATGAGACAAAAGGTTGCTTTTTCTGTTTATTTTACTCCAAAGTCACTGGCCTCTCATCAGATCCTTCCACCTTTTTCCCTTCACCTGGTGAAGGGCCATTAGGAAGGGACAGGCAGGTGGGTGATATTGGGATACCAGTGACCCGTGTCACCACCCTGCTCGTCATCCTTAATCCTGTCACTGCCTTCCTGTCTTTGGAGAAGGAAAAGGGTGAGCAGGAGGGGGGAAAAAAAAAGGGTGAGCAGGAACAACTCAGCAGCGAGACTGAGGGTGGTGGTGAATGAGAGGAAGCAACCAAGAGATGCAGGGAGAACAGACAACATGACCTTGTTGTTACCATCTCACTGATGACTGGTGCCAACACCCATCTCTGAAGGGCTGTTAAACCCTGTATTTAGGAATGATACAGACGTGGAAGAGTTTTTGCAACTGGTCAGGAAATGACTCTGAAGACTTTTTAACTTTTCTTTGGAGAGGATCCTGCTGTTCTAAGCCATGATTATCACAGCCTGGATGAGATTATTTTAAACTTGTCTGGAAACCAAAGGGAGCGCAGAATTCAGCAGCCCCTGTAGTGACAAATCTGACCAGATGTTTTCAGAGAGTTATTTTCTGTTTGGAGGTAAACACTGACTTTTCATCTGTGCACCCTGAGGTGGCAGAGGAGAGGCTGCTGCCCGAGGCTGCTCCAGCCCGAGCTGGAGATAACATTCAGCATCTTCTCTCTGAAGATCCTGCCACATTTTGAAATCATTCCCCCTTCAGGGATTCCCAGTTAAGTTGCCCTGGGGGGCAGGTGGGAAAACCTCTCTCTTTGTTGGTTGTTTGAAGGATTGATTGCACAACAGGGTGGTTTTGTGAATGTTTGGGGTGATTTTACCTTACCTGCACCCCGTTGAGGAAAGTCTTCAGAGTAACCACTGGAGGTATTTAAAAAGTTTATTTAAATTCAATATTACTGATAACTTAAAAAAAAATAAAAAATATATATATATAAGTTGGCTTGGATGCTGCCACCACATGTTCATGCATGATTCAGTTGTGTATTCTGAAAGTACAAATCTTGCATCCTTTGTTCAAAACAGAAATGCTGGCTTGGGTGTCTGCTCCATGTCTTGCAGATTTGGTGGCATTTTGGCTCCGTTTGTGCCATCTATGGTAAGATTATTTTCAACTTTCTTTTGCAACTCAGATTTATTAAATCCTCTCAAAAGCACTTTACTGATTTTGGTATTGTGTCCACCTATATTCCTTAGAAGAAATATTGGTTTTATGAAAAATTAAATAGCGTTCACCTGATTGCAGTAATGAGTAACCAGTGCTTAAAAATACCTGGTATTTTATCGTTTTGGGAAATAGTCTAATGTTCTGTGTTATGTCACTGTTTCATCTGTTAGTGAAATGGTTGTCATGTAATGCATTTGGTACTGCTAAGGCTCACTCAGTACCTGAGTGCCCTTAGACATGTAAACAAAGCTTTCATATGAAGCTGTGTCTGTGAAATGGCATTTATTGGGTTTCTTTGCTCCATCGGGATATAGATAATTGCACAAAGTGCTGGGGTGACAAGTTACAGTCTTTAGGTCTTGACTGCAGTTTGTGCTTTTCGAGAGCAGGCAAGAATACTGTTTTTTTTTCTGTGGGTTTTTGATTCCAGAAATCTCTCAGTCCTTCTGTGCCATTTGTGGTGTTTGGAATCACTGGACTGTCTGCGGGATTCCTGACTCTGCTTCTGCCAGAAACACTAAATAAGCCAATTGCTGAGAGCATTGAAGAGCTCCAGAGTCCCAGATACCAAGTGCTTAAAAATGAAGAGGCAGAGTAATTATTATTATTATTATTTTTAATTGTACCTTTGCATTACTTTCCCCTTTGTCTTATGGTGAATTGTGACTGACCTGCATCTTGGTCAGGCTGTGAACTAAAAAACACGTGCATGAAGTTTTTAAAGCCATCCTTCTCCTGTGTTCAGTGGAGATTAAGTTTATTCCTCGGCTCTTTAAGGATGCAAAGGCTCAGCAACATTCGTCTGTAGGTCTTACATTATGTATAAATGAATATGATTTTGTTTCTCTAAAGGAAAACAGATTTCAGAAAGGCGGTCTGAAATAATCAGCCGCAATACATTCAGTAACATTCCTGTGCTTTTACAGGAAAAGAACTAAGCATGTTTTTCGTATACTGTGTTCCTTTTTGTCATGTTCATAGTGGAACATAACCTACTATTAATACATATCTGAGGAAGTGTTTTATCCTTCATTAGTCTCCTGGGTTAAAGCCATTTAAAGTGTTTTCCTGTTGTTGATATGCACTAAATGAAACTTCTAGATGGGAAATGAAGTTTTTGTTTGATTCAACAGGTAATAGAAGAGAAAATGTAGAATATATCCCCTCAGTTTGAGAATGGTTTCCCAGAAGAATTAGTCTTAAAAGGGAAGGGTAGGGGGGGAGTTTCTATTAGAAAGGAATTGTTACCTTAGAATTAAGCAGGCCAAATGTAGTAGTAAAAGAATATGTGGTTTTCTTATGCTTTTTCTTTCTAGGCTCTCTTGTTAATTATCTGGTAATTATTGCACTTAATCAGTTTAATTGTGCTACAGACACTATTCTGCTCTCTTTTTATGCCTAATACAGAATAATACCACGTTCAGTTGAAATGGAAAAAACCCCTAGCAGCTTCTGAGCATTACAAGTACCACTTCACTTCTAATGGTTAAAAAAAAAATCAATGAATTCTGGTTTTCACCTTTAATATTAGGCTACGACATAGGACAAGGAAAAGAATGCATGGGAAATGTTTTTCAGTAGTTATTTCGCTTCTGTCTGACAGGCAAAGCAGTTAGAAGAAAACAGCTGAGTCTGAGGCCTGTCTGGCGGAAAACGAAGCCTCCACTGAGAAGGTGCTGTAACAGCTGAAGGGCAGAGTGCTGCTCCCTGCGTGCGACAGGAAACATTCCAGGACTCATGTATAATGCTGCTTGTAGCATGTTGAACAGCTCTGTGTGGAGGCACACGGAGAAGGTGGAAGGAGTTGATCAAAGCTTGTGAGAAAAGAGCTGACAAATCTGTGCATTAATTTAGTGACTTAACAAAAGCCCACTTCAGAGGCTTGGACTTCTCTACAGCTTCTTGAAGTGAAGTATTAATTTATTTCACATGATGTAATTGCCAGCTTCAGATGAAGCTATAATGTTGTAATTGAAGTGGTGTATAATTTAAAATTTAGGTGGCCTTATATATTCTGTCAAGCTGGAAATGTAAGAAGGAGAAGCATCCTGTGTATGCTAATTTTCTCTAAAATTGCCTCTAAAACGACAGCGTATACCTCACAGTGTGAAGAGACCAAAGATCTGTATGGGTTGTTGGCCTTATGTCTCGCATAAGAAATCTGAGCAGGAGACCTGAAAGGAGAATAAATGGATTCTGTTGTGGGAGAAAGCAAGTTCTCTGTTGGAGAAGATGCGTTAAATGAAAAATAATACTGGAATACTGGAAAAATTGTCAGGACTTGAAGAGGTGCATTTAAAGGAGAGGATGAGTAACCTTTTAGACAAATAATTTCTCATTCCACATGTACAGCTAGAACTTAATAACCTTTGTCTAAAAGTTTGCTTTTTATGGCAAACAAAATTTGGTTTTTAAAAAGACAATGATTTTAACATCTGTATCATGAGTGCTGCTTTTCCCAGGATGCTCGCCCAGGCTTTTTTGAGGAATACTTGTATTGTTTTGATTTTGGCCCTTTATCTAATGTGTTGGTTACTGTTTAAGGTTACTGCTGGGCCACTGTATTTTGAGAAGTTCCATAGTTAAAGAATAATTTGATTGAAGGAACACCTCTGGAAGTGTGTGTGTGTTTCTGCACGCACCAAAGTCTGTGCTGTGCCTACGTGTGCTTTTCCAGGAGCCTGGTCAGGACCCCAGGAGGTGAAGATCAGCTGGTGATCAGAACGATGTTTAGATAGTGTTGACATATATGGGTGGATAACAGGTGCATTTCCTTAACCTCCAGGGATGAAGCTTGATGACAAACAGCCTATGGAATGCGCTCCAAACTCTTATCTTCTGATAATTTATTTGTTGATTTGCTTTCATGAGGATTAGAATGGAGCTTGTGATTATTTTTTTTTCCGGACTAATATTAATATTAACACTTCAAACCATAGTGACTGATTGTACCTCTTCAAAGGATAATTGGGTCAGCAGGGATATGGTGAAGACCAAGTTTTGTTACTGTTGACTTCAATTTTTTTATTGCAGGAAATAGAATTTAATAAGAAATAGAATGATATAAAGTTGTATTCCCAAAACGGAGACAAGGCTCTGGAACAGAAGGATTGTAAAGGTACCACCATGCAGTGTGACTGTATTTCTCCCTCCTGCACTGCATCAGTGTGTCTTTCCTCTTCCTTTTATTCAACATTATATGAAAAAACGGGAAACAAAGATAATTTGCGTTTTGAACACTGTTATTTCTGCTTTATTTGTCTTGGAGTTAATGACTTCTTTGCCTGGGGTGACTTCTGTGAATTCGGTGGGTTGATGACCATAAAGCTGTGTGTCCCCAAAGATGTTAATAATCATTCCAGCAGCCCTGGCATGACTCATGGTACCTGGAGCTCTTTTTAGGAGGCTAGGCCAGTGTGGAAGCTGGTTTGGTACTTTGTCTCCAAGTTACACAAAAAAAACCCAACATGGACAGAAACATCGACTTCTGTTTTTGCTTCATACCATTTCCTTTCAATTTAACACCTTATTTACCATTTCACTTTAAATATCCGTGCTGCATTTTGCTATTGCTGTATAAAAAGATGGTATTTTGGGAGAAAAAATTGTTTTTCCAATTCTGTGTTTAGAAATAAGGAAATAATTGGAAATACTTTGTTGGACTCATATAACCAGTGCGTTATGCCTTATAAGGTATGTGTGACACACCAACCATATGTCATTCCTTACTGTATTAGTCACAGCATATTGGAAAAGGCAGCATTTTGGTCAAATAACTGGAGGTTTTTTCGGAGTAGATACCGTACCTTAAAGCTTTGACTTTGTACAACTCGAAGCTCTTCATGTAGAGCAACTTTTTTTCTCATTATGTTTAATGAAGACAAAGCATTTTTGGGTGGGGGGGAATGCCCTAATTCTTTACGCAGTGTGGGACCATTATCTGTCGCTTTTCCACTTCTCTGTAAGAAGAACAAAGGGAGCTGAATTAATTTAAGTGGCTTAATGATACACATTAGGTCACAATCTCCGTCTTTAAATACCACTTTTGGTTCTTCCCCTGTGCTTTATTTGTGTGTAGAAATTTGATTGTAATGTTGCATCTGCGGTGTTCATCTGTTTCTGTGTTAGAACAATGTCTTCAGTGTTTTAGCACTCGATTGTGAAATTGCTTTTCTTTCTTTATCTGTTTTTAAACTGATTTGAAGTCTTTATTCCAGCATTTGAGAAAGTTCTGCTGCTTTCCAGATTTTTTCCGTGTTTCAGCTGCAAATCTCAAGGTATTAAAAAACTCCCGGACACTGGCTGTCCTTAAGTACATCTGTGATTTTCACAAGTTGTCCAGAAACAAAGTCTGAAGTGATTTCACCTTTCACTCCTTTCTGTTTCACCTTTAATATTGCTGGACTTTTCCCTGAGGAATGCTGGGGTTTTTTCCTGACTTGGGTGCTAGGAGTGCTGAACAGAGGCAAAACTTCAACATTCATTTATGCCACCTATCTTTTAATGCCATTTGCCCGTCATTAGGCAATATTTATCCTTTAGTACTTGACTGGGTTTGCTTAAGCCCCAGTTTTCCCTTGTCAGAGGAAGAATACCAATTGTAAATGGAAAAGTAATGAAAAAATTACTTCAGTTCATGCTATCTTTTGTATTTTATTGCACCTTCTGTCGTTCCACAGCCCTCCTGGTGGCTGGCTCATCCTGGAGAAGCATCAGGGATTCAGCTGAATCTACATTTTCCTGACTGGCAAATATCCTCTGCTTTCTTTTGTCATCAGTGGGTTATACATCCCCTCTCCCCACACACACCATGTTAAAAATCAGGTCACGTATAAAGGCAGGACTTGAGTTCCTTTCTCCTGAAAGGAAATTTTTCCCAATATTCGTGTTAGTCTCATCTCAGTGATCTTTTTCATTATCCCAGTTGATGTTTCATCAAAGCAGTTTCCTCCTTTATTGAAGCTCTGTGTGTTATTGTTTGAAGTGAAGGCTATGGATTCATTTTTAGCATTTATCCTTTTTAATCTGAGTGAAGTACAAATAATCCTTTGCTCTGTTGACTAATGTTCTCTCAGCTTAGCAGTAGAGAAAGGAGGAGGTAAACTTTTCGGCTTATCAACTTGTTCTGCCATTCAGTCTTCAGTTTGCCTGAGGCAAATACCTGTGTCATGTATTACAGCATGCAAGAGATCTGATTTTTTTTTTTCCATGCAGTTTGTTACCAGCAGTTCATTTGAAAGTTCGTCTTTTGCTGTATCACTTGCTACAGGAGATATAAAATTTCCTAGAGACAATTTTGGGAGATGCAATCTTTCCATTAGAGTTAAATCCATGAAAATAGTGGACAGATGTACAGCTACGGGCAAACTATGCGTGTGAAAAACTGCCTAGGCATGGAATAGCAACCTGGTCATGCTAATAACAGGTAAGTTGAATTGACTGGCCAGCTCCTAATAATTTTTTTCAGCAACTTCAGCCACTTGGGCTGAATTTCTATACAGGTGTTTGTCTGCCAGGTATCACTACTGCCAACATGGTTGTTGAAAGGCTCTGTGAAGAACTGGTGGTTATGTGGGGTGTTTCTAACTGAGAGATTCTGCATCTGCAACACCTCATTTCTTGTTTGTCGCAGCCTCACATACTTTCCCACCTCTGCCTATTCCCTCCTACCCCATCCACAGTGATGTAGGGCCTGACTGAATTCTCATTTCTCTGTACCAACGTGCAAAGGAAAACAAAGAGGCTGCCATGTATTTCTGGCTCACCTAAGGAAACTAGAATCTGTGTACAGAAAATGAAGCCGCACCAGGTGTGTCCAGGTTGAAAGAAGTTGCTCTTTCTTTTCCCTGTCCCGTTACCTTGTGGCTGGTCAGGTTTATAGATGTCGGTGTCAATATTCAGTGAGAGCTAGCTCTGGGTTTGCTGCAAGAAGCCTGGGAGCAGCTCCCTGTACCAGCTGCAGCTCCAGAGGTACGTCATCAGCTTCAAACCATTATTCAATCCGTATGATGGTATATGTTGTCGTCTATACAAATGTCCTTTTTTCAAGGCCTCCTGATCCTGTGTTTTCAAGGCTGTGATATGACAGCTGAGCAGTCTGTCATTGCGTTGTGTTTATTTCCTTTCATCGTTTTAGGTTTGCTGCCTCTTGGTTCCACAGCAGATGCCAATGATCGGGAATAATGACAGTGAATAGGAGTGCTTGACCCTCAAGATAACACCCTGCAGTTTAATGCTGTGTGTTTTGTATTGTCTGCTTTCTCTCCTTCTGAAAACGTTCCAGTTATTTTTCTGAGTGGACACTTTTCCAAGGCCTCTCATTTTTATGTGTCTGTGTGCCTCGAAATGGTAAGCAAGCGGCTCCAAGTGCTTGTGTGAAGACAATACCTCAGTCTGTCCTCACTTCTTACTTGTGCTAAGACCTGCTGGAAAACCAGCAGCTGGAAAACCTCTGTGAGAGGTCTGAGAGAGGGGGTGAGCCTTTCTCCCTGCTCCTCACCTGGAGGTAGCTTGGTGCATTTTACCTGCCAGTTCTTAAAATGAAGCCAACCCTTCCCCCTGTGCCCCCTCCCCAAACAACCAAGCCCCTGATAAAAACGAGTTTTTGGAAATAAAAAGCCAAGGAAAAGCAATGACTTATGCAGCAGTTAGTAATCTCTGCTGAAGAATATATTAGAGAAAAGTAAAATTGGCAGCAGGAGGGCTCCTGCAGTTGTGGTCTTAACAAATTGCTATGGATCTGATTTGGCTATTTATTATCTCTAATCCTAGTGGTCTACTGGGAAGGAAGGAAAATAATTACTAATGACAGATTTTAGTTAAAGTTAATTTATTGGTGGTGAAAGTAATTGCATGTTCCAGGTGTTCATCAGTTTAGCAAGACAACATTTAACTATCGAATGTTCTAATTACAATGTGGTTAATTAAACATGATTAAGCTGTTGGGTTTACAAACACACAACTAATTATGTGTAATTATACTTGTAGTGGGTTTATGGTATTCAGCATGCAAGATAGATGTGATATTTAAAATCTTTCAGAAGATTTTGTAAATCTGTGTTTTGTAAGAGCCTAACTTATACATTAATATATAGGTATTGACAGCTTGCTGCGTTTTTAAATCAGAAGTCTGTGGAGAAGTTGCAGTGAGATACTGAAATATCAGTTAAGAACCATAAAAAAGGCAGAGGGGAGAGCAGAACCTGCTCAGAATTTGCAACTGAATGGTACAAATCTTGTGTGGATTGGTGAAAGCTGGTGGTCCTTCGCTGCTTAAATTCTCCTGTGCTTTAGGCAGAGTTTTTTGATGCAGTGAGAACTGTATTTGTTGGGCACTGCGGCTGCCGGGCATCAGGAGCCTCTGGGAAGGGTTTGGGAGAGTCTGTGTGTCAGTGGTGGGAATGCTGGAGATGGGCCTGTGCCCTGAGGGGGGGCAGAGATCTCACCCCCCCCTTGAAGCCAGTGCTCTGCAACAAGCTGGAACTGCTGAATTAAGGAATGGTGGTGCATAACTTACAGCAGGTCTTGGCGACTCGGTGAGCTGGGAGGCCTTTTCCAGCCTTGTTCCCGTGGCCGGGAGGTGCTGCCCTACCCCCCACACCCCGGGCCCTCAGCACGCCCCAGGGGCCACCTGGCCACAAGATGGCGGCCACGCCGCCTGCCCACAAAATGGCGCCCGAGGGCAAAGTGGGGTGAGCGGTGCGTGCGGAGGGCCACGCGCTGTGGCGATGGCCGTCCCACGGTGCTATGAACACCCGTGCTTCCTTCAGGACTCGAAACAACGTGGCGTGGATCAGGCCTTTGGCACCTGGGCCGTGGTTTAGCTGTGCCTTGCAGGCCTCGTGATCAGGGTGTGGTATGTCTGTTAGGTACGGAGCCTGCAGGAGCCCTTCAGGCTTAATTCCTGCCTTGGTGGACACACGTGTCATTTAAATATGAATTGTACTTTGGGAAAGCCGTGTGCTGCACTGCACTTGTTGTAAGGGCTGTTTGACTCTGATTTTTGCTGTGGTTCAGCTTTGAGAAAGAGGCACTGAGGAGAAGGCGCGTTTGTGCGGGAAGGCGTCGCCATGGCGTCGTGAGGGAAATGTGAAGGAGCACCCCCTCCAGGGCCCAGGGACATGGGGCTGCCTTGGCAGGGAGGACACTTCCTTTTCTCTGACTTCGTTCTTGTGTGTCTGAGTGTTTGGAGCAATATAACACTTGCTTACCAGAAGATGTTTTACACGTGATGGGTACCATGTGAATACACTTAAGCATGTTCAGTCCTCCTGCCCTTGGCATTCGCTTTCGTGGCCATGCAGTTGGAAATCTATAATAATAATCTATCACACAACAACTATAAATCCATGGTAATATCAGGAAACTTAAGTAACAAGTCGTGTCCTTTCCTCCCTAGTCATGAGTAAGCATCAGCATAACCATTAGTAATGAAATCAAACAAACACCAGTACACATGTCTAAGTAACTTTAAATGGTACTTTTAAAATTTCAAGTCTGCTTTATACTGACACGGGTGTTTTCTCTTGTTCCTCTTTCTGCGTGCTCAAGTATATCCCAGAAAGGCAGAACAGGTCCTCCCCTAATGAAAATTTACCTTGGTGCAGACATCTAGTGAAAGAAGGATATAGTGGAATTACTAAAATAAGGATATACTGGAATTAGTAAAACTCTAGTGGATTTATAATTAATTGCAGACGTGCCTGGACATGCTGGAGAGCTGGGCTGACTCCAACAGGATGAGGTTCAACCAGGCCACGTGCCGGGTCCTGCACTTTGGCCACCACAACCCCCTGCAGCTCCAGGCTGGGCACAGAGTGGCTGGAGAGCAGCCAGGCAGAAAGGGACCTGGGGGTGCTGATCGACAGGAGGCTG
>JAWMRA010000162.1:4842808-4881543 GCA_035584735.1 Pseudotriccus pelzelni | reverse complement strand
GGGCTCCCCGAGGGCGGGCGCGGGCGCTGCGCGGGCGGCGGGCGCGGCGAGGCGGAGGCGGAGGCGGAGGAGGCCGCGGCCCAGCCGGTGCTCGGCGCCTCCCCGGGCCCCGCTGCGGCGGGGGGCGGCCGGCGGCGGGCGCTGAACGGGTGCGTGCCGCTGTCGCACCAGGTGGCCGGGCACATGTACGGCAAGGATAAAGGCGGTGAGCGGCGGGCGCGGGGAGCGGGCGGCGGGCGGGGTCGGGCCAGCCGGGAGAGGGTTCCCCGCCGCCGCGCCCGCCGCTGCTCTGAGCTCTCCCAGACCGGCTGTGCCGGGGCGAGGCTGGCTTCGATGCCGCTGACGGCCCGGCGGCGGGGCGGTAGGTCGGCGGTCGGTGCGGGCGGGAGGGGCCCGGGCAGGGCTCGCCGTGCCCGACCTTCCCCCGCCGGCCGCGCTCGCACCTGCCCGCCGGAGGGTGCGGGGCTGTCGGGGCCGGGGCCCGGGGCCTCCCTGCCGGGGCCTTGCGGGAGCTCCCCCGCTGCTCACGGGCCCCGGACGGAGCGGTGTCACCGCTGCCGAATTTCATTCTTCGTGCGTTTTTCCGAAATCGCAGTAGCCTGTCACGGCGGGTAGTTAGTTATCAGGCACCTTTTAACCTTCTGCAGTTCAGCTTCATTTTATTAGGTGCCTTTAAAAAAAAAAAAAAGCGGTAATTCAAGTAACAGCATGCTAGTACCCTCGGAACATACATAATGGGAAGCATATATAAAGGGAACTGCCAAGCCTGTGGCCACCAGGAACTTCAGCGTAATATTAGTAAGCAGTTGTTAGTTGCTGATTTGATGATCAGTCTAAAGCAATGGCTAGTAAGCCGTCTAATAATACAAATACCCTGAGGATACAGCATTTTTAAGTATACCTCTGTTAGCTTTAAATTTATATTTTAATTTATTTCCACCTTGAGGAATGAGGTGTTGGCCCTCCTGATGAAGGGGCCGTTTGAAATAGGCAGTGGTGAGTGCTGAAGCAAGCGATCAGGTTAATGTTGCCAGATGGCGTTTCTCACCCTTCCAGGACATCGCATTTGCTGTACTCTGAGCCGGGTGGAAGGTATACATCCATTCAGCTCCCAGTATGGCCTTTGAGTGTAGCTGTAACAAGTACCTGCTGTCATATTGCCTTTGAACTCTGTCAGTAGGAACCACCCCTGCTGAATAGGCCGAGGGGTGAATTTCAGAACCCTTTAGACCATCAGTGACTGATATTACAGCACTAATGGTACTGTGAGTTTGTCTTATCTACAGCCTGCATCCATGGTGTGTCTTGCAGCTGATAATCCGGACAGAAAAGTCATTCTTCTCCTTGACGTTGCCAAGGGCTGAACTTCAGAACCCTTTCAATCATCAGTGAGTGGAATTACAGCACTAAGGGCACTGTGAGTTTCTGTTATCTACAGCCGGTGCCCGTGGCATGTCTCACTGCTGATAACCTCCACAGAAAAGTAATTCTCGTCCCTTGCCCCAGCTGCAGCTGGTGCATTAGAATGTTGGTGCAAGTGCGTTGGATCCTTGAAGCTCTATGTCTTTCTTACTCGTATATCGTAGCATGAGGTGGGATCAGGCAAAAAAAGGCTCACTTCAGGGGGAGCTTCATCTTCTGCACATCGGTTTTATCGCTGTTGGGCCAAACGGCACAGGTGATCATCCATAGTGTGAGTGCAACTTGAATGGGTTAGGTAAAGCTGGCTCCACTATATCTCATGAACAAAACCAAGATTTTTCCTGCAGAGGTACCACCATGGTTGATGGTCTCATCCTAGAAATTTTATGTTGGAGACCAAAGCTGCTCCGGTACTCGCACGTCTCTCATTTTTGTAAGTTGACTTTCCCTTCCATCCCCACACACAAACACTCAGAGGACTTGAAAGTATCCAAAGTATTTTTAACCATTTTATTTTTTTTTTTAGTTAAACTGCACCTTATTTTTTTTTTTTGCCATAGGGTTTCCTCCTCCTGAATAACCTTTCCATTTTCCCTTTGTTCTCTGCCTTGCAAAGAAAGGCCTCTCACAGCCTCCCTGTGTGCACACGTAGACATTTGGCTTTTGGGCACTGTGACTGGCCTTTTGTTGAATGCTGTGTGGTTCCCCCAGATAAATTGTGTGTATTAAGTAAAGTAACCACCTTGGGTTGTGGCTTAATCCCGTAGGTGAGGAGAGAGAGACAGGACCTGATGGGATATGCCTCCTTATAGAACCTCCTGCTGTGGTTCTGTACTCTGGCTGCTGTTTTCCTCTTGTGCAGGTTAAGATGGCTCATCCGTACTGGTCTGTCCTTATTAGATAGCCTTAGAGGACAGAGGATCTTCTCTAAAGTAAATGTTTGATGTATTTGTGCAAAGCAGGTTTTGTCTGTAGTTCAGTGAAACAGGTGGATTGGATGAGGCTGTTTTGTTTAGAAGAGTGCATACAACTGCACTGGTTATTTTTGCAGCAGCTTTGTGTTTCAGAACAGTAGCAAGCTTTGCAGGCACAGTCAAAGAGAAATGTTAGTGAGATATTTCACGATCTTATTTTCCGTATAGTTCTGCCGCTTCTTTAGAAATGTTAAGTTGCTTATCCATGTACAATACTACTCCCTATCTGTGCTGAAAAACCCCAGGAAGCCTCCAACCAACCCCATTGCAACATCCATATGTTACTGTGATTTGCAGGTGATGGTATCTCTGCTTGTTGTTGTTGTAGATCCCAGGGAAGGTTATGGAGTTTACATCTTCATGGTGAATGTTGTGATGTGACTCTTTGGTTTCCGGGCCTGCCCCGGTCACAGTGACAGAGCAGGTGCTCGAGTCTATTAAGAAATGCAGAGAATGAGTTTATAAACATCAAGTTATATTAAACTCTTCAGGTAATATGGATCAGTGCAGTAGTGTATGGATTCTGTTTCCAGGAATCTTTGTCTGGTCTTCTGGTCTTGTAGGTTGTCACCTTGTCTTACCACCAAAGCCAAAATGCAGATTTTGAGGAGCATGTGTTATAAGACCTGTTTTAATGTTGTGATTGTTAGCAGTTTGCATGCAGAACACGTGCTGTTTGAATACTTGGTGCACTTTGCAGAGCGGATGCAAAAGGGTAAGGTGTGTGGGGGGGAACACAAGCTATCGTGTCTTGAAGATGTTGCGGTAGTCAGCATGTTGGTGTGTGGCAGTATTTTTCTAGTTTTGGAAAGTATACAAAATCCAACTTTGAGCAAGGAACGTGACTTGAGAGCTGGTTTATGCGAACTTTAAAAGCCACTCTTAGGTATAGCCAACTACTGAAACAACTGTGCTACGTCTGGTGATTGTGTTAACGTAAATATCTTGGTCTCTAAAGATCTTATTTAGTTTCCAAGGCTGCACAACAGAGCCCATTCATAGATAATGGTTTTTAAAAGATGAAAACACAACAACTGCTAGCTACAACTGCAAGCTCTCTTTGGGCCACAAAGCTCCTGGCTCGTTCTTCTGTGTTTTCTCGAGCAGTAAGCTGAAAGTGGGACCTATTTTGGATACGGATGACGTTTTTGCTTCTCTTCTGAATGAAATAGGCTACTGTCTGAAAAGCTCCAAATAAATCCTAGGAAAAAAAATATCCAGAAGTGGGCTTTCCTTTTTGCCTTGCAACTGATGGTCTTGAAATTTGGTGCATATTTCAGAGGATTGCAGTTACTTTTCTCCATTCTTGCCCTCATCCATCTCTTCAGTGCCCTTGGATACTCAGTGGCATTTCTTATGTAGTTACTTAGAAATACTGATGACTGCAAAGTCAATAAAGCTGTTTCCTGAGGATATTTTCCAGGTTTTTTTTGTGCAGGCATGATGAAGGTATTGCCTGGCTGAGGTGAAATTCTGTACTGTAATTATGGGTGATACAAATAGCACGCAGTGCTGTAGGGGCAGTACTTCTAGTAATAAAGACATACTCTTTCTGTGCCACTGGTATAGATGTACATCCACAGGACATTTATTTCTGTTTTAATAGTAAGAAATGCATTAGATGTGATACTCTTTCAACTTCCTCGCACTGTTGGAAAAAATAATTTATGAGTTATTTAAAAAGGGGGTGTTTATGCAGTCTTAGTGGTGGGTTTTTGGGAGTGGGACTTTTAATGTCAAATTCCATTATTGTGTTGGCCTTGAGCAGAATTAGACCCAGAAAATCATCCAATGGCTAGAAATAGAGGAATGCAGGCAAAGCTCTGCAAAGGGTCACGTTTAGGAACTGACAATTTTGACTCCACTGTCTGTGCACTGGAAGCAGTACAGCTTTTCAAATAGGCTGTCTTTGATGGTGAATTCACTGTTTCTGGGGGTGGGGAGGGAAGGCCATACCTCTTAAAATTAAGCCCTGAAGGAAATGCTTCTCTTCTAGGCATACTGCAGCATCCAGATGGGACTGTCCTGAAGCAGTTGCAACCACCACCTCGTGGTCCCAGGGAGCAGGAATTCTACAATAAGGTGAGGGTCCTGCAGAGCAGAGGGGGGTGGTTTGCTGCAGGTGAAATGCTGGGTGTGCTTCCTGTAGGTTTTTTTTGTTTTGTTGGTTTTTTCTTTCTGTAAAATTAATATAAGTCATCAAAAGATTGTGCATATTTTGTCTCGCATGAGAACAAACTAAACAAGGTGCTTTAAGCAAACTGTGTGTTTGCATCCTAGCATTACTTAAGAATTCTCATGATGGAACAGGACAGCAGCTCTTGAGTTACTAGGAGCCAGTTAAATCTAAATGTAAATACATTTCTGGGGTTTCTCAATGGCTGTCATTGAGATGAGGTTAAGAAAGATGCCGTCCAGCTTGAATGGTAACTCTTCAGTAGAAGGAGAAAGCTTGAACAGACTTCTTTGGGCGCCGGGCTGTTCTCTGAAATCCTAAGGCACAGACAGTAACCTGCTGACCCTGTCTAAAGCCAGCAGGTAAGAGGAGTGAGCTCAGGCTCAGCTTGGACATAAACACGGCACAGACTTTATCATTTTGCCTGTTTAAACTTAGACTCACATGACAAGCTGTGAGCAAGACCCCGGACAAAGTCTTTGTGAAAGTGGTCTGTGTTAATGCCCTTGTCACTTCACTGTGAAGAAGTCACGTCTCAGTGCTAGTAACTTGCAAAGTTAACTTCAGTTCTTCTAAAGCTGAGTTGCTTCTAACACTGGAATTTTTTTGGTTATGAGTCATCTTGGAAAGGAGTTGGGCAACTCTTGAGAAGTAGCAGAGAAAGGGGTGATGAATTGTGCATGGACTAGAATGCCTTTCTGTGGGAGAAGGGAAGGAGAGCAAATGCATGTGTGTCATATAGGTGAACATCGGAGAAGGATCTTGGGGATTTGTCACTTCTCAACAGTTATCTGCAATCGTGTTTACCCTCAGACAAGAACCATGTGATGTGGGCTATCAACAGCTAATCACTAATCTGGTTGTTACAGGACAAGGTTTACTGTGGACTGGGAGGTTTAGGGTAAGGTGCAGTTTCACATATAGCTTGAGCTGATCCAGTAGCTCATTGCTGCCAAGACGGAAATGCCTTCCTTCTCGTTCCTGCATTTAACCTTGTACTGTGATAGTGCCTTTTGGACACTGACAAACTTATCTGACCTATTTAAGAGATGGCAAAACTTCCTCGTCTTGGTAGTCTTCTGCCAGTTTTTGTGGGAAGCAGTGGGAACAATAGTGAGGCTGTCCTGCTTTGGTGACTGAGTTTAACCCGGTTGTGGACTATAACTAAAGAGACGTAATCAGCTTGGAGTAGGCTGATGAGCCTCCAGAGAAGGCGAGGAAAGAGAATATTACCACTCCTTGAGGTAGGGAGTTGTCTGCAGGGTGGTCAGGTACAGGAGATGGTGAGAAACAGAGCAGAAATGAAACAAGTGAAACAAGACTGAGTCCCAAGCTCTCACTTTGTCAGGGCTAGACAGCAGGTCAGTTGATCAGATCACACCAGACAGTTGTCCGTTAGTATATGTGGATTAATTGTGGTTTTTTTTTTTTCTTTTTCCATTTCTGTCCCTGCTTTTTCATATGTGCTTAGAACTGTTTTGTCTGTGGTGGTAGATGGGTTACTGCTCCCTTTGTGTGCCACCTCACCTTGTCCTCAATGAAGATTAGTACCCCCGTGCCTGGGGCAGAAACAAGTGGGGTATCTTTACTTACGGTAAAGCAAACCTTGTCCGAAGCAACTGAGAAGCTCTGTAGTTCATGGTAGCAGGAAGATGAGCATGTCTCAGTTTCAGCTGCGTGAGTCAGCTGGAGAGCAGCTATCACAGATCTGAAGCAGAAGTGTCTTCCAGGAACCAGGAAGTGGCATTTCAGCGTGCAGTCGGAGTGCTTGTGAGCTGAAGGCTGCAGGGAATGTGTCATCGTAAAAGATAATGAGGCATTAAGAGACAACTTTGACTAGGACTCTGATGTATTTAATGTGATACCCAGGTAGATATTATCTTCCGTTTGGGCCAAGAAAGTCTTCTCTTCTGAAACTGCTGGATTTGCTTGCAGCTGGATGTGTGAACATGACAGAGATAAAAGTCTGCATCAGTGAATCACCAGAAGTTTTTTCCTCGTGGTTATTGATGGGTTATTTTCTGTTGAACGTGAGGCTGAGGACTTATTGGTAGAGCCCAAACGAAATGGGCTTTCATTTTGGAATGGAAACTTGACCAAGACACTGTTGTGCAAAATACTAATAATGATCTGAAACCTGCGCAGAAGAGGGTGGCAGCTGGAAGTTTGGAAGAGTTCCATTAGAGGTCTCTAATTATCAAAGTGGAAAAATGGAAAATCTCTCAGTCTGCTGCCAGGTTACCTTTCTGCTTTTGTCATCTGTATTCTTAGTTTAGCAATTAAAAAACCAGACCAATTAACCAATCTACCCACCCTCTAAATACTGGTCTTTTTTCCTAAGAGATTAATTCACTGGGTAAATCAAACCTTCATCTCTACTACAGCAGTTCTGTACTGATGAGGAAGGGACTTGCTGTGACTCTGTGTTATGAGGGAGAGGAAGGATTGAGCGTGACAAGATTATAGTGAATACCTTCTGTGATAAAATGTAGCAGAACAATGAGCTGTTTGTAGTCGTTGTTAATAACTTACTGTACATTGCTTAACTTATCATTGGAGTGTGACTTTCTATCTGCAATGTCCACTTGCTGTTGAGTTCTGTAAGTCTGAGTAATTATCAAATCAAAACAATATAATTTTAATTTTGTTCCTGCAAACTCCCTTCCTGTACCTGAGGGCATGAACCCCTTACAAACATTGCCTGCATAAACATGGAGTGTTTTACCAGGTATTCAGTACCCTTATCTGGCTTAAAAAAATTGGAGTTTTTTTAACCTTGAACAGCTACAAAATACTTTGTTTTCAGTACGTCTGAGCAGCAAGAGAACAAAACAAGCTGAAGTAAAAGGATTCTGTTTTTTTTTAAGGACTATCTACAGAGCTGATCAGTTGTTTCTATCTAATGTCAGTGCAATGTGAGATCATGCAGGTGGAGACACTCCACCTTTGAAAAGGATTTCAGAGGGAAGCAGTATACAGAGATGAGGGAACAGGGAAACAGTGTTGTTTGAAAATGTAGTAGAGACCCTTTTCAATTAAAGAGAATAAATTGGTAAAAGGCAGTTGTGTGTTTATGGTAAGCTGCCTACACAAGCATGCAAAGAAATCCACAGGAGTGGGCTGCTCCTCGGTGTGTTTTGGAATTTGGCTTCAGTGTGCTTTATGCCAGGGCCCATTTATCTGTGCTGAAATGGTCTGATTTAGTTCAGCAGTGTCGGGACAGGGAGGAAGCCTATTGGGCCTCCTACAGTGATCTCATGTGGCAGATGAGTTGGGAACTGTGAGAACAGCATCCTTTGAAAAGGTTAGTACAGGTGAATTAGGTAACCCCCCTGCTTAGCTGGATATGGAGCTCCTGTCTCAACCACAGTGGGCTGTGCCCAAGAGCACTCTGTGCTGGCATAGCTCTGCCTCTCTAAGAGGCTGTCCTCTTCAGCACAGGACTCTCCTCAGTTTGGCCTGTCAAAAGTGTAGCATTGCAGAGGCTCCTCTCCCGTTGGTGCCCTGCAGAGGGGGTGGAAGCTGGAATGTCAGGCTTTGAAAAGGGGCAGCTGCTTTTGTGGCCCAAAAGGAAAGGGATTGGGCTGCAAGGAGGGCTTGCCCCTCTGTGCTGCTCTGTTGAGACTCTACCTGCAGTGCTTCATCCAGCTCTGGAGTCCCCAGTGCAGGAAGGAGCTGCTGGACCAAGGCCACCAGGACGATTAGAGGAGCGCCTCTGCTATGAGGAAAGGCTGAGAGAATTGGGATTGTTCAGCCTGGAGAAGAGAAGGCTTTGGGGTCACCTTAGAGCCTCATCCAGTGCTTAGAGAAGTTCCAAGAGAGCTGGAGAGGGACTTTGGATAAGGGCGTGGAGTGACAGGACAGGGGGAATGGCTTCACGCTGACCGAGGGCAGGGTTAGATTCAATACTGGGAGGTATTTTTCCCTGTGAGGGTGGTTATTCTATGAAAACTGATGAAGAGGGGTGGTTGAGGTTACCTTTGTGAGTACAGTTTCCTACAAGCTGTCAAGCACTAAGAGATGGAGTGTTTCCGACGTTCAACAGAACAAGAGAAGGTGGCTGAAGTATTTTGAAGCAGCTCTTTCACTTCTGATCCTGGCTTCAGTTGGTGGGGCTGTAAGCCTTTTACTGTACATAATTGAGGTTTTCAAGGTTGCTAATGCAACAGCCAATAAACTGAGATTTAATGCTTCACAGATCCATAAATGTTCCTGTAAACTTTTATTTGAATTGCCCTTCTGCTCTCCTGTGTGACTGTGTGATACTTGGAGTAGGAGTGGTACACCTGTCCCCCTTACGCTGCCTGCCAAAAGCTGTCCCGAGAAAGCTCTTGCAGCGTGGACAACTTCCAGCGCTTACCTTTTCCTTTCTTTCCCTGCCATCCCCCACCCCCCAACCCACTCCTGTTTGCCGCATGTCAGAATTGTCATAGCTGATTCTAGTGATGGTGCCAGGTCATGGCTCCAAATAATATATAGTTGCAATAGTATAAGGTTTCCAAGGCTGTTGTAATGCAAGTCTTACCTGAATTCTCAGATACTCTTGTCCCAGGTGCAAAGGTAATTTCGGGGGGCTGGAATGAAAAGGTGGACAGGGTTCTCCTAGTCCCAGCTCAGCTCTGGCAACCTCCTACCTTTGGCCAGTGCTTGTAAACCAGGGGAGTTGGTTGACTCCGTGTAGCATTGTGAAAAGATAATCGAGCTAATCACCTGGCCCTTCTGGATTACAGATCTTCCACCCTTTGCCAGTAAGTAATGGATCTGTTAACTGCTGTAGTGGTATTCTGAGTTCAGGGTTTGAGCCCTGCTGACATTGAATGTGAATGCAAGGAAGCTGTTACCACTGGAGATAACAGAAAATGTTTTTCACTTTTGTTGCATGTCCTGAAAACAAAGCCAGGATGTAAGAGACGCAAATAGCTCCAGCATGTAAAAGAGATTTACATTGGTTAGGTGAGAGTTAGGCATTTGAAAGCTAGGAACAAATGGTTTTGTGCTTGCCTGTGCAATTGCTCTGAACTTTTCTTGGATGCATTTGTAACGCAGCTTTCAGCAGGGCCACTGCCTGTCTTTCTGTTTTGCTTCCCCTAAAGGACACACTAACTCATTTTACAGCCTGACATAAGGCAGAATGAACATTGTGGAACTTCTGCTGGCTCCTTTGTGACGGTCAGTCTTTGAGTTTGTGACTGGAGGATAATGTGTTAGTGAAGACCCAGTTGTGTTAATGTTCCTGAAGCCATAGTTCCTTGTGCTTCTGTGGTTACAGAGAAGAAATGTTCTTTTACGCAGTGCCTGACTTTAAGTGGTATTCCAGCAGCTTCAGGCAGTACAGAAGACTTGTGGCGACTTCCCTCCTCCTCCTCCACGGCAAAAAATCAAGCCAGCAGCCTGAAAGATGGATTTTGGCCTAGAAGCTTTTGCAGAGAGTTGCAGGAACTGACTCCTGAGGCTCAGCCCCCTTTCAGCCTATATAGCACAAATCACAATCAGGCAGCCTGTGTTCTGCTCTGCTAGTGACGGAAAAGGAAAGGGATTGGGGAGGCAAAATTCATCTTGTGTCAGGTTGAATTACCCTTATTTTGTAAACTCAGTTACTGGTTTTATAGTCTTGATTTAGATGATTATCCTTGGCTGAAAAAGGAGTGGATGATGGCATCGTGCTGCTATTGTGTACTAAAATATCCTTATCATGTGATCATGTCTCCAGCTAAGGTTCTGATTTTCAGTCTTGTATGGACAAAAAAATAGGATGCACGGTTTTCTTAGCACCTTATTTTGGAGATGCAGTGCCTTGCCCACGCCTTTTATTACTACCACGTTCAGAGCTGTAGCTCAGTCTCCCAAAAGGTCATTCACGTTCAGCCTTGCCTCATTCTGGTACGTCCAGATCTGCCTCATCGTCAGCAGAGATAGTGTACACTGAAGTGTACAAATCACCTGTTGGCAAGCATAGCAAGCACGGCCTGATACAGTCCATTCCTGCGCTTGGCATCGCTCCTCTTGCTGTGAAATTGTCTGCAAGTGATCCTGTTTTGCTGGGGAAATAGGCGAACTGAAGTTCCCAAATGAGCATGTGAAATTGCCTCACACTCTAAACCATGAGCCTGGGCAGAAGCGTTGTAGTAAAAGGAAGGGCACACAGTATTTCTTAACTAATGAGAAGCAAATGGCTTTTTGACCAAGTTGGGAAATACTGTCAGCTGGTATTCAGATCGTTTTCATATGAGGAGTTGTCTAAGAGAGATGAAGCATGGGATGTAGCTGTAAGAATCTACTGAGTTCGTACTGTTGTCTTATAAACATGTTTTTTTGTTCTTCACTATTACATGACTGAAAGCTGACTGTGCCAGGATAGCAAGACTTAAAAAGTGTGGACATATTTTTTTGATGCTTGCACTCTGCAGCAAAAACAATTTTGAAAGAGACATATTGTGCAGTAGAAGGTTAACCTTCTAGTAGAAGGGTATGGTGAGCTCCTTGAGGATTGTGTATCACGGAATAAACTACAGCTTGCTTTAATGCATCTAAGAAACCCTCATACATGGAGACAGTAAAAGGCCATTGTTGCAATTTGATGCTATTGTGGAACTGCCGGGTGGAGACTGAGTAGCCTATGGACCATGTTATTCAAGTCAGCAGGAAAAAAATCCTGTTCTTTTAACAACCTGGTTTTGAGGAAAGTTCATTCCTGAGAGTAGACCTGGCTGAAAATAAAGCAAAAATGCAGTTTTAAAGTGCACAATATGTTAAATTGAGTTAAGATACAGTACAGTGCTCCTGCTGTGCTGGAGGGTCATGCAAGTGGTTTTTTGGACTGGATCGAATATTGTTTAGACTTTGTTTATGAATGTGGCTTTATTCAACTCGTTTTTGCATCTGTGAGCTTGGACGTGTCAAGGAAGCGGTTTCTGAGCAGGTTCGTGTCTCCCCTCCAAATCCCAAGCACTATTCATGTTGCACCACATCGTGCCTTGCAGTAACAATGTGTCTTTTGGCACAGTGGTTGTGAAGACAGATGAGAGAACCGGTTGAACTGTACTTCTGCACGACCAAGTACTTGACTTTCTGCCTTGAAATTTGCTGGATCTCTCTTCTAGTGCCGGTAGCTTGAGTTTTGCAGTGGGTAACTTCAGGTCAGTGTCTCTCCAGCTCTGTTGGATGAGTGTTGTCAAAGAAGTAAGAAATAAGTAAGAATGGGAGAAGTATTCAGTGTGTTAAAATTGGAAGTTCCGTATCAGATGACCAATGGTAGTATGTCGTAACCATTTTTTTAGGCTATATTCTCTTTGTTTAGGCCTCTAGTGGATAGTGCCATATGTGAGCGCTGCTCCAGTTTGCTGTGTGTGCACATTGACATATCTGAACGGAATTCTGCTTAGATTGTGGAGTAGAGACCTTGATCTGCAATTTGCCATGTACTTTTGGACTATCCACCTTTCATAACGTACTTAAGAGGCTGCTTAGTGCTGGTAACATAAGTACAATCACCTACGCTTTCCTGGGTATCATCTTTAAGAACTTCTTTTGTTTGTAAGAAAACAATCAGACAGTGCTGCCTGAGGGATCAGACTTTGTTGAGTATCCTGAAAGAAGGATTATCTTTGACTTCAGAGTGCTCTCAGGTTCATTGAAGACTCCAGCTCCTATGCAGCTGAAGCTGAGCGTAATATCTCATGGTGCTAGTGACTTGTAAACACAGGAAAGAATGAAGGGCAAGAGAAAGTGGTTCTGTGACGAGAGGTTGGTGATGAAACATGGTCTTTAATTTTGCAATTTTGACCAAGAAGGCCCTTGCGGCCACTACCCTGCTCTGTGCGCAGCTGGGTGACTTGCAGCATTTGTAGGGAAATGTGGGTAAAATAAGCAATTTATAGCTTGCTTAGTTGTTTAGTGGGATGAAAGATGAGATGGGAGTTTGTTGTCTTGTGAAGGGGGAAACAACACTTTTCTGCTTATGATGGGGTAAGGCCAGATGCCTGCTTATGCCTTTCAAAGTCCTTTGCTTCCTTGCCTCTGTAGTAAATGTGTATGGGAATGAAAGAGGGCCTGGAGGATCTGTCTCTAACCAGTTTACCTCTGAGCAATTTGGAGCAACCTGCTGTTGGGAGATTTTTGAAGTTTATTTTCAGAGCTTTCATTTTTTGGAAGGTAAGATGGCCAAGCCCTTGCTATGATGTGGTGGTTTTTTTTTTTTTCCTGGTTCCTGAAAGAAGGGCAAGATTGTCACAAGTGTATCTTTATTTGAAAATCCATTTATGTGGTAAGATTGTGGGAATAGATCCTGCTTGGTTCTAAACTTTTTTCTTTCTATAGCTGTCTTCAGTGAAAGTGATTGCAATCTCATGAGTATGGCTGTATACTGGATAGTAAAATAAGTTTGATATAATAGCATTTAATAGCACATCTTTCACAAATAACTTAACTTTTGAAATTGTTTTGGTGTCAGACACTTTCAGTGTAAGCAGAGCTGGCCCAGTGCCAGTCATGCTCATGGAAACAAGTACTATGGTCACTTGGGAGTCAGACCACGATGGTACCACTTTGAAAAGAAGCCAGGGCTGCCTGAGTTATAAAGCCAAGCAGATATGAATTGCTAAAATCACAGCTGCTGTTTCAACCTCACTTTTTTTACCCTTGCACTTGCTTGGTGTAACTGGGTGATGTGGGAGTCCAGAGGGAAATGTGTTGTGTGCTCGAGTAATTAAAATCTGTGATATAATACATACCAAATGGGAGAGGGAATTAAGCTTGCACTGTCATCTGTAAATCATGCATTTGCTAATTTAAGCCCATGACTCAGCTGCATTAATTGCTCAAAAAACCCCGAAAAAACCACACTGGACACTGAACTGTCTGCCTGATGTTGGCAGCTGGTTGTGTGTGCCGAGACCACAGGCTTTAGTGCTGCTGCCTTTAGGGGCAATTTATGATAACTGGCAACAAAGGAAGGTGATGCTTCAGACTGATATGCCTACTGTGGCATTGAAGTTTCCTACTCAAACAGCTTTACAATAAATGAGAGCTTAAAAAAAAATAATATTCTTTTAAATTAACTCTTGAATACTTCAGATGATTCTCTGTAGATTACCTTTCTGTCAAAGTGGTATTCTTTCAGAACTATTTAAGAGAGGTCTGTACTGCCAGAACGAGTTTCCTGTGCTAAAGTTTAAACATTTATTTTATCCTCCCTCTGTCATTTATGTCATTAGCTAGTCTTTAGAAAACAAAAAACCCCCCCAAATGTCATGTTACTTTAAATAAGGAAAAGAACATTCCCATTGTCCCAAGCCGCCCCTGTTTGCATTAAAAACCAGATGAATCTGTTTGGAACACGCTTACCAAAACAGTGTACTTTGGATTAAAAAACTTAGGGATGGTAAATTTGCCTCGGACTTAAAAAGTCCGGAGTGACTGGAAATTATGACTTCATGGGGTCTGTTAGACTGTCTGAGCTGCCACAGGACATGTCTGGGGCATATTCTTCCTGTTAGTTAGTGACTCTAATTTGCAGTGCTCATGTCATGAGCCCTCCAAATGTCAGCATCCTGTTTACTTGCTTTTAAGTCCAGCAGTTATTACATTTTCTGTCTCCAGCTTGTGCTATCAGAAGAATGTAGCCTATGATACATAGAAGGGATACCTCTCAAAGGGGAGCTGGCAGAATTATTTTGCAGTTCTCGTTTTGTTGGATGAAGAATTATGCACTGGTAGCAGAGAAATTACTTGTATTTCCCAGTATATGCTGGAGAAATAGACCTATTTTTACATTAAAAAGAAAAAAAGCATTATTGCTGGAAGTGAAAATTGGAATACTGCTGATGTAAGTAAAAATTTAATGGTTTATTTATACAGGTCGTTGTGGGGTAAGTGGTAACCTGCGTTTTTGATGAATCTTCCAGCAGTATTGGTAACAACTCCTTTTAGTGTATGAGGTGCGTTGTTTATTTCTCATGTAGTCTTAGGGATGCTGCTGTTCACGTATACATCTGTATCTGGCATTCTGACTGACACCTAAGTGTGTAGCTTGCTAACAGGTCGTGTGAGCTGAGAAGGAAAGCCCATGACGTGTGCTGCTACGAGGCCCTGCCCCGAGGTCCTGCATAATTCCTGAAATGTCTGGTTTTGTAGCTTTGCCCACACCAACTGACTTCCTCTAATCTCTATTTGGAGTGCTTGTTCTTGTTTGACATGCGAATACATTTACAAGCTAAGATTGAAGTTTTATCTTCAGGTTTACACAATATAGAAGTTTCCATATTAGAAGTGCTTTGTATATGTTATGTCAAACTTATGAAGGGAGTTTATTACTGGTTCTGTGAGCGAGACAACTTCTTGAGAGACAGAAGTGATGCACTTAGTTCTGTTATATCAGAGTAATGATAGTGAAAAATGCGTTTCTTGAGAGTTCTGTCTCCATTTGGAATGTCATATGTCACTGTATTAAGGAATAGAGTACTTGGAAGATATGGCTTCTGGAGCTCATTTGGCCTTGACTTTGGGCTACAGCACCCCATTATAAATTATCTGAGTATCTTTGTTGTATCCTGATGTTTGGAATACACAGGGGTATACTCATAATTACTTGCTAAGTTGCTAAGTTCAATTGCCTAAAGCTGATGATAAAAAGTAAGTCAAGGGTACTGTCTCTTTAAAAACCAGAAGTGGTTTCCTGACATTTCACTTTCTCAGAATCTTTTGCCAATAGATTAAGTAATTGAGTTACTCTGTTTGCCTGTTTTTTCAGTTGCATTCAGTGTTTCTTTTCCTTGTCTGCTGCACTTTTGATTTCCACCTCTCTCCTCTTGGTCATGACCTAAATATATGTAGTTGCTCACATGTAAAGGCTGTGACACTGGGTGATGGTCACTGCCTCTCAGATCTACCTAAATTCACCTGGGAAAAGAGCATTTGTGCTGGGCCAATGCAGGTGCCTACCTTGGCCGTCAAGTGCTGTGATCCTAAACTACCACAGTAAACAAAAATTGGGTTTGTACTGTTTGTCTGAAAATGCTTACGGCATGAAGTAATGCCACCTGTCAGTGCTTGGAGTCCTGGCCCAGGAACAGTGGGGAACACTAAACTGTTATAAAAGATAGTAATAGTCAGGTTTGTGCCTCAGCACCTTCCTGGTGCTAATCTTTCTCTCTGTTCTCTCCCACCCTTCTTTTTTCCTTACTTAAACTGGTAAGGTCAAGCTACATTGCAGTCTTCTGGAGAAAACATTGTCTTCTGCTGGCAATGCCTGAGGCTCAGTGAAGAAATGTTGCATAAATGCACAGCAGCCACTGATTCCAGGAGCAAGCAAGGCTTTTTGTCTTAGTGCACGATATACCAGCGTATCAGCTTGTGTTTAACATGGAGGAAAACGGGGCCTGGGCATACAATTATGTGTCAGCCTCAGAGGTCAGGCCAGCTCGTTAAATCATGATGTGTGAAGAGAGATCAGCGCCCTGTGGTGTGACTGTGACCTGTAAGATACGCACTCAGCAACTTCTATGTGCTTAAGATAGCAGCAGTAGTGGCCGAGGGTGCGGTGGTGGGCGTGTGCCAATGTAGTCTGTGCACGTATTCTTGTGGTTTGAGCTTTGAGGTTTCAGCCTCTTTCCTTAGGATCTTGAAAATGGGGCATATACCGTGAACTAGTTAAAAGAAAGGGTCAAATGCATTACTCTGGTGTGCAGCTGGCACGGATTTGGGTGCATCGTGTTTTTCGTTGCTGCCGTGAAGGTGTCAGAATTGTGGCTGGTGCAAGCCCAGGAGAGCCCCGTGCTGGCTCTGGAGCAGCCCCCGTGTTAGAAACACACTGGTCATTTGACTTTGAGGTTTCTGCAACGAAACCTGAATTTAGCACAAACCCACACTGACTAATTTTGTGTTCTGCTGCTGCGTGAGGTTCTGTCTAGAGTTACCTGGCACTGTGAGGATAGCTGGGGCTTGCCTTGATTCTCTAAAATTGTAGCTGGACTGCAGGTTTGTTTTTTTTCTCCTGAGTTGTATTAACATTGCAACAATACAGGCATGTATTTTGCGATACCTCCCCGTTGGAGTTACCATCACAAGGTGTTCCTGTATTGTGGTTAAACGTGGTCTGACACAATGAGCTGAGCCAAATCTGCAGAGTTGTTAACACCTGCCATTTTTTTTTCCTTGCTTCTGACTTTGCAGTGGGCTCTGGCTGCGCTGAAGGGAAAGCAGCACCTTTAGCATGGTTTGGTCACTGTGCAGTATCCGTAGGTGTTGCTGTGTGGCCACTGCTGAGAGGCAGGACACCACTGATGGTGTCACAGCTGGGAGAACTGCAGCGGGACCGGGATGAGATGGCTCCTAAATGCAGTGACTATCATTGTAACCTGTATTGGAGTGGGTGTAGATCTTTTAGTCCGCAAAGCACATGGAAACCTGTAGGCAATCCTCTGTGTCTGGAACTACATCTTTGGGTGGGGTGGGGGTGAATCTGGGCAAGGGAATGGTTTTGAAACCACAGACTGGTGACAGTCATGTAGTTCCATAGGCTTCGTTTTCACTCTGCAAAGAATTGTTCCTTCAGGGATATAAGCCAGCCTGTATTTCCAAATTGTTCGACTTTTTCCTACAGAAGTTTAAAAGAATGTTGAAAGCGTTAAATGAAAAGAAATACATTTGAATAGTGTATGATCTGTGTGATGTAACTACAGCATGAGTTGTTTTGGAGGAGACAAGAAAATACAGTGTAGTCTGAGCCTATGTCCTGTACCTGATATAACTGAAAAAGCTTTGGATATATGATACAATGCAGTATTCCAGTACAGTCTCACATCCAGCATGTGAGAACACCCTTTTCACTAAATCGGCTTTAAAGTTAACAGTTATAGTTTAGATTTTTATTCAAGTTAAGCCTTAAATTATTCTTGGAGTTGATGTATCTTTTCCACTTCCAAATTTGAAAGAAAGGATGCTACTTACTTATGTTGGACTGTGATAATTATCATCCTTATCTTGTATGTTGTTTAAATGTACAGTAGAAATCATAAACTTATGAAAACAAAGACTGTAAGAAAGTATAATTAGGGGGCAATCGGAAGTATAAAATGTGTGTTTTGAAGTGATGATTTTTCCAACCCTCCCTAATTTATTTCAGGTTTATGACCCCGACTGTTGTGACAGCATTCTTCTGGAGCTGCGGAAATATCTGCCAAAATACTTCGGTGTCTGGTCACCACCTACTGCACCAAATGGTACCGTTCTAATTTTATCTGTTCATCCATGCATTCTGGAAATATTTTCTGAAGCCTGATCTTTGGCAGTTGTGAGCTCTGTAGGCTTTTATTGGTCTTGTTTTGTAACCCACTAATGTTCCCGCTAACAGCCGGGTTCGGTTGGCAGTCCTGTGGCTGGATTAGGCCTTCCTCCCGGGGAAGATGGGGCATGGCTGTTTGTACAGCAGAGGTTTCCCGAGTAGCTGGGCCTGATGCATGTTGGCTCAGAGCTGCTGGTCTGGTTTGGGTTGTGTTGGGGGAGTGGGCTGGTTTCATGGCTGTGTCCACTCAGGCCATCACAGCGAGTGGCAGGCACCTTGTGGGTGTGGGAGGAAGGGAGAATGGGTTCACTGGGGCTGAAACGGAAGCATTCAAACTGGAATCTGCTGCTGGATCTCCAGAGGTTGGATCCCATCATCATGCTGTTTCACACAAAGCAGTTGTTTCAGCAGGTACTATCCTGGCAAGCTCCACTTGTCATCCTCCATCACTGGTTTGAATGGAACAGTGATTTGACGTCTTAAATTTTGTGTTTGTATAACATCGTGAGTCAGGGAGAAAAAGGTATTTTGGTAGGGCAATTGGAAGATTGTCTCTTCAAGAGAAAATGGGTAATATTGTTGTATTTAAAACAGAAACTAGCTTTTCTTCTGGGGACTTTTCTTATTGACACTGGGGAAATGGAGCTTCCGGGACATGCAGAAACAAAGGGATGCTGTGGAGTCTATTTAAATACATGGGCAGCAAAACTAGATGCTGAGCTCCTTTAAAAGAACTCTGTCTTCTTTTGCTTATGCTGTCACTTGATAGACGTGTTTTCCAAAGTAGAGGTAGAGTCCAAAGATGTGGTGTAACCTCTGCAAGGAGTCTCACCTCTTCCAAGGAAGACTGTGGTAGTACCGCCACTTTCTTGGCTCAGATTTGCCTTCACACTTTCCTGTTTGGCACTAACTCAAATAGCTCTACCAGAGCTATATTTTTCCTTCCCTCAGAACGTTATGTGTGTCGTGGAGCCCACTTAATATCTATCCCCTTCCAATTGCAAATAATTTTTTTCTATTTGCAGTAGGATCTTAGGATGTAAAAATAAAAATAAAAATCTAGCCAAGATACAGTAATTCAACACAACCCTCATTTGCTTTGGGAATTCACTAGCACTCTGCAACCGTGGGGCTGAATTTTGGCAGGTCTCCACCAGTCATCCAGACGTAGGAATAATAGTTTAAAGGAAGAGTAACTTTTGATTTTGTTTGGTTTTCTTCTTGGAAAGACTGTGCACTAACAGGAGCCCTCTTCGTAGAAAGCTGTGGCAGCAGTTCAACCAAAACACTGCACTGCCAACTCTGTTATCTGTAATATTAATGAGCTTTGTGTAGTCTTGATAGAAATCACAGATGTTGGAGATGATGAAGCTTAGCAGAATGCATGTTTATCTTGTTCTTAATTGTAGATTGAGGATATATTTGTAGGGTTTTTTGAAGTCCTGACATTGGAAGCCTGACCTTTCCATTGGCAGTCACTGTTCTACAAGCTCTGGGCAGTGAACCCAATAGTTCCCCTATTGTTGGTAAACTGGACCTGGTGACTTCTGAAAAAACAAAACTTAATTTAGGACCACTCTGAACTTGATTTGTGACCCTCTGTCTTGTGAGTTTCCATGTGACAGATAAGCAGGAACTGCAGCGGATAAGGTGAAGAACACAAGGAATTTATTTCCTTACAGAAATATTTAGGAAGAACCATCAGCCTTCCATACTGAAAAACTAGATAAATGGATGAAATTGCCATCTAAAAAGGGTGAAATGTATGAAATGTAAATGAAAATATAGGAAGTATGACAGAAAAGGTGAACTGCCAGTATCAATACAGTTTGTAAAAACACTGTCCTGTTCTGCTGAAATCACGTACACTTTGCAGTGCTACTGCAGAGGAAATGGAGGTAGAGGTGGGTGAGATGCTGTCTCCTTAAGCTTGTCTAAAATTGGTTGGATTTGAACTTTGTCTTCACTGGCATTGTGGGCTTTTGGAGTTTATTCACAAAGAAGAGGAAAAGTTGTTACAAAGATGCAGGAACCATCTGCTGCTGGGTTTTCTGGGTTTGGCTACCTATTTTTTGCCCAAGCTTTTATTTTGTTTCATTTTTAAGTGACTTTACTGCTGCTCACTTCATACCCTTGTCTAATTTTGTTTCCTAACCTGAGAACAGGGTAGATAAATATAACCCAGCTTCAAATCTTTCTTTTCTTCATTTGTTGGTGTGGGCAGTTGAGGCTTCTCTCTGTTTATTTCTGTGTTTTGAGAAATGTCTTCTAAGTTACGAAAAGTAATCAGATGCCTGAAGTGATTTTGCCGCTTCTGTCTACAGCGTGTGCTGAAAACACCGGCATGTCTGTCCTTGTAGGCAGAGACTACACGCAGGTACCCCAGGACCAGGCAGTGGAAGGATGTAGGAGAATTTATTTCTGAAAGCCAACAACACTAACATGCAACTCTTGACCAGGCACTGCCTGCACTGGCCATGAAAAAACGCGCCCACTGTTTTTCCTCCACGCTTATTTATCGTTCCTCTGTCCCCCCTCCCACTGCAGGGGCCTTCTTCTCTCATACCTGGGAGTCAGCCACTCTGGAGTGGAGGTGGAGAAAACACCTAGGACTTATTCCTAAGAAGATGCCTCCTTCCCAGTCAGGAACGCTTTCTTGAGTAGCATAAACCCTTATCTCCTCAAAATGAGTCTTCTGGAAGATTCCTCTACACTTACAGTGCTGAAGTCTGCCAGTGGTTCATGCCACACATACGTGCTGAATTTTGGTGGTCTTTTGGTTTGTTTCCTTTGGGACTGTAATAAAATACATGAATAATATGTCAAGCCACATCTTCCTACCACTGGTAAATAGAAGTGGGCAGGGCAAGTCTGCGATGAATGATTTAGTTAAATCCTTGTAATGTATGGTCAGGACTGCTGGAAGTGAAAGTGTTGTATGTTCCGATATTGTGGGTCTGGGAGCTCTTTCATTAGGCTGCTGAATACGGTGCAAATAAGCACCAAGATACTGCCAAAGCACCAGTGTGTAAACACTTGATCTGTTTTTCTGAAGCTGTAATGGGAAAAAATAACTCATTGTGGTGCTTTATCCAGGGTGGCATTGCCCTGCCCACAAGGCCGGACAGCTTTGTGTGAGCAGAGACGTGCATTGAACAGATGTAACAGTCCTAATTCTGAGCTAGCAGTTACCTGATGAGAAAGACTTAAATAATTCCAAAAACCGTGGGAGAGATGAGTAATTTCTGGATAATTCATGGGCTTTGCCAAATAATTAGTATTTCCCAGGGTTAGCGTTAGCTATGAAGTTATTTTAATGCTTAATTTTTAAAAAATAGCTATTGTTACATTTTTAGGAGGTCAGCAAGGTAGTCTAGTTTAACATCTGAAATTAATGGGGAACTAAGCGGTGACAGATATTTAGGACTTCTAAATATTTGGGAAGTGCTGAATGTTGGTGCTTCTATGGTTAAAAGGAGGGAAGCAGACCAGTGGAGTAGTGGACAGCAGGTAACCAGGGGTGCTCGTGGAAATAGATGTTTTGCACTACTTTTTCTATATGATTATATTTTAGAGTTGATGAAAACATTGCATCTAAACAATTCGTATCATTTGTGGTAAGTTGCAGTTTGTCTGATTTCATTTTGTAACAGTTTGAGTCCAGAGTGCTCACATGATCCGAAGCATTTTGGGGTTGGTAGTGAAGGGCTGCAGCCCTTCTTTGAGATGTTTTTGTGTTTATTGTTTTTCCTCACCTGCCATGGCAAACCTGTGGCTCTGTGCTTTTGAGAGCTAACTGCTGAAAACATTGAACTTCATTCAGTTGTTTTCTGGATAGTTTTAGAATGGTGACACGCAAATCTGTCATTTGCAGTGATTTCTGTAGTACGCAAAAAGGATTGGTGTGAAGGATGACAGATTTTTGCAGTTTTTAATAACACTTTTATGCACTCCCCAGGTTTTGGGAGTGGTTCCCCAAAGCCCTGCAAAAGCTGTGCTAATATCTGACTGAATTAGACCTCTGTATAACAACTTCAACTAGTAAAAGTGGCACCTGCCTGATACAGAATACGCTGCCTGGTATGGAGAGTATTTGTCCTGCTTCTTGCATGGGGATATTCACCAAGCATGGTTGCTGCCTGGGGCTCCTCAAAATTAACTGCAAGTTATTTAAGCTTGGGTGTATTCCTGCAGTTGTAGTTAGTGGGTGAGTTAGTCTATATTTCCTTGGGAATGACTTTACATTAACAAGATGCCTAGTCCCATTCATACATAGAACAGGCATCTCAGGCTTAAATTAAACCTATTTCAGATTGATAAATACACACTTCGGGAAATTGGAACATTTCATGATGGTGTAAATTGGGACACTTCATGATGGTTATCATGATGGTGAAAAATTGAAGCTCTCATAGGACTTAAAGTAATAAAAGTCCCTGTCATTTCTTTTCCTTAAGGAAGTGTTTCTTCTTGTTAGGGGAAATAAAACATTGTTCACTTTGTCTTGACTCTAACTGGTTTTGTTGCCTGTCTGTACAGCTTTCAAACAAAACACTTTGTGCCTTTGCTCTTTTAAAATTTGAACTGGTTTTGCTTTGGCAATTTCATTTTAGGTCATGGGATCTGCAGGAATGGGGAATAATACAGTGTTTATGTATTTGGACTGCATTAAGTCAAAGAAATACACTTAAGGAATAGGCTGTGCTGGAAAGAAAGCCAGACTTTTAAGTTTGTGCCTGGTGACAGGTGGATTTGAAGGAGCGGATACGAAGAATCAGATGTGTGTTCAGGCTGTGTGTTGCCTTTGTGCACGCCGTGTCCTGGTGTCCTGGCAAGGGCTGGAGGTGGGTGCAGGCATCTACCAAGCAAAAGTCGAGCCAGGCAGTTACTGGGGTTCATTTCTTTGTGTTCTGACAGTCAGTGCTGGGGATCATGCTGGTAACAGTCTCTTACCTGCCCTTGAGGAAAGCATAAGCTGTTTTAATCAGGTTTTAGATACTCCTTTAAATCTTCGGGCTCTCCAAGTGCTTTTGGGGTTTTTTGGTCCAGCCTTGAGCGTGCTTAGTAATGCTCTTTGAGATATGTTAATGAACTAATAAAAGCTACTCACTGATTTTATCTGGGCAGTAATTTGAATTTGAATGCTAGGTTAGCACAAGTTAATTGTATACAATTTTCTAAACAATAAAGCATTTAGAATTTCATACCGACAGAATTTATGGGTGTCAGTGTTTGAAGATAAATTTGACTCTTAAAAAACTCACGTGATGTTAAGTCTTAAACTGTTCACCTTCCTCCAAAGGAGCTTGGCTAAAGCTATGCAATTATTTTGCTTTGACCCAAGCAAAAGTTTTGGTTTTGACGAAAGTTTTGGTTTTTTGACAGATACGTATCTAAAACTGGAAGATGTGACCCGTAAGTTTAATAAGCCTTGCATAATGGATGTAAAAATAGGTCAGAAAAGTTATGATCCATATGCTTCAGTGGAGAAGATACAGCAGCAGGTCAGCAAGTATCCGCTGATGGAAGAGATTGGCTTTTTGGTACTCGGCATGAGGGTAAGAACTTGTTTTGTCTTCAATTTCAGCTTGTGCTCAGGCATCTTGTTCCACACCAGGTACAGTTTTCCTAGCAAAGGACAGTCCTTCTGTATTTTGCATAAATAAAGCATTAGCTGAGTGTGTTGGTAGTCCTGGTATTAACTGTTGTGTGAAATCTGTTCCAAAACACTGGTCTGGTTCATAACAATTGTCTAACTTGGCTGTGTCCCTTACAGGAAGCTAATTGCAACTCGGGCACTGTATATGTATGCAAGAGAGGGGCTGGGTATTTAAAACTGAATATAGTTGCAATTAATTCTTCACCACCACGGCAGGTATTTAAAATTATCAGGGGGGTTTTTGAGTTGGTTTTTTTTTTGGCTTATATCAGAGATTTACATACTGAACCAGTCATTCTAATAATTTAATAATGAGCTGTATCCTCTCCACATTTTTCATCTTGATGTTCTTCTATAAATAAAAATATTTTTTACATAATTTTTCTATTTAGGGAAGAGAAAGTAAGCTCTCAAAGGTGATGCATGTAGCTATAAACAGCTGCTTATGTTCTGCATTTTAAAAAGCTTTCCATCAGAAGGAAACCTTTTGATGCTTACACACTCAAGGAACAGCTGTCAAGGAAGGTTAGTTGGGCATGGATGAGGCCCTGCAGATGCCTGCACTAACTCTTAATTACTCTTAGAAATACTATGATTCAGTGTCTGTGTATTGGCTGCTTTAAAACTTCATTGTACAGAAAAGGCGTACGGAACATTTGTGGCTTAGTAACAGACGTGTGTTGGTGTCAGTACTGAGTTCCTGATGCAATCCAAAAGTATTTTTTTTTCTACTGTGATTGGTGCAGAAATCATTCTCTTTTTGATGGGAGATGTTGGTCTTCCTTCTCGCACAAAGTCAGGGGGTCTTCAAACTCTGCATCGAGATGCATAAATGGCGGAAGACTTTGATAAGCTTCCTCCTTGCTGTTCAACAGCACCCGGATTGCACCACTGTTTGAGCTAATTCTAACATCTCTGTAATGTTTTGTGTGGAATTGCCTAAGCTCCCAGCCTTAACTCTGCCTTGAGATAAGCTGCCACAGCTATAAATTATAGTGGTCATGTGTAGTAATTACGTAAGCCTATGAGCAAGAACGTGGGAGTCGACTCGAAAAACAGCCAAACAGTGAGGACGGAAAGGGAAGGTTGGAGATTATAGCTTTGGATTTGATTTGTCATTACATAACCTTTCTTATCTCATGTGTAAAACAATGTACTTCGTGTCCTTTGTTTTGTGACAGTGCAAAGGGAATGATGGATTGCTTCCTCGGTGTGCTTGTGACTATTGTTGCTAACATGTCAGTTATTTGTATCTTTGTCCTGTTGCAGAAATTGTTTCGATCCCCTAATTCAGGCTGGACGAGTACTGATGATTCCCCCAAGCAGTGCAGTTTTCCATCCAATGTTTAATGAGATGAGATTTGGTTTTGTGCCTCTGGCACCAAACTGCATGTTGGAAGCTGTTTTCCGAAGAGAACTGAAAAGGTTCCTTCTCCCCTCACGCAACACTTGGCAAAGTCTGAATTCACGAGGCAGTTTCTCTGCCTCTTGATTCTGGCCTGTCTGCTTGCTTTGTTTTTGCACGGTTCTGGCTATACTATGGAACATTTTCCTGAGTTGATGCGTACTGCCCAAAACAGCTCACGTGGTGGATGAAATTTGCTCGGGTTTGTTGGACAAAACATGGTGTAACATGGTTCAGGAATTAGTCCATTCAGTGTTATTTTTGACATGGAGGTGGGCTTGCCTCATAAGTTTCTCTTTTAGAAGGGCAAGAAAGAGAGGGCTGGGAGAAACAGAATGTAGCTATGTTTTTGCTTAAGCAGCTGTGGTGTGAGTTGTCATAAAGAGATACAAACAAAAAAAGTGTTATAGTTGGGGGTTTTACCCCAAGACTTTACTTAGAGTATATTTTTACCTCAAAAGCTATTGATACAGCTTTTTTTGATGCACTGGTAAATAAGCAGTCATCTGTTCATATATCAAATATGTATGGTTTGCCCTTAAAAACGTGAGTCTCCTGTCTGGCACAGCATTAATTTATGTACACAGTTCTGGCATTTGACATGCTAACCTGTATTTATCTTACACACTGAATAGACAGAACAAATGCATGGAAATGCGTTTAGAAAATGAAGTTACTGAAATAACGTTGGCTAAACCTGCAATTCAATATTTAGTGGAGAGGTTCCTTTCTTTAACAGATGCCCCATCCCTGAAAATGTCCAAGACCAGGTTGGACAGGGCAGCCTCATCTAGTGGAAGGTGTCCCTGCCCATGGGAGGGATTTGGAACTGGATTGTCTTTAAGGTCCGTTTGAAACCAAACCATTTTGAGATTCTGTGAGATTGGACATGTTTTGTTATTGAAGTGGTGAGAGTTTAAATGTAAGTTAGAAATCTCAGGTTCTGTTGCAATAGCAAAAACACAAATTGTAATATGGTTTCAGTAGTAGACACACGTATAGATAAGAAATCTCGTCACAGCACGGGCAGTGTTAAATACAGAGCATTCTGCATTGCTGTTGAGCACAAGCAGAATGTGTGGGCTGTGCTCTCATTTCAGATTCACAGTCCATTTGGAATCCACAGTTCCCAGTTTCTGCAGGTTTTCTTTTTTTCCAGAAGATCTTGATTGCTATCTATTCCTGAAATGCTTTTTTGAAGCAGTGTAATCCATCATTGACCTCTGTTGTTTGTACCTACGAACATGCAGGCAGTAAAGTCTAATAATCGAAGCTGGTTTTTAGAAGTGAATTTGCTAATCTACAGCACAATATTTCTGCAGGGTATTTTCAAACTGACTATAGCTGAGTCTGTTTTATGAATTCTTCATGAACTCTTTCTAGTACTGTGATAAGTTTCATAAGCTCTGATCTGTTAATAACAAGATTTAGGAAAGAAGGAGTAATAAAGATACTAAAAACTAAGTCTAGTGTTCAGATTCTCCCACGGTAAAAAATTACCAGAAATGGGTTTTTTATGTTTTTAAGTCTAGTTCAAGCTTTGATGTTTAAAAAACCAGGAAGACAAAGCGAAACAAAAACTAAAACCCAAACAAACAAACCACCTCCCCAACCAACAGAACACAAAAACCCCATAGCAAACCAAAGAAACTAGCCAAAAGCTCTGAAAAAAACTCCTCCAAACCCCAGAGCAAGTATTTTTTTATTATATGAAAAGGAGGCATAAAAGAAGTGTATTTTATTGAGATGCTTCATGGAAGTTCTGGGAGTCCAAAATTCTATATTAAGCTATTTTTAGGATGGTTCATGATTTAACTGCAGCATCGTTGTTTCTTTTATTTAGGAGAATATTAGTCTGCTTTTTCACTGAATAAATGTCAACATAATTTCATTCTACAACTTATTTAAGTAAGGACTTCACTAAAACGTTGTGTTGACTGTCAGAGCATTTGGGGGTGCACGTAGTCTTTGAAGCACTTTGGTTTTGTTATGTAGTTTAACATGAGGACTAGGTGTCTTGTATTTTTTATAAGGATATTTTTTTTTTTCCTCTTGGCACTGATTGCCATTCAAATGGTGAAAGATATGATATGTCAGACTGAGCAGAGTACAGTCTAAGCATGGTCTTGGAAACAGGGGAGCAGGGATGAATGCTTTCTGTGCTGAATTCTCAGGGCAGCAGCAATCAGGGATGGGGATGTGCGTGCTTTCATCCTGTGTGTTCTAGCAACAACAGCATAAGCTTAAAAAAACAATAGTCAAAATTATGGGAGGTGTTGTTTAAATAAATAGTTCTGGATAACTGGGCATGCTCTCAGCAGCAGTGATAGTGTGAGAACACTACAATAAAGCAGAGATATCAAATTAGGGAATGTATTTTCTAAAAAAATTGTCCTTCTGTTGTTTTTTTTCTTCAGTACGTGGGTCTCTGCCTGGTGCTGGAGGTGCCCCCTGCAGATGTGCCTGGGTGAGCTGGGGCACCACCTGCTTGCTCCTTGCTTTCAGCTTGGCTCCAGTTTTGGCAGCAGGCTGGGGCCCGACGTTCAGATGCCAGTCGGGAGCGTAGAGGTGCTTTGCTGTAAATAGAAACCTCCTTGTAATGTCTGCACATTCGCTTCCTCCTACCTGTACAACACAGAGGTGACTGTTAGGTGTACTTACAGAAGAAATCTGAGGGCTGGGCAGCTCTGTGGGTGCCTGGTGAAGACTGGATGCCGTGGCATCTCTAATCTCCACGCCCTTGCTCAGGACAGCAGATCCCAGGCTGTTGGGCGTGCAAGCAAGGGAGCAGGGATGGACATCGGGAGCTGTGCAGGAAAGCTGCTTCCCAGGCACCAGCTGATGCCTGGGAATGTCAGCAGTGCACAGGGAATGTCAGCAGTGCACAGGAGCATGTCGTGCGTGCCACTGAGTTGGCCTTCACTCTGCAGGTCCCTCTGTTGTGCTGTACCAGGCCTGCTCGAAACAGGTCGGGGTTGTTTTCCTGAATTTCGGTGACGTGGGTTAGTAGATACTTTTTGCAGATGTGAAACAGCTCTGCAAGTTACTGAATAGAGATTTTTATTTGTGCTAGCGGTCCCCCAAACAGGAAATAGTAGTCTTGACACGTATTTAACTCGTACTTTCTGGAAGTCAGGGAGTTGCCACAGGTAGGTATTTGAACAGTGTGTACATTTTTCTGCCTCACCATGGAAGTTGGTACTGAATTACCATAATTAATATTGCATGACATTTGATACCTGTTTTCCTCAGTTTAATGTCCTAAAGCTGAAGTCACAAGGTTTCCAAGCTGTGTAGCTCTGCTGAGACCTTGCAAGGGTTGTGTTTTTTTTAAAGACCGCACTGGACTAACTTTTTATTTTAACCCAGGGTTTTCATCTGTCCAGGAACATCAGGTGAACTAACTGTAACTGAAAAAAAGGGTACAAAAAGCTGTGTGAGCATGCAAGCAGCAATGACTGAACACCTCATAGGGAAACAAAAGCCAAGTGCAGGTTAAGAACATCCAAAGATAATTTCTCTCAACAGTTAATGGTCTGGATTTTTTTGATGTGCTGCCCATACAGAGTCACTGCTGCTGCCAATTGAAAGCCTGAAACTGTTAACATGCTGGATCCCAGAGCTGTTTGTGCAGGAACCTAACTGAGTGAGAGCTGCTTGTAGGCACCCGGAGGAGCCTTCACACTGTCAGCCAGAACAGCTCTGATCTTGCATACTGAGAATATATAAAAATGACTGATGAAGCAGGAGGCAGTGTTTTGCAGCTCATACAGTTTTCTTTGTCTTGCACTCTGCAGCGAACCTCCCTGGGAATACAGAGCAAACACATAACAAGCTGTGGCATATGGATAAGAAATGAGATTTTCCTGTCTAATCATTTCTTAGCTCTTGGTAAGGATCTGACTTATCATCGTTCTGACAGAAATGGGCTAGTACAGACAGCGGCAGCAACAGGGATACAGGAAAAGCTTGGTTCAAAGGCAAATATCATTTTTGGAAGAGTTAGTAGCAGAGTAGTGGTGGTGACAGCGTGAACAAAAGCATGGTGAAGCAAGAGGTGTGTCTAATAGGAAGTTGATATTAGTCTCCTGCTCCTCCAGCACAGCCATCGTTGTGTTCGGGGGGTAGGTGATGGTGGAGCAAGAACTGGTGAGAGACTATTTCTGTTTGAGTTGGGTTTCTGTTCCCTTGCTTTCAGAATGGGCTTAATGTATTTGTATTTGAGTGAGGTTTTCCAAGAATGTTTCCTCTGGACTCTTCCTCGCAGTTGAGCAAAGGCTGGAGGCAGTGTTAAGAGACAGCTCTTCAGCTAACATGGAGAACACTTTTGTCATTATCCAGATCTGTTGTCCTTAAACACCAACCACTGTCTGCAGCCAAGCCTCTTGGTGCCTGAGTGTTCTGAGTGCACGAGGCAGTTAAATACATACATAAATAAATACTTGGGATGTGGGTGTGGGACTTGGTCGTTTGTCACTGACCGTTTTGTATAGTTAAAAATGCACTGTTAGTGTCAAACGTGCACATCTGCCCGTGTGTTTGTAAACTGTATGGAAAGACATTCGGGAGAATGGTTTTGTGCAAATTTTGAGGAGGGGGTGGGCTGACTTCATGGGAAACCCAGCTCAGAAGCCCAGGGACCGAGGTACTGCTTCAGCATTTCTTTGGAAAACAAAATGAGCTTGCAGATCTTAATCAGCATTTTTGAGCTAGTGCCCATGTCGCAAAAACTGTAGCTCCTACGGGAAGAGATAAGGTTCTGGTCCTGGTAAACAAGATGATTTGGTCAGGAGCTGCTGCAGTGCTGATGTCTGTAGGAAGCTGCCTCCAGGCTGACTACATGAGAATGTTTAATCTCATTTTACTCGTTTTAATCTCAAATTAAGACACACTGAGAACTTAGATGTTGTCATCAGAATCTTTATTCTCTTTCTAACCAATATGTTTTGTCTTCAATTTTTATTTGACTGCCTTTGACTTGTAGCTCTTTAGAAGGTTTTTGGAACTTCTCATATGTTTCTGAAAGTTACTTTGGTATCTGAAGTGTTAACATAAGTCATCTTTGGGTTCCTGTGTAGTATGCTGTACTTCTTTAATGAGCTTTGGGGAAAAAAACAAACCTAAAAACCTAAGTGGAGAAAAGTTAATGTTTTTGCGAACCCAAAATCACATTGGTCAAATGCAGTTTTGGAATAATCAGTCTCTGCTCTGGTTTTCTGCAGTTCATACACATTGAGGCCTCAGTTTCCCCAAATATCATAAAATACTGAAAATAGGGGTCGTAGCAGTGGGAAGTGTCTCTGCTACCGAGTGAGTTTAAACATTCAGGCTTTTACAGCTCTTTTTTCTTTAGAATAACCAGAATTATTGACTGACCCTTCGCTTAATGGTTGGTGGCTTAAATCAGTTTCCACAAACTATGATTTAAGTTCCTTGGGGACTTTGAATTTAATTACTTCTGTCCTTTTGTCAAAATAAGAACTATTTGAGACTGTTCTTTCCAGCTACTTTGCAAAGCAGGAGGTGGGGACCTGTGGACAAATGGATTTGTTGTGGTTTGGAAGGGGGAGAGAGGTTTTGAGGTGAAGGGCTGCAGTGAAAACGGGGAGTTCTGTTTTCTTCCTTTGTTGCTCCTGTACTGCCCCTTTCCGTGTGCTGCTGTTTCACTGTCCTGGACTTCATTTGCTGGCTACAGCAAGAACAAGCCCCCAAAGGAGGGATCAGGAGCAGTGTGATCACTCATCAGTGTGCCCTTACTTGCTTTCCATGGGATCGTCCCTCTTTATGGGGGGTGAAGGGAATGGTGTGGCTGGGATGGGTGCCGTGGAGTTGGGTGGTCTGAACAAGTGCCAAGCACGAAGTTCCTGCCAGAGAAAACTGCCTGCTTGGTAACACCATTATTTTTGCAAATGAGAAGTGTCTACACTTTCATAAACAAATTATGCTTGGACCTATCTGCCTGGCATGTTTCTGCTATGGAAATTGTTTCAGTTAGAGAGAAAATGTGTCTACATGTAAAACGTTTTTGAATTAAGTTCTTGAGCTTGTACAATTCCTGATATGGACAAAACTGTACCTGTGTGAGTTGCCTCCCTTTCAGATGGGAGCTCATGTACTGCTGTCGAGGCTGGAACCCAGCTTTTGCTTCAGCTGCTGTCATTTATTCGGTGCAGCCTCATTTGTGCTGACAGTTAACAATTTTGGTGGGTCTTACAAGCTGGGCCTTGGTGGTAATTCTGTTTTACTCTTGTGCTAATAGTTTTATAGTTCTAAAAACTCAAAATAACGGCATTGAAATTTTTGCTTGTTATGTCTTACTGATTTAACATCCACAGTAACACGAGTAGGAGTGTGATAGATTCAGGTCTCATCTTGCATTTGCAAGGCAGGGGCCACATAAAACAGTTCCCTGTAAAGGGCACATTTCTGTAGCTTGGAGCCCAAGGGCTGAAGGGAGGGTTTTGGAGAGCACTAAGAGGGCAGTGCTGGCTACTGCAAGAAACTTCAAAACTGCAAGGGTTAAATGGTGCCCAGGGTTTTGTGGGCCATCTGTGAGGTGTCTCCTGCTCTGCAGAAATACTGGTGTTTCGAAATACGTATGGAGCCCCCTCCTTCTCTCTTTCAGGTGTACCACGTCTCTTCGGACAGCTACGAGACACAAAACCAACACTACGGAAGGAACCTGACCAAGGAAACAATAAAGGATGGTAAGGGAATTCAGGTGTCACAATTCAGTGCTCTTGGATATTTTTCATTTATTCATTTATTTATAGCACTGTATGGAAAAAGTAGTCTGTGTGTTCCCATTTTAAAAGTTCTTTTTGTCCTCATGCCAGGTGGGTCTTTAGCTGTTCCCTGTGTTTATTGGCTGGCACCTGTTCATCTGTCCCCCAGCAAAGGACAGAAGGGCACACACACGAACACACTCAAGCTGCTTGAGACTCTTGATCTGTGGAAAATTTGATGGGCTGAACACTTGCCCCAAACTGTCCAGACACTTACTAAATGAACTTGGGGAGCAGGAACCGTGTTCTTTTACTGTTTGCTTGATACGTTTGGTTTTGCTTAACAATCCAAGCCCAAGCAGTAGTAGTATACAGCAGGTGAGGTGACAAGGTATTCAGAATTCCTTGGTCCACATCAGGTTTAGTTAATGATTGCCTGAAAGGAAGCTACCTGAATGCTGTGTGTTCCTTCAAATGAGAACTGTTCTCATCCCAAAAGAAACGAAAACCGTTTGTTTTCCTTTCAGAGGTGAAAATAATCCAAAAATGTGTCTATTTCTTGCAGGCATCTCAAAGTTTTTCCACAGTGGGTACTGCTTGAGAAAAGATGTGGTAGCTGCCAGCATTCAGAAGATTGAAAAGATTCTGGAGTGGTTTGAGGGCCAGACGCAGCTCAACTTTTATGCAAGCTCGTTGCTTTTTGTCTATGAAGGTTCGTGTCAGGCGACAACTGTGCGGTTGAATGATGTCACCTTGGTGGAGAAGAGAGGAGTGCCCAAGGGCGTGTTGTCAGGTGGAGATGTACTGGAGTGTAACAATAACATTCATGTAATAAATTCTACAGAGAATGGAAAAATTGAAGCCTCTGTAGGTAAAGGCTTGTCCAAATTTTATGCACTTCACAAAAAGTCGTGCTCCAAGAGGCACCACAGCCAGCTCTCACTGAAAGTTGAAAACTTGGAGCAAGACAACGTGTGGAAAAGCAGCACGTGCATTGCGCAGGAGCACCTGAATGGAAACGTTCTACCCCAACTGGAAAAGGTTTTCTATCACATGCCAGCAGAGACCAAGGAGAGTGCAAACGTCGAAGTCCGAATGATCGATTTTGCTCACGTGTTTCCTAGCAACGCAAAGGATGAGGGCTACATTTACGGTCTGAAAAATCTAATCACAGTACTTCAAAATATTTTGGATAACTAAATTCTTTGCTATGTTTTTTTAATCGGGGCCAATGATAAAGAGCAACAACATGAAGAATTTCTGCACTTGTAATGCTGTATACTGGGTTTGTATTGTTCTATATTTTATTTGTCTTTGTACTTTTTGGTAGAAGGGTTTAACTTTTTATAATTTCACTCAGGAAAATAATTGATAGCTAATTAGGGAGCGTGAAAGGATGAAGATACTTGAGATGTAAAGCAGGATAGGTAAATGAATAGAATGAAGTGTATGTGGTTGTCTTAAATCAAGGACAACCAGAAGCAAGGGTTATGTTAGTTCCTGTAACGACTTTAGCATAGATGACATTTGCCCACTTAGCCTTGACACTGAGCCGCATCTCCATTAACAAGTGTTTAGAAAACAGACTGAAAGCTGTAAGGTGCAGGATCGATGTCCTCGGCACTGCCTTTGTGTTTACTTGTATTTGAATAACTGGAGTAGCCCTTCTTGGAGAGAAGTCCCGTGCTGAGTCAGCAGTCTTGCCTGAAGCATCAAAAAGTGTCACGGGAAGATGTTGCTGTTCTTTCAGCTCTGATGGGGGGGGGCCTTCCCCCTCTGTGGGTGTTTGTAGCCAATGTTCACCACAGATGATCAACCACGTGATTTGTGTTGAGGTGCTAAGAAAATGCTGGAGTAAAATAACCTTACCAGGCTTAAACTGCACAACTTCTAGAGAAACTGCTAGTTCCTAAGACAGAGCAAAAGTATGCAAATGCAAAATATTCCAGGAAGTAATTTGGTTTAGAAGATGAAGTCAGTCAGTTAATGGAGTTTTCTGATGCTGTGATTAAGGGAAACGCCTCACTCCGTTGCTCTCATTCTCCAAAAACACCGCTTTAAAAAGCAAAGGAACGGGACAGAGGAGCGGCGCGTTTCGCGTAAGCGTACAGAGATCTCCGTTAGCCGTGGGCCGCTCGCGTTCCTTCGACAGGCGTTTCACGCCTCTGCTGCCGGGGAGCACCGAGTGGAGCCGTGAGCAGTACAGGAGAAGGACTCGCCCGTGGAGATGGTTCTGCCCTGGAGCCACCAGCCGAGCCAGCGGCTGTGCCACCGCCCGTGCTGGTGGAGCTGCGGCTCTCCCACCCTGGGCCACGGCTGCCACTGCTTCCTTTTAACGGCACACGGGAGAGCTGTGTCGTTTGAGAGTTGTCCTGTTTCTTTCCTTTTCATGGGGGGAAAAAAAAATCAAGCTGTTTTATGGAGTGCTTGAGGTCAGGGTGACGCACTCAAAGCATTTTTGGCGTGTCTCTTCCGTGCGCTGTGCGCGTGGCTGTGCTTGCCGTGCTCATACGGGGAGCTGTTTGAAGAGTGGAAATGGCCGAGTCTTGCCATCTGTGGAGCAAGATTTTAATGCTTAAAGCAAAGCCCCAGGATGAAAACCTTTTAGAATGGTCGTTGGGAACGTGTGTCTTTTCCATGTGGATTTACCGTGACCCTGTGACCTCGCTGCTCTCTCTGTACAACGTTCTGCACCGTGCACTCAGTTGTGTCCTGGCAAGTTCTTCATTTGACACCTGTTTTCTATATTGTGAGAAAGAAATACATACTTTTTCGAGCAAATACCCTGTTTTAAATAAAGCTGAAATTTTATTTGAGAACTTGGGTTGATTGGATGAAACAGGGTATCACTGTGTTGAGAACTGCATTGTTTTAAATTCAGAGCTTATATTGGCCAGAGCATTCAGGAATGAAACCAGCTTTTAGTAACGATGTTTCTGAAGTGTGGGAAAAGGGGCTGGGGGGGGGGGCAGTATCATTTTGTTGACAATTTCATGTGAATTACAGTGAAGGCTGAGGGGAAAGTACCAGAAAGAAAGGGATATTTTTTTGTTTTGTTTTCTACCTGGTATTTCTCTTGCACCATATAGTTAATATATTCCCGAATCTCTATGAATTAATTTAAGCCATATTCTAGAATGCGTTTGTGATTTTGTTTGCTTTGACGCTGGCTTCTCTGTTATGATTTCATTGTTCTATCCCATAACACTAGAGTAGTCCAGGCTTAAGTGGCCTTGTATGATAAATTTACAAGGTGTTATAGAAAATATGGGCAACATCATTTTTGTCGTCTGTAGTTCATCTCTTCTGGATTTTAATCCATTTTGTGCCAGAGAAATCATACATTTGCCTCAAAGAAGTCAGTTATTAGCAAATTATCTGTATGCTCTTGGTACCACGCACTGTCCTGTCTCTGCTTTAAGATAAACTTCCTCAGTGTTTGGATGCTCTTTAAGTATTGATTGTTTTGTTGGCTATGGCAGTGTTTGTAATGCACCTGGAATATTGTCAACCTGTCAGAATATTTTGAATAAAAAAATAACTTTATCATGGTTTTTGTACCAGTAGTTATTATGAATGTGTTTCTGTTAATTTAAAATGTAGCTTGAGAGACGCTAGTATTTTTTTTGCTGGAAGTTCTGTAAATAAAGCTTGCTGTGGAGGTGTTCGAGCATAGTACCAGCTGTGAGTCTAAGCCTGCAAAGCCCTTACATTTACGTTGTTCTTGCACATTTTAGGCTTGGTGTCTCTCGTGTCTTGTATCTGATCCGATTGTTTTCAGTTACAGTTGGAGGTGCACTCACAGAAATCATTCAACGGAATATGGAATTAATCGGGAGATGAAGAGGGAGACACTGATCGTGGAGCTGGTGCACTGCCATCAGTCTCCCTCGCTGTCAGCAATGCCCCTTTTTGTTCTCTGGCTGAAAGTGTACAGGACAGGCAAATGTCACGTGGAAATCTCTCTGGGGATGGTTAACAAGGCTTGGAGGTATTTCTGTCCCGTAAAACGGCGGGTGGGTCCCTGCCCCAGCCCGGTGTGGTGCAGCTGCGTGCTGGGGCTGCTGAGGAGACCTGCCATCTGACTTGAAGCAATAAGACTTGGGTTTAGCAAAGCTGACTGTCAAAAGGGAAGACTCGGGCAGCATTGTCGCTCTTGGACTATAAGAATATAGGCTTTTGAAGCCCCTTCTACCTAGGTGACCTAGGAGAAGTGTGTATAGGCTTACCTAAGGAGAGCTTGATTTGTATAAAGTTTTATAAAAAAAGCATTTACATATATGGTATTTTTGGATATGGTGAAATTTGTTGCATAAATTACATTGGGATTTATTATGTCGCTATGAAATGTTTAAAATATTTTCATCAATTTGTTTTATGAACTAAACTGGAGACTTTGCTTGTAGCTGTGGTTCATATGGAACTTGTATTGTTTTTTTTTTCCTACTGTAATGCATAGCCAGTGTTCCTTTTCATGGAGAACTTTTAAAGTACTCATTAGATTAGGAAATCACTAATGTCCAGTAATTTGATTAACAGAGTGCATATGTTCTTGAAATATTTCAGTGCACATGATATTTTAAGTAATGTTGATATGTTGCACATCTAGAGACCCTGTAGAACATCGTCACCTGCACAGAGCTCCTGATCTGAGTTTAAAACGGGCCTTTTCGGGTATAAAACAGCAGCAGTGGTGAAGGGAAGGCATCACCTGCGCTGGCCGTGTCAGGTGTGCAGGGGTGTTGACAGCCTGAACCTAAAATCCTTGGAATTACCTGCTCACTTCATGATGTGAAGCGCTGTCAAACGTAGGAAGGCACCAGGAGAGCAGTGACTTGCGTCCACGTCTGCTGTGTAAAGTTACGATTAGCTGTTCATCCTCCTCGTTTCTTCTGGTTTTTTTTTTTTTATTTTTCCCCTTGAGTGCCTTCTGTGCCCTTGCCCTTCTACCTTCTGTAGCATCACGGTGGAACGTTTTAATGGAAATTCTTATTTCCTAAAAAAAAGCTTATGCCCCGTAACTGCTCTGAAGTTAGAGCTGGTGTTTCAAAACGCCGTCAGACTGCCTCAGATACTGTGTGAGTGCACATTCCTCTGAAAGAGTGGGAGTGGAAGCCGGTGGGAGTGGGAGGTGGGAGTGGATGCCAGGGGGATGCTTTGATGGAAGACTGGATTGCACTCGTACTATGAAACTTGTTCGCCTGGGGTTTGAAGAGGACATTTCGGGGGCAAGGTGAGTGACAGCTGAACTGCACGGAGCTTTCCTTCCCTCGCTGCAGTTGGTGTGGAGCTTTGGAATGGGGAATGAGGAGAGTTCCTAAGGAGGGCTGAGCAGGTGTGGAGGGAGAACATGCTGTGCATGTTGGTGGGGTTACAGTAGGATGTGATCTGGGAAGTGCATTCATCTCCACAGGCACAGGCCAAGCCCTGCCTGTGATCACCTTCAGAGCAATGTGTGCTGGATGCTGCAGAAGAAAGTTGTCATCCAAAGGGCAAACGTTTCTGAAAGGGGAAAATTAACAAAGCTAAGGGTCATACAGCAGAAAACACGTTTCAGTAAATATCTTCTACTCTCGTCTCATTTAGTGGAGGTGAGCCCTGTGGATTTGGAATTTGTTACAGGACATTTAGTAGCAAAGGGTCAGAACAAAGGTATTTTGAAACAGCCGTAGTTTGAATTGTGTATATTGGTTCAAATAATTGCTTTATTTTTTTTTAAAAAAGTGACCTATGAAGTAACTTCCAAATACAACGTGCGTTGCATCTGATTCTAAATGAAACTAGAGTGCACAAAGGCACTTTAATCTTCTGGGAACTGTACTGGAAAGCAGATGAAAGCATGTGAAACTGTACCTGATGCTGTGTTGTTAAATTGTTTTTAAACTCTTAATTACGCTTGATGGATGAATGTATTTAGTCTAGTCTGGTCTCAGTTTCTTTGATTCAAGTGTCTAAAGCCACTCCTCATTCTTCTTTAATCTGTACGCGTTTGTAATTTCATTTGTTGTTTTCTGCCATTCTTGGACCATAGGTGGTATTGTTAATATTACCCGTGTTTATTTTATAGAACATTGTACTATGCTGTCTGCCAAGTTTTGTAACTTAAGAAGTGATATTTGGGGTCATTCTAATAGCTGTATATTTGGCAAATTATTAAAATTTTCTGCAAGTGACTTGCAAGTACAATTGGTTTCTTTTTAATACAGGACGATTGTTGAGAAAAAGTTTTCTTGAATATACCTGCACTGTCTTTCCCTCTCTTTCTCCTCTTTTTTTGTGCATTCTATAATGGGTTCACCAGGTTTACTTTACCACCATATGTTTGTGACAGCATCCATTGCCATTTTTTATTGGGAATACCTGTTTGTATACGAGAGTCATCTCTATAAAATAAAAAAAAACCCAAACCAAATCTGTACACCATAAAGCCCCCAAAACTTAACTTGTTTTTTGAACGAAACCCCTCTTTCCTGCTAGGAGGTACTTCTCTGAATGGAAAGAGGATTGGAGAAGACAAAGCCATGCCTCTAACTGGGACATAGAAAAAAAATAACCATGAATTTGGGACAGGTCAGGGCTCAATTAACACCTAGAAAATGACAGTTACCCTCCAGAAGGGTCAAACCTGCAGGTTCTCTTTAATGTTTGATTGAAAGTTGTGAAAACTGCAGCTGAAGGGTATTGGGGCTAACAACTTGATTTTTTGCCCTTGTCCTTTCAGGTGTTGCTTCGCAGTTGTGAAAGAAAATGAAATTAAACAGCTGATGGGCATCATGGTTGTAATTACATTGGAACATCTGATGCCAATTAAGTTATTTTCAGATAAGGGGTACTTAAGCACTGTTCCTGCATTTGCTTTGGGGTGTGGGGTAGAGTACAGCACTCATACTTCATGTAAATCTTTTGAGTTAAATTCTCTATGCAGGCCACCTATATTTAAAATTCCTGTAATCCTGTTTTACATCCACCATCGGGTCCTGAGTTCTGAAAGCCGGCAGGAACTGCCTTGCTGCTTCACTGTAAGTTGGTTTGGAGGGGTAGGGGGTTGTGTGTTGTTTTTTTTTGGGGGGGGGGTGTGTTTCTAGTTTTCAATGT
>JAWMRA010000162.1:4820889-4839795 GCA_035584735.1 Pseudotriccus pelzelni | reverse complement strand
TGTCCATCAGCACCCCCAGGTCCCTTCCTGCCTGGCTGCTCTCCAGCCACTCTGTCCCAGCCCGTGGGGCTGCCGGGGTTGTTGTGGCCAAAGTGCAGGACCCGACACTTGGCCTGGTTGAACCTCATCCCCTTGGAATCAGCCCATGGATCCAGCTTGTTCTGTGTTTCAATACCGGGACCAGATGTAGTTGTTTCTCCTGCAGTGCATTTTCTGCTCTGCAATCTGTGTCTCCATCTAGTTCAGGGAAGGTTAACACAAACTATTTGCAACTTGTCATGCTGTAGGCTGGAAGTGGGAGTCTCAAGAATATCACAGTGTGCCTCCCCCTCCCCTGGCCACAAACAGCAGGGCGAGTAGGGGTGTGCTGCTCACTCTGTTTGATATCCCAGAAATGATATGTGACACCATCAGATGTCCACAGTTGGTTAACAGAATCCTATTACACAGGGCAAATTACAGTGCTTTGGGTTAAGAGCTGGTCTCTGAAACACAACAAATGTGAACAGAGCAGTGGAAGCCCAAGAGGACTTGGAGGCCTCAGTAATAATACAAAGAATGTTCTGAGGACTAGGGGCTGAATCTGTAATGGTGACACAAGTTCCCTGCTTGGCCACACAACAGCTTTAATTCTTGCTTCTGCTTTCCTCTAGTCCAGTTCTGTGTTACTAAAGACTGCTTGGCTTTTATGTTGGAGCCCACAGTGCCTCTGCACTCGGTTTATTCCCTATCTGGGGTCTCAAACAATGCAATAAAATAATTAATCAAATACCAGCTTCTGAATGAAGTGAAAACACAGGTACTACTAAAAGCAGACACATCCAGTTCCTGGTCCTGGAACAGGAGATGAGCTGAGTAGGAGGGAATGGGTGGCCTGTTCTTGTTCTCACTTGGCTTACAAGACCCTGCACTCCCTCCAGCTGCTCTGTCACCTGGATCAGCCACACCAGGTGTCCTCCTGTGGATCCATCCCATCTCACACGTGGACAGAGCAGGGTGTTCCTGGGTGGACTGGGGGAGCGTTTTGTATCGCCCAGGAGAGGATGCTCTTGAGTGAGCAGTGGCTGCTCTTACCTTGACCCTTACGGTGACGGTGGCCAGCCCAGGAGGCATCGTGCCTTTGCTGTCAAAGGCTTCCACCAGGAAGGTGAAGGTGGCTTCTGTGTCAGTGAATGACTCGTAGTCCAAGGATTTCAGCAGGGACAGCTCGCCCGTGTGCCTGTTCAGTGCAAAATACTGCCGTACCTCCTCCGTGCGGATCCGGTAGTTCACGTCAGAGCCCAGATCGACATCCTTCGCCTGCAGGAAAACAAGGGCACTTGAAACCACACACAGCCCTTTTTCAAAAAACACCCCTACTAGAGTTAAAGGACACACCAGAGAAAACTGCTGCAAACAAGTGGGGTTTTCTTATATCGCTCTAATTGTATTCCATGTGCACAGACACAAAGAATCAAATTCACTGAAGGGTCTAAAATCCAGAGGTACCTGCCACAGGGGACAAGCACAATATTCAGGGAAAGAGGCACTGGAAGATGAGTCTGGTCTTGTTCTCTTCCTTGGAGCACCTGCTATCAGCCACTGCCAGGGATCAAGGAATCCCAGAACGGTTTGGGTTGGCAGGGACCTTAAACACCATCTCATTCGACTCCCTGCCATGGGCAGGGACACCTTCCACTAGCCCAGATTACTCCAAGCCTTGTCTAACCTGGCCTTGGACACTTCCAGGGACAGGCCAGCCTGGCTTCTCCAGGCAAAAAGACTTTCCCCCCAACCGCAGTTCCCAATCTCTGCCTGCACTCTCACTGCCACATTAAATCAATCACACAACACCTTCTTCACTCCCTAACTTTCTCACCTCTATCTTCAGGAAGACAGTGCCTGGGGGTAGGTTTTCTGGCACGCAGACAGTGTAGGAGGCATTGGTAAACACAGGACTGTTGTCATCAATATCCAGCACCTTGATGGCCAAGGTGAGCGTGGAGCGACGGGGATCGGCGGCTCCATCCGTGGCCTCAACAATGAGCTCGTAGTAGTCCCTCACTTCTCTGTTGAGCTTCACTGCTGTGTAAATGCTGCCATTGGATGTGATTCTGAACAGGTTGTTGAAGTTTGCCAGGCTGTAATGGACCTGCCCATTGACCCCAGCATCTGCATCTGTAGCCTGGAGGAACAGCAGAAGAACCACGTTTTAATGCACACACTCAACACAGCTCCCCCAGAGAAAGCAGCAACCTGGGGAAGGATTCTACAGAGCAGCACTGTTGTGTTTTTAGGAACCAACTTGCAACGCCTGCCACAGATTTGAAAGTAATTTTAATTTACATTCCTATAAAAACAAGGTTATGTCAACCAAAACGTACTTCCAAATTAATCTAATACAAAAATGTTGTCTCAGGTGAATTTGTTCTCATGGTTTCGAGTTCTAGGAGTATTTCAGATTACTTCTGGAGTTTCCTGTGGGGTTTTGTTTGTTTGCCTTTTTTTTTTTTTCTGGATCAGTTTTATTTCTGTGAAGGAAATAGAATTGATTGGAAACCAAACAAATCCAACCATCCATTGACAGCTGTCAATTAAAAGGACATGTTATCCACAGACCAGTCAGGATGAAGTCACAGCCACCCCTGCTTAGCACATGGATGTAGAGCAGGGAAGAAGCACAGTGATTTTTTTTTCTTATTAACAATTTTAATTAACTTTTAATAGATTTCCACAAAGATAAAAGGTTTCATTACCAAGTCTTACAATGAACACTTTCACTGGAATGAAACATTCGGGGACACTTCCTGACAACTGTTCTGAAAACAAAACATGCAAATCTCTCATGATCATCCCAGATGTCATTTATAAAGGCAAATAAATGAGAATGCCTTGCTCACAGGGTGCCCTTTGTTTCATTTACATAACCTTATTCATCACACCATAATTTAATTAAGAGGAGGAAAAATAACAGGTCTGCATTCAAACCTGGGAGCTCTCGGAAAAGCACGTGAATTATGTTCATCCCTGTAAGGACAGTCTTGTAAAGCCAGAATTAATTGGTTGCTCCTGAAATTGGAGCTTCAGTGTGTGAGAAGAGAGATACCAACTGAACAAACCTAAACAGTTTCCTGCTACCATCTTTGGCCTCTTCTGAGAGGAGAGGAACGAGGGTGAAACTGGATAACATTTGGTTTTGAAGAACATGATGAACAAATTGTAGAAAACTAAGTGGTTCTTCAGAGAGCAGTGATTAAAACATCATTAGATGTGACACAATGTGTTAAGGGAAAAGCCAAGTTCTAACTAATGAGTCCATTCCAGCTGTCTGATCCATCCTCCATCTGAGGACATACTCCAGAATGATGTGGGCAGCGCTGAGACACCCAAATCCAACAGTGTTGAACAAAAATTCCCCTCAGACGACACCACCTGAAGATCCTCCAGCATTAGGGATTATCCAAGGGCTCGGCTTCACGAGCATCTGGTTTGTCAAGCTGGGCCACAGCACAACACATGTTCAAACCAGGAGTCCTTCCCAGATGTTTTGACATCTGCTCCTGACTTTTCCAGTCAGTGCTTTCTCCCAGAATCTCTCTGCTGGGAGGTAGGAAAGGGTATCAGCTCTGGAGCCTCTCCAGAAACCAGTTTTCAGCTCTACCCACAACATACGAATCACAGATGGTATTTTTCTCTGGGGCATACAAACAACCTTAGTAACTACTATTAGCTAAGGTCCACTGGAAGTAAAAAGAAGTAGCAGAGAAAGCACTGAGCCCAAAATTGGCCAGGTTTCTTTCCACTCCCCACAGAGCAGCCTCACTGAACCCCCCACACTCCTTATCTCCTGTGTGTGCAGGCTGTGCACAGAGCACATTTCCTCCCCTGCAGTAAGCCAAAGCTGTCCAAGCTGGGGGCAGCACAAGTGATAATCCGTGTTTCCAGAGAGGATCACTTAGTCTTCCCCCTCCACAGCGGGATGTGAACGCCCGACAACTGCAGAACAAACTGACTCATTTCTGCTACAAGACTTTCTTGTTGCATCCAGCCCTAACCCAGCTCCTCCTTCCCTTCATCCCTACAGCTGGCAAGGGGCAGGAAAGCTCCAGTGCCTGCAGAGGCAGAAGTGGGAGTATTTAGTGTGCATGGGGGGATTTGGCCAAAGGTTGGACCAGATGAGCTCCAACAGCTCCACGTCCTTCTGATGCTGGGGACACCAGAGCTGTGCACAGTGACCCGGGTGGGGCCTCACCAGAGCACAGCACAGGGGGACAACCCCCTCCCTGGACCTGCTGCCCACGCTCAAGGGCTGTGTGGGACAATCACGTTGGTGTCATGAGTATTTTAAAGGTAACAGGGGCAGCCTCACCTCTTGCTGTGCATATCCTCGCCTAGAAGTCAGAAAGAGAAAAAAACACAATTAGTAGAACCCTGTGAATCTACACGAAGATGCACATGGCCATTCTTGCTGGGGAGAGGCAAAAAGATAATGCAATTAGAGGCAGAACTGGCATGAAAAGAAATCTGTATCTATAATACCAGGTATGTTTTTCTTTGGATTGGCTCTGGCCACAGGGATCATTCCATGAGAAAGGCAGGCAAGCTTTGGGAGCTTTTCTTGCTTTAGATTGCAAAAGGATGAGGAAAGACCTCCAAGAGCCAGAGAGCCAGTCCATCCAGTGGGACTCAGCAAAGGAAAGGGGGCATTGGGAGAGAAGTCCTTTCCTTCCCTGCTGTCCCAGAGACCCACAGAGACTGTCCCCAGGGAGACTCTGTTACCTCCCATGCCTGCTCAGGCAGTGAAACAACTTCTCTTCTACTCCTGGACCTTCTGTATCCACTTAGGACTTGCTGAGAATTACCCTAGAGCTTCTCTTACTAATTCCTTGTACCAACATTGTTATTAAAATCACTCCCTTCCTAACATTTGCTCAGCGGGGGGGAGTTACATGATTTTTTTTTTTTGCAATTTTGCCACAGGCTTTGTGCTTCTGATCTTCTTGGAAATCTGTTGTTGTTTTAATTCATTTTCTTGGAGCCATTTCTGGGCATGACAAATGCACTTATGTCTATCAAGTTCTCTATTTTCACATTTTGTCTCAGAAAATTAAAATTGTTTTGGTCTTGGCATTATTCTTAAGGATAAATCAGGATTATTTTTATTACATTTCTTAAGAAGGAAAGGGTAAATGCTCAAATTTAAGTTAGGCTTAGCCTACTACACAGACAGCAGTCTAAGGGAAGTCTCTAATTACACTGAGTAACTAATAGAGAAGAGAGTAGAAGTCTTTCTAATTCTTTAATATCACCATCTCTGAAGTTTCCTATTAATATTAAGCACATGGAATTGATTATCAGCATTAAATTAATGCTGTCACCTATATAATATTAAACTAATGAACGGCTGAAATGAAGATTTATCGTCAGAAGAGGATCTGTGGCTTTTCAAAGCCCACTTGAGGAGCGCTGTCTTTAGTTTCCAGACTGCCTACAACAATCTTCAGATAAAGAAGGTCTAAGAAGAAGCCTATTGCTCTTAATTGCTCTCAGATAGTCATCATATTGCAGATTAAAAGCATAATATAAGTAATCCTAATTAAATTTGGAACGCAGCTTTCTTAAAAACAGCACCACGCTGGCTTTGGAGACACTGAGACTTCTCTGAGAGTTTTGTGTGGCCACAAGTAGGAGAAAGAAAACGGGCCCACAAGACATGAAATACCCATTCACTCAATACAGCACAAGGATCTCCTGTGACAAAAAGGCAAAGGTCAAAACAACACCATCTGTTTCCAGGAACGAATTAAAGCTCTCCACAGAGGGAGGAATTCCTTCTGGATAAACATCAGCAGCCAGACTTCACTGCAGTCGGTCAGAGAGAAATGTTCGGTGGGACATGGGAAGCAGGGCCGTGGTGCCCATGAGGATGTAGGATAATAGGACAGGGCTGGCACTTCATATGAGAGAGAAACAAGAATGAATTCACATGTCTGAATGTGCCAACCTTTCACTGCTGAAACAGGTTAAAGAACCATGATTTGCCTAAAAGAAACATTTCCCCCGTTCCTGGGATCCCAGCAGGCCTTTCCCATTTCCTAATGGAAGAACCACAACCCCCAAACGCTACTGATATTACTCAGAGCTACTCCTCAGTTTGCCCTGGCTCTTCAAAGGGAGGTTTCCTGCAGTTCATAGCTGGAATTGAGGCAGAACAAATCTGGAAGAGGGGTGAGTAGTGTTAACACTGCAGCCCATTCCAGCCCTGCAGGGAAGAGCTTCCCCCTGATGCCACCTCGGCTCCTGCTCACAACTTGGCCCTGTGAAGCTGACGATAAAAGGGTAAGAGGAATATCCAGGGTCATGCTGGACCCTAACTGACCAAATCAGACAAGCTAAAGAGGGGTAAGTTATACATATAATTACAAATCCTTATATAGTCTCAACTTGTTACCAGCCACTGTATCGGTTCCAGTACTTCATAGCGCTGCACAACTGCAGTATTGTGGAATCATGGGATGGCTGGGGTTGGAAGAGACCTGAAAGATCATCCCATTCCCATAGGCAGGGACACCTTCCACCAGCCCAGGTTGCTCCAAGCCCCATCCAACCTGGCCTTGGACACTTCTGGGGATCCAGGGGCAGCCACAGCTTCTCTGGGCAACCTGTGCCAGGGCCTACCCACCCTCCCAGGGAACAATTCCTTCCCAACATCTAATCTAAAACTCTCCTCTTTTGGTTGAAAACCATTCCCCCTTCAGCACCCAGACACCTCAGTGGGACAAAATTTCCCTGGTACAGCTTCTTCCCTGATCTAATAGAATAATTTTTTAACAAAGGTTATTAAAAAAACACCCCAAAACAAAACCAAAACAAACAAAAACCCCAAACAAAAACAAACAAACAAAAATCCCACAACAGGAAAACGAAGGTTGCATTCCATGAAAATAAGATTAGTTTTTGTAAACTTTGCAACTTAACTTTCCAGAACGAGAGCGTGGGTGTTCCTCATCAGTGAAGAGCTGATTGCCATGACCCCCTCCCAGACTCTTCTCATACAATGAAACACATTTAAAATGGAGCTCCTGTGTGATGTCCACTCTTTCTGCTTAGGGAACACCCCAAATAATTGTAGCCAAATAAAACCTTTGTGGGGTTTATGCTGTGCATAACTAAACACTGCACTTTTGCTGCACACCCCTAAATGAGGTCCTATTTGTCTATTATTTCACCAGTGATGTAATGATCTGCTCAACAGCATCTGTTAGGGGTCTGTGAGCTCTAAAGGGGGATTTGGGTACTTCAATTCAAATTTTAGGGTTGATCCACCCCGAAGGTGTATAGCCCATTAATTCCTCATGCTCATCTCTGCACACCTCCCGCTGTCCCACGGCCAACGTACAGAACTAAACACGCAAACCTTCCCATTCGGGCTCTTCAGTCTTAAGAGCTCTCTGCCTGAGAGGTGCTGAGCTTTGAGGATTTGATGCTGGTGTTCCAGTGGTGCCACCCTCGGACAATTCAGCGTCATGGGCAGGTTTTCTTCACGGGCACATCCCATCAATGAGAGAGATTCTCTCCCAGCAAAAACGAGGTGATGAGGATGATCCTGCCCCTCACACATCCAGCTACTACACGTGCCTTGAAACTACAGTCTGCCCAACAGGAGGGTTAAGTAAAGAAAAATTCTAATGCATCAGCAGAACTTGTGGGATGCAATTCATGGAGTTTGGCTCTGGGACAAAGAAAGAGAAACTACCTTCAGCAGTTTGAGCCTGAAGCCTCCACACATGTCCTAACTGCAGATTTAAAACAAACAGACAGGAGACAAGAGAAAAAGCCAAGCACCATGGAAATGCTGAGTAGCTCTAAGCAGTCTGAGAAAGAGTTCATTACCTTTTTGCTCAGAATTACATAATTTGATACTGAAGTGGGGGTTTAGTTTTGCTTCTTTATGTCATATCTGCCTTTCCCAATGCTTTTTTTTTAAAGTTGTCACGTTAAACACAAATATTTTAGATTTTGGCAAAGGCCTAAAAGAAAACTTGCCAGTTGGACCGTACATTCAAATGTCCAAACTGCTTTCACTTACCTTTTTTTTTTTTTAAGGGACAAGCTAATTTATTTATCTATATAATTATAATTGACATCTTTAATGTAAAGATCTGATTCAGATGACTGTGAGCAAAAAAGCCAGTAAGTAAATCCATATTCCATGGATTTTTACAAGTACTTGGTGACACTAATCAGAGCGACTTTATTACAGTTTCAGGTGAGATGTTTCAGCTGTAAAGCTCATGACAAACTAGAGTGAACATTCAAGGGAGACGTCAACAACACGCACGTGCAAAATAAAAAATAAAACAACAGATTCTTTGTACATGAAAGGAATTTACAAAATAAAAACTTTCAACATGCAGTTACAACATAAAAAAAAGAATGCAGTGGAAGGCAGAACAGAAGGAACAGGAGGGGAGAGAGCAAGGTGTGCTGAGAAATCGAGACAAAACCCTTCTCCTGACTGGGGCCGCCAGAGAGCGCGTGAGCAGAGCGTCAGTGCTCCTGGAATACCAAGATGCAGCATGGAATTACAGAATGGTTGGAAGGGATCTTAAAGATCATCTCCCTCTGCCCCCTGCCATGGGCAGGGACACTTTCCACTAGCCCAGGTTGCTCCAGGCCCCGTCCAACACCCCGGCTCACCGTTGCTGAGCCTGCTTTGTGACACCCAGCACATGGCAGGAGGTTCCTTCCAGGTGGCACATTTTGTGGGCAAAGCAAGAGGTTCCAGCAAAATCTTACTGATATTACCTACAGTGAGAGCTGCTTAATGCAAAGCAGTGCTGAGCCCGCTGCCGGCCAGGACCAATCCTTGGGGAAAAATAGACAGTTTGCCCCAAGAATTTTCGGTAAACAAAGAAACCAACAGGGTGGAACAGCGAGATGCAGTTCTGAGAAAAGAACTTGTGGGTTTTACAGGACACATTATTACAAATTTCCAAGCGAACAGGAAAGACACCGTCTGTCAGCTGGGGATTAGCAGTGGAAATGTCATGATACACGGTGGAGAAAGGGGAAAATCAGGATTTCTGCAGAGTCTGAGGCAGGTGCTGCATTAGAGTCATCCCACTCAAAAGGTCCCGTGTGGAAAACCATCCAGAGAACTGGGAGCGTTACAGTGCCGTCGACTGGGAGGGGAAGCGCTGCTCCAGCTCCTCCACAACACAGCTCAAGTTTCCGTTCTGCTGGTTGTGCTCGGCCGCGGGTTCTGGGGTTGGCAGCTCCGGGGGCACGGCCGCTTTGAGCCTGGAGACGTGCTTGGGCAGCAGGTGGTTCTTGTCTATTTGGCTGTACATGTTGGCCACCGACTTCTCGATGGCAGCTAAATTCTGAATGTTCTTAAGGATCCCTTTGAGCTCCCTGCGAGGGGGAGGCTCTGGCACTGCGGCCGGCGGTGGGACAGCTGGCTGCTTGGCAGGGGAGCTGGGAGGCTTGGCAGGGGATAGCAGCCGGGGGCTAAGAGGGGATGAAGAGGAAGGAAAAGAAGGAAGAAAAACTGTGGGTGGAGGAGGAGGATGCGGTGGTAACAGAGGAGGGGATGGAGGTGGCGGTGGCAGTGGAGGGGGCAGCTGTGGAGGCGGGGGTGGGGGAATTTTAGGCGGATCTGGAATGCTTGCTATGACTTCTTTGGTCTGAGGAGCTAGAAAACTTTGGCAAACTGGTTTCTTTATCCTAGAAGATGGAGGAGTTGGTTTGCGGGTTGGAGGAGGAGAATGTTCTTCAGGAGAGTCGTGGTGAGTGATGATTACAGAGGGGACCACGGAGGCCTCCGCTTCAACTACTTCAGGACAAGGTGTTGGGGAGGACAGAGGAGAAGAGTGAAGGCAAGGAGAAGCAACCACACTTTTAGTAGACTGCTCTGGGGCGCTCTCTCCCTCCTGGACAGCGCTGCTGTGTGTTGGCGATCGCCTGGGTTTCACGTCAGGAGACTTCACCTGCTTCATCTCCTGCAGCGCCTGCTGCTCAAACTGCCTGGCCTTCTCCTTTACAGTCAGCTTGGGGCCACTCAGTCTTTGGAAGAGCGGACTGCTGACATCAAGACTGCTCTCCCGATTGGCAGCTCCTTCCTTCCCGGCTTTGAGTCTCTCCTGCTGCCACTGGACCGGGTCCATGATAACCGGCCTGCTCAGAGAACCGGGCGGGTGCCTCCTGGTCAGGTGAGTGGGCACCGTCCACGCCCGGTGACTGCCCCCCAGGGAGGCCTCTCTCAGCACCAGTCTCGAAGGAGAAAGGGTATCGAGAGTATCGTTCCTTTTCCGTGGAAACCCAGCAGCAGCGGGGCTCTGAGGGAGACCTTCCACATACAGTGGGTTCTGAGTGGTTAACGGGTTCTCATCAGATAAAAAAGTAATGTTACTTGAGGATTTGGGGAGGTTATTGTTCAGTGATCCATTGATATTGGACTGCTTGTGAGCCTCAATAGCACGGGAAGCAAAGCTGCTTATAACTCTCTGACGGTCTCCTTCTTCTAAGACTGACTTTGACTTTTTTCCCCTGCTTTGTTGGAAATGGTAGAGAAGAAAAAGACTTGAAAGAAAAGAAGATAATCACATGTAAGGAAACATGCATGGACACAGATACTTATGAGAGAGAGAAAAAAAAAGAACTCATGATATGAATCAGAGCCATTCAATTACTTCTAGCAAACTACTGCTACCCAACAGAGAGAGCACATTCACTGGGCTACTGGGCAAGACATTTACTTTTGCGTCTTCTCTAAGGGGGAAGGAAGAGAAATTAAAACAAGTTCACCGCTTGTTTTAATTTAAAGTTGCTCAGCTATTTGATAAGTTCAAAAATAAGGTGACCTCTTGTTAAAAAAAAGGCCCTCTTAGGTTTCAAAATTATCAGTCAGTGTTGGACCCCATCTCCCCAGAGACACAAAACATCACAGAAGTATCCACAGGTGTATGAATTTCATCTCTTCACCACGTTATACCCAAAGAAAAGCCCCTGCAGGTGGGTTACATGGAATTTCTACACCAAGAGCAGGAGGCCTCACCACCTTTTGGACTTCATCTCTCTCCTCCCAGTGCCTCATTAACTACTTTTCTCAAATATTGTCAATACAACAAACTTCTGAGCAGTTTTAAAAATAAACAGCATTTTAAAATCAATATCTCCAAACTGTCTGCTAGAAAAGTACCCTGGGAGCCCTATTTTAAACACTGTTCACCTCAGGCTGAAACGAAATTTATGTTTCCTTCAACCTGTGAGAAATTTAAGATTCGGGTCTGCATCAGACAGGGCTAAAACCAAACCCCTTGTTCAACCAGGCTTCAAGAGGACACTACTCCACGAAGATGATGTGAATGTTGGAAGATGAAGTTCTAGGCCTCCTGGTCACATTGTTCCATTGGTTTTGGTGGTAGTGTTTCATGTCTCAGAAAATATAACTAAATCTAAAATACTGGAAAATTAACCTCTGGTGGTTAAATACTCCCTAGCAAAAACAGGAAGAGAAATTTAAATAACTAGACAGTGGATAGAGGTTAATTAAGAGATATTAAGTTTCCTCTAACTTATTTAAGATGTAGAAGTCCCCTGAAAGCCTGTATTTAGTAATGAAACACATTTGGTTCTTAAATTTTGTTTCCTGCTTTAAGTGGGGCATCACCCAGGCAGAGAGCCCCCAGGGACCAAAACAGGACTGGAATCCCTGCACAGAGTACAGGGATCACACTCCCATTTCCAAATAGCACTCAGTGAAGCTCCATAAAGGGTTGTATCAGTGAATAAATTCTCCCCAGGCACTGCTGTTTGCCAAAACTCAGTGTGCCTAAGGCTTGTCTCTGGGCAGAACAGAATTGTATGAAAAATAATTAACTTCACACTAATGACTGAATCTCAGGATGGTTTGGGTTGGAAGGGACCTGAAAGATCATCCCATTCCAACCCCTGCCACAGGCAGGGACACCTTCCACCAGCCCAGGTTGCTCCAAGACCCATCCAACCTGGCCTTGGACACTTCCAGGGATCCAGGGGCAGCCACAGGTTCTCTGGGCAACCTGTGCCAGGGCCTGCCCACCCTCAGTGGAAAAAATCCTTCTGTCACCTAAATCAACCCCCTCTGTGTGTCACGACAGAAAAGCAGGACAGACCCTGCTCAGCCTGAGCTCTGCGGAACAAAGACTGGTTTTTCCCCACCGATTCCTGCAGCCCCCAGATCTTCGTCAGGACTCTGGGATAATCGAGTTACAGCTTAATGCACCCAGTGCAGGATCCTGGACTGCAGTTCAAGTGGGATATCACAATGCATTAAGCGTTTCTCCTCAGACAAATAACTGCCCAAGATGTGTTCCCGTGATTTGTGCCTGGGAGAGCATTGCATTGGGGTTTAATTCAATCAACAACTGGATAACGATATTTTCTGGGAACCATCCTGCGGAAAGGAGAGGAGATTCCCCTCCCTCCCTGCTCCTGAACTCCAGCACTGGTGAAAAAACACCCAGAAAAAGGATGGGTTTAGCCCAGCATTCGAGGTAAGGAAACAGATTTGTCCTCACTCTCTGCCTGAGCAGCAGCTCTGGGTTAAGTCCAGCAAGTCCCACTGATTTGGGACCCTCTATTTGGGTCCAAGTGTTTGCCCCAAGGAGTCCCCCATGGGAATGTGACCCCCCCAGCTCTGGGCAGGGGGTATTTCCAGCAGAACAACCCACCATTAGGATCATGAGGAGGCAACAGGGACTGCTTCCTTCCCCAGGGGAATTTAATTAATCCTGCAGCTCAGACCCCCAGCTCTGAACACTCCAAACACGGGCTGTGTTTGGAGGGAGGAGAACCTTTAGTGAGATGCAGAGATTTCAGCAGCAGAAGCAGCTGCCAGAGGCATTCCTTAAACCCCCTGCAGTAACACAGTCACCACCATCACCTTCCCTGTGGCACCAAATCCGGGAGCATCTGTCCCCTGGCTGAGCAGGAACGGGCCTGCCCGGCCTTGGGAAGGAAGGGAAAACCCTGTCTGGGATGATCAAGGGGGAAACTGTGTCCTATTTCGGTTCAAACCTCATCTTTTGGGGTCTCCTGGAAAAAAGCCACGCCACAAACTCAAGGTCTGCCCCTTTCCTGCTTCACCGAGGAGCTGCTGTGGAATGGCCTTGAGGGGATGTGAAATCCCCCCTGGAACAGCAAGAGCTGCTTTAACACCCCCCCCCAAGAGCTGCCTGTGACCCCCAAAAAGCTGCCTGTGACCCCGCAGAGCTGCCTGCAAAGCGCTTCCAGCTGAATGACACAAAGGTAATGGAACTGCAGCCTCTGGGGAGGGGGTCCCACGTGCTTTCAAACCCTGCCAAACATAATAGAAGCAGCTTCACCATCACTTGAAATCCTGGAAATCCCTCCTGCGTCATCCCAGCGCAGCAGGAGCAGAGGGATGCTGGTGCTGCAGAGGGGAAGAGCAGGGCTGGGCTCAGCAGGATGGCTCCTCTGTGGCAAAACCCCTTTTTTTTCCCCCCTTCAGGTTTTTCAAAATAACTTAATTCAACAGCAAATTAATTAATAGGAACTCTCCAGCACCCACAACTGGCCACCAAGCCTGTCTGTACCCAAACAGGGGCCACACACTTGATACCCTCAACAAAAACATCAACCATTTAGAGCCAGTGCTCCAGCAATTTACAGCTCCAATTTATGGCTGGAATTACGTGTCTGGCACCTGTGGGGAGCCAGGAGGCTGAGCTGGTCAGCTGATCCACAAGCCCAGGGCTGTGCCATCACCCTCAGGTGCCAGCCAAGGAGTAAGCAGCAGGCAAAGGGCTTCCCTGGGGTCAGCAGGTGGCAGAGAATGAGGTTCTGACTCCCTCCAGTGAAGGTTTGTGCTCCCAGACTCTGCCCCAGCTGCTGCCTCCCCCCCCAGGAGCTCATCCAGGAGCAGTAATTTTCCCAGTGAACAACAGACAGATGTCTTTTCCTTGCTGTTATGATCACACTTGGAGGTGATGGCGATAAAACAGCCAGAGCTGGATTTTCAGCTGGCTGAGAGGCAGGAGAAGAGCCCCTGAAACGAAGCGTTTCTGCCTCCTGTGCAAACCTGCTCCAGGTATGGCAGCAGCTCATCCCCCACAGCTGGCAGAGCCTTTGCTGACAGGCAGGCTGGTCCTTTCCAGAGAAAAAAACAAACCCCAGGACCAGGACAAGCTCTTAAACTGGGGGCCACAGAGCAGTGCTGGGGTTCGGTGCTCATTTCTTCAGGCTGCTGGGCTGGGGCATCATCACCTTGTAGAAACGAATGTCATGGAGAACGCCCCGTTCCTCTGGCAGGGAGGGTGGAAGGGAGGGTGGAATCGGGATTGGCAAACTGGGGGAGAGCAATAACCCACTGCCAAGCCAAGCTTCACCCTCCTGGGAGCACCTCGAAACAGGCCCCAGGTTCCCATCCTGACCTCCCAGCAATCCAGGTGGGAATGCCAAAGAGACCAGCTGACACCTGGGTGATGAATAAGACTGATGGATGAACTCCTTGGCACCACGGGGGTTTATCTGGGAGGGAAAGAAACTTTGTCAGGGCAGGACAAGGCTGAAGAACAGGCACCGATGCAAAGTGGCCTCAACCCCTGTCCAAGGGCAAGAGATACTTACCCAGGACACCTCCTGTATCCCAAAGTTGAGCAGTTGCAACTAAAATAAGCAGCAGAAAAATAACAGCTTGTTAAAAAAAAAATGAAATAAATCTTAAAAAATGCCTGGAGAACAGCTCTGGAAAGACTGCACATGGTCCTCACCAGGGAAAAGATGAGGAAACTTCTTATGGTGTGATGTTGTCTGATTTTTTTTATTTTTTTTTTGCCTCTCAAATAACAAATCCTGCAAAGGAATTAATTTGGGAGAGAAGCACTTTCCCTGAAGTTTAGAATTCTCTGAGCACTTGTCTTATTCCAAAACTGAGAGTGGTAAATGAATCACAAAATCAGAGAATCTCCTGTGCTGGAAGGGACCCCCAAGGACCATCCAGTCCAACCCCTGGCCCTGCATAGACACCCCAACAATCCCCCCTGTCCCTCAGAGCGCTGTCCAAACCCTCCTGGAGCTCTGGCAGCCTTGGGGCTGTGCCCACTGCCCTGGGGAAGCAGAACAAAGATTTTTGGAGGTGAATCCACATCCTGGCAGAGCAGGAAGAGCCTCAGAGTTTGGCCTCAGGGCTCCAGTGGATCTTGTGTCCCCCCACCAAGGACAGGCCAGCCCTGCACCCCCAGACTGAAGTCATTATGAAGCAGCAGGAACAGCGACAGCCTCTGAAGGGGGGAAGGAAAACCCTCCCATAATCCCCCCACTAAGCTGCTGCAGCCGCCCATTTTCTTGGAGGCTCCCTGTGCCATCTGCTCCATTAAATCCAGCCCCAAAACACCCTCCTGCCTCAGTCCTCAGAGGATTCGGGACCTTGCAGAGGAGAAACACACTCTGGTGCAAAGCTGCCACCTTCTCCCTGACCCCAAATGATGCTCTGACAACATTTAAAGATAAATTACCATTTATCTGTGAAACCAGAGCAGAACAAACCGCTGCTTTCTCTCTTTCCCAACCCTTTCCCTCTCCTGGCTGATGCTGCAGAGGGATCTGAGCAAGCTCTGGCTGCTCCCGCCCCTTCTCGGGCTCTTGGCACCTTTTTAGGGATCAGTCTGTCCCCAGGGAACGACTCTCCCAAAAAAAAAGGCTGGTGGCAGCTGGGTCACAGCTCCCTCCACCTGCACCTCTGTCCCAAAATCCCAGAAGAGAGTCCTAGAGAAGCATCTCTGTGCTCTGAAGAGTGGCTTTGCTCTGATATAGAACACAATATGTGAGAGAAGAAGAGCAGGGAGGCCTCAGGAAGTCCCGAAACGAGGCAGGTCTCAGCATTCAAAGGATTTAATAATCATAAAAATCCTTGAATCCCAGAATGGTTTGGGCTGAAGGGACCTCAGAGATCATCTCATTGCACTCCCTGCCCTGGGCAGGGACACCTTCCACGTATTTCAAGTCCAACCTGGCCTTGGCCTTGCCCCAGGGATGGAGCAGCTTCTCTTGGCGACTGTGCCAGGGCCTCCCCCCTCACAGGGTGAATTTCTCCCTGAAAAAAACACCAGGTGTGGCTCTTACCTTTTCCGTACAACCCCAGGGGATTTGTCCCCCGTGGCAAATATCCTCAGAGCAGGAGCTGCTGGGGATGGCCAATCCAACAGGGATCTTGTCCCTGGCCCATCACAGAGATGTGTTCCCAGGCCAAGCCTTGGTCTGGATCATCACTGAAATCATGTCAAATCAAAACTAACCCCATCTCGAGTCATAAATGCCATCCCCCCCATCTTCACCTTAATGGGGGCAGTGGGAGTGGGTTTAGGGCTCAGCAGGAGAGAAAGGGTTTGGGTTGGAAATTGGAAAATTGGGGTTTCTGTATCTGACTTTTTACCAGCCTCACACTTCTTACCTGTGGGTAATGACATTTATCAGCACAGGGTCATCAAACTCATCACAGCCTGGACATTCCTGAGCAACTCCCCTCTCCTGCTGCCAGGATGTGAATCCCAGAGCAGGAACGGGCTGCACATCGAGGCTGAAAGGGTCAGGTTCTCCAGCCAAAGCTTGATCTCAGCCCAGGATTGTGAGGAATAATATCAGTAAAAGCACTTTGCTCCCCCTTTCTGCATTATTGCAACTGTTACTAAAATCAACAGGAAGACTCTGGTGGGAAAGTTGAGACAAGGAGAGAGGAGAAGGAGATTAAAAGGGAGAAGAGCTGGACGGGTTTGTGCTGAATGTGCTGTAAAAGATGCATCAAAGTAACCTGTGAGGAGCCCACGTCTCCCACACCCTGCAAATCCCACGGAATCACGACCACCTGGACTGTCAGGAACCAAAGAGACCCGAAAGATTTCATTATAAAGCACAAAACTGCTGCTTGGAGAGTCTGGGTTTGCTCCTGGGTGAACCTGGGCCCCATAATTAGTTTTATCCAGCCCGTGGCACATCAGGGGCTGGAGAGTTCCTGGCCTGAGTCCTCATCACAGGGCAGACACTGCCCTGGAGGGGCTCTGGAATTACTGAATTGTGACTTCATGGCTAAAGGGATTTGCCCATGGACCCAAAAATCAGAGAAACAGAACCCCCCTTTCTCTGAATAATTCGTCTTTTCTGTACACTTGTACCATTTCTTCTCCCAGCTGCTTCATCTGTTACAGAAGAGGCTTCCCGAAATCAGAGGATCATCCAATATCCTGAGCTGGGAGGGACCCACAAGGATCTTTGAGTCCAGCTCCTGGCTTTGCACAAGACATCCCCAAAAACCACACCATCTCCTGCCTACAGTTCCTCAGCCTTTGTCTGAATGTCCTTGGGTGGCCAGAGCTGGACACCACTTGGAGCAGCTGATTTTATTCCTTTAAATGTCTTTCCAGTGTTTCTTTCTGGTCAGAACACACCAACCTGTGTTCATAGCACCTCTTGGGCACTTCCAACAGCACATTTAAGAAGGACCCAGAGGGCAAAACACATTTAAGGAGCAGCAGGATTTGGGCCTGGGGTCTCCCTGCTTTTCCCTGGGCAGTTCAAGCAGCCAGACCCACAGTGAGCCCCAGGCAGGGGGTTGGAAATCCCACCCAGCGCCAGCCTTACATTGAGTTTATTTCCAAAAAAAACCCCTGGACCACTGGTTGAGTTTCCAAGCCAGAACCATCACCGGGGGGATGTTTCATCCATCCCATTTGGCTCCAGCTGGATCACCATCCCCCTGAGCAGCAAATCCACACCCGGAGCGGGGAGCTGAGGAATTCTAAGCCAGGACACCCCCAGAGTCACTCTAATTCCCTGCCCTGCTGCAGAGTGGGCAGATTTTGTGCCACCCCCGAAGCCAGTTAAGGCAGGAGGAATCGCTAAAACCCCCCCGGGTGAACCAAGGGGTGTCCCTGCGGTTCCCGCAGCCCCTGGGGTGGGACAGGGCTGCCAGCAAAGCCCCCAACCCCCTCCTTCCTCTGCTGGGGGAAAGCACAGCCAGGGACGTGCTACTGGGACTGACCCCCGGCCCCCTGAAAAGAAGCATTTGAAGTGGGTGATTAGCGTTGATTAAAAGCCTTTCGCCGTGGCAGAGGCTCCTGTAATTTGCCCGGAGGGGACAGGGAAGAAGCGGGAGGAGCAGATGTTCGGGTTTGCTGCTCGAAGAAGGGGTGGGATTTCATTTCATCCCCCTCGGAGTGTCTCGTCCTTCTCCCGGGTCCCGAAGCACTCCCTCACCTGCATCCTTGTCCCCATCCCTCTGCAAAGGCTGCAGGGAGAGGTGGGAGATGGAAAACGGAGCTGAAAAAAGGGGGGGGTCAGATACTGAGGTAAATCCTCCCACCCTCCCTATATATGGCATTAATGCTGCATGAGTTGCTGGGGTAAATTGATAAGGGTAAATTGATAAGGATAAATAAAAGGCTCCTGACACCACAGATCCACCCAAGAGGTGGAGGAGCATCCACAGAGAAAGCACAGCGTGGGTGTGAGTGATGCTGGGACCATCCCTGGGAGGGGAGATAATTCCCTCATTTCCCCATGTCTTGCTCCCCAGTTAAAATTAATCAATTCCTCCAGTGTCAGCCCATTCATGGGGGTCTGCAGGCTCTCAATACACAGCAGGCTCCTCCCACATCCAGAAACTCAATCAGTCCTTGGGACAGATCATTAGAGCAGCTCCAATATTCCCAGCTCCAGCTCTGTCCCACCAGCAGCACTGGGGGGGGTCTCAGACCCTCAGCAGCTCCAGCCCAGAGGCAGCTGCAAGACTTGGGTTTATGGATTTAAACCGGCAGGGAGTGGGTTTAGATGGGATATTGGGAAAGGATTCTTCCCTGGGAGGGTGGGGAGGGGCTGGGATGGAATTCCCAGAGAAGCTGTGGCTGCCCCTGGATCCCTGGAAGTGTC